>JAVLUX010000009.1:42222500-42822500 GCA_032164185.1 Moxostoma hubbsi | reverse complement strand
ATGATGCAAGATTTCCCATTATAATCAACAAAGACTTCTACACAGCAATCATGTGGCATAATGGGAAAAATATTATTTCGTTGCATTGCATTGTGTAACTTGCTCAGTATAGATGACGTGTTGAGCAACAGAATAGAAGGAAGGGGAGAATAAATGGGAAGACAGTGGAAAAAACAGGAGAAATGCAGAGAGCTGTAGGCAGGATCAAACCGCACATGTGGGCTTTTACGGATTATGATTTTGCTTTGCATGGGCTTGTTATTATGGAGCGTTCTATTAGAGAAATGTAATATTGTAATATTGTTTATGAAGACTAATGCTGGCATGTTAATTGAGAGACATTCTGGATGAAACATATTGTATTTTTAAAAGACGGGAATATCAGATGATTCATAATCGTTTACCTCTGGGCTAAAATGCAAAAGAGTCACACACATGTGCATGTGTCTGAAAGCAAACACACACATACGGATACACATGCGCGCACACACTCACACTCAGGTTCAGCTTCTTATTGCAGTTAATGGAGGCCCTGACCTTTTGAAAGCGAGTTATCATCTGTGTAATGAAACACTAAGAGACAGATCAGAGGAAAAAGAGAGAGAGAGAGAGAGAGAAAGAATGGAAATTGGGATTATAATCAGACTTGAATTAAAGGCTACCTGTCTTGTCTGAGATATGAAAAGCAGGTCTGTCTTTGTCTATTTACAATGTAATTTTTCACTCTAACTTCATTCTATGCCTCTCAATTATTTCTCTTTTTTTCTTTGAGGATTATTATATAAAAAAGCAACAAATACATGGCCAATATACTCTGTGTCAGATGGTCATCTGATACGTCAGAGATCTGGGAGTGGCCTGGTGAATCATTTTTTGTCAAAAGTTGGGACTCAGGAATAAAGATTGTTTATTGCAATGGATATGCATCAGACACTACTGAAAATAGCAGGTAGTAAATTCCACAGTGAGCTTAAATAGCACAATATAAATTGGTCTTATTATACAAATTGGTTATTGGTCAGTGCTCGAATTGTCATGTGCGTGGAGTTACATTGCTGAGGTTTATTACCCTCTTTAGGACCAACATGCTTGTAAAAAATGTCCAAACCCTGCCCGAAATCTGATGGTTCCTCAAGTCCTGCTGGCTCAGGGTCCACACTTATATTGCATGTGTAAAATAACCAAATAGTGATTTTAGTATTCGAATAGAGCTACGTTAAACGGTTAACCAAATAATGACTATCGGTGCACCTTCGTAAAAAGCATCCGCTAAATGACAGACTACAATGAAAATGTAATTGTTACTGTGTTTACAAAAATACTATAATAGATTTTAATGTTAAAACTCTTTTATTTAAGGGAGAGGGCATACTATGTTAGTTAAGTTACATTTTAAAGGAGTAAAAAAAAAAAATCTGGTCATTACACAGGGGTAGATTATGACCCTTAACTTTCAGCAAGTGCAGATAACCAATAGAGGTGAATAGGGTAAGATGTACAAATTTATGCAGGTCATCAGGTTTAGATGCTAGGAAAGCCTGATTTGAAAAACAGCAAGACAGGCTGCAGTGGGTCAAATGGGCTGGATTTTTCCAGGGCCGATATTTACTCCCAGTACTGCGTGAAGGAAAGAATTTCATATGTGTTTTGGAATAAAACTGATGACAGAATTTTAATTTTTGGCTGAACTTTCTCTTTAATGCCGGACAGGGTCTTGGAGAGCACTATTGTTGATGTTAGACCTCACAGACTTCACCAGTCCATGTTAACGGAGCCAACAGCATCTAGAAGTTCACAGGAAATGTGGCTGCACGGGGCCACATCTTCAGTAGTTCTCCATTAGCATTGATGATTGAGGTTGGAAAACTCATGACCTCTTGAACCAGAAAACGACCACGGCTTCTACAAGCATCCAGCTAGTTATCTCACTCAGAAAGGGAAAACTTAGATCCTTCTGTGTTACTGGAATTGACAGCTTCTGCTGGTAATTGACCGCAATGTTGTGGCAGCCTGCAGCTTTTTTGAAAAAAGCGGAAAAGTTCTGCACGGTGTCTCAGCACAGGTGAGATACAGAAACCTCTCAGGGGATGTGTGAGTGAGTACAGCCAGACAAGGTTATTTCAGACAGAAACAGGATATTCAATGATAAGAACAATGTATGGCGGGACTTCATTTTATCCATTGGGAATTTATTAAAACGTGGGTGTTACATGCCAGAATGGACCAAGACTAAACAGATTTTCAGATTTTTAATAACATGATCCAATATAACTCACGACTAGCATAGTGAACACAAAACTATTTCTTATTTAGAACTGGTTACTTTAAAAAAAAAAAAAAAAAAAGAAATTTCGATTTTGATCCATGAAAGAGCATTCAGCCAGTGTAGTACAATGAGCCAGTTCTTTTGAATCTACAGCATGAAACATACAGCACATTCAAGTGTAGTCCGATTGTGAAACAAATTAATCTTATGAGGCGGTTCTTTTGAATCTACACCTCGAGACAGAGTGTGACCAGTGCAGTCTGATTCCCGAACGAATGACTATCATAGGCCACATTTTTTTGAATGATTGAAGATTTTGAATAATGATTCTCAAACAAATGACTCTTATGAGGTGGTTCTTTTGAATTTACAGCATGAAACTAAGTACGTCCAGTGTAGACTGATTCTCAAACAAATTACTCATATGAGGCACTACTTTTGAATCTACAGTGCAAAACATACAGCACAATTAGTGCTGTCCGATTTCCAAACAAATGACTCTGATGAGGAGGTTCTTTTGAATCTACAGTGCAAAACATACAGCACAATTAGTGCAGTCCGATTCTTAAACAAATGACTCTGATGAGGAGGTTCTATTAATTCAACAGTGCAAAAAATACAGCGCGTCCAGTTTAATCTGATTCCCAAACAAATGACTCTGTTGAAGAGGTTCTATTGAATCTACAGCATGAAATATACATTGCGTCCAGTGTAGTCAGATTCTCAAACAAATTATTCATATGAGCCGGTTCTTTTGAATCTACAGTGCGAAACAGAGGGCAATCAGTGTTGTCCATTTCACAAACTAATGACTCTTATAAATTCGAAATTTACTCCCAGTACAGCCCTGCATGAAGGAAATAAAGTCATATTTGTTTTAGAATAAAATGACGCTCTTTAATGGCAGACATGGTCTTGGAGAGCACTATAGTTGATGTTAGACCTCACAGACTCCAGCAGTTCATGTTACTGGAGCACAACAGCATCTAGAATTCATTGGAAATGTGGCTGCACGGAGCCACAGCTTCAGCAGTTCTCCATTAGCCTTGATGATTGAGGTTGGACAACTCATGACCTCTTGTCCCAGAAAACTACCACGGCATCTACAAGCGTCCACCTAATTATCTCACTCAGAAAGGGAAATCTTAGATGGCCGAAGTGAAACTGCGGCCTATCCTTCTGTTACTGCAAGTGACAGCTTCTGCTGGTAATTGACAGCAGTGTTGTGGCAGCCTGCAGCTCTTTTGAAGAAAGCTGAAAAGTTCTGCACAGTGTCTCAGTACAGGTGAAATACAGATGCCCCTCAGGGGATGTGTGAGTACAGCCAGACAAGTTTATTTCAGACAGAAACAGGATATTCAATGTGAAGAAAAATGTATGGCGGTTCTTCATTTTATTAATTTGAAATTGATTAGATCGTAAAAAGTGGGTGTTACATACAAGAATGGACCAAGACAAAACAGCTATTCTGATTTTGATAAAAATATGCTCTAATATACCTCACAACTAGCATTGGGAACACAGAACCCTTTCTTATTCATAACTGCATACTTAAAAAACAAACAAACAAAAAATTAAAATAATTATTTTAATTAATTTTGATTCTCTTAATGCTTTTTGAAAGAGCATTCAGCCAGTATAGTCCAGTATGCCAGTTCTTTTTAATCTACAGCAACATAACAGCACAACCAGTGTAGTCCAATTCTCAAACAAATGACTCTTATGAGGCATTTCTTATGAATCTACAGCGCAAGACATCACAACTAGTGTTGTCTGATTCCCAAATAAATGACTCTATCGAGGCGGTTCTTTTGAATCTACAGCACGAGACATACAGCACATTCAGTGTAGTCCGATTCTAAAACAATTGACTCTTATGAGACTGTTCTTTTGCATTTACAGAGCGAGTCATACAGCGAGTCCAATTTAGTCTTATTGTCAAACAAATGACTCGAGGTGGTTATTTTGGTGGTTATTTTGAATCTACAGCACAAGACATCACAACTAGTGATGTTCAATTCCCAAATAAATGACTGAAGAGTAAGTTCTTTTGAATCTACAGCGCAAAACATACAGCACATCCAGTGTAGTCTGATTCTCAAATACATTTCTCATATTAGCTGGTTCTTTGAATCTGCAGCAAGAGACATACAGTACAGCACAAACATTGTTGTCCGATTCATAAAAGAATGACACTTAAAAGACCCAGTTCTTTTGAATCTACAACACGACCAAACTAATCTGTTTCTCAAACGAATGACTCTTATGAGGTGGTTCTTTTGAATCTAAAGTGCAAAACATAAAGCACAACGGATACTGTCCAATTCACAATCTCTTGAGCCAGCTCTTTTGAATCTACAGCATGATACATACAGCACTAGTGTTGTCCAGTTCCCAAACAAATGACTCATATGAGTCAGTCCTTTTGAATCTACTCCAGAATACATCCACCGCTACCTTCTGAAAGAAGGACTTTTATCAAATGCTATTTTTACTGAATCAAAAATGTACTGAACTGCAAATCATTCATTACACCACGTCCAACCCGTGAGACTTAAATCAGAGTAATTACTGACTGGTTGTCCATATGATAATGTGTAGAAGATACACATTTATTTTTTTGTTGTTTTGTTGTAATTAGTGGAAGCGTTAAAAAAAAAAAAACAATATCAAAATGAAAACGTCTTGCTGTCAAGCAAACCGTAAAAAGACCCTTGTGCGATGAACTCATCTTGACAGATGCAGTTCTGGGCTTGAGCTAGTAATGTATTCACACGTATGACCCTACATTACCAGATGCTCTTTTTCATTATTCATAAACTGACAGTTGAATGCTTTATTATTTTTTTTACAGTGAGTTTGAAGTTTTATCCTTTCATTTGGATTTACTTTCCAGTCAAGTTGGATAACTAAGGTCAGTCTTTACAGGTTGCGGCTGGAAGCTGCTGAGTGGGCACGACCAGTTCACCACCAGTCAAAAACAACCTTCATAATAATATCAAACCTCTCCAAAAGCTGCCTGAACATTTTTCCTCCATCAGTATGTGTCTTTACACCCTCTTTTAATCTGAACCATGTAAACAGCCTTTTAAAACCCTGATACAAACACAATATTGCACATACTTCTGAAAAACAAGAACAAGAAGGTAATTATACGTTGTCAAAAAGCAGATGAGGTTGAAGCACAGTAAACAAGCACTGAAATATGCTTTCCACATCGCTTGTGTTTTCATGCCCAAAACAAAGACACATAATGATATTTTCTGTATGGCGTCTGATTCCGAAGTACCTTTCCTCATCTCTGTTTTATAAATCAGCATATGATTACACAGCATGCATATTTATAAGGAAATGAGTGCTGCACTTGTGCTATTTGCATTTGAGCAAACTATTGTTGAGAGGAGAGAATTATCCCGGATATAGATATTATTATCCCAGAGCTTTTGATTAAGCTCATTTTCATAATGCAGCTCATTTGTCTTACCAAACATCATTTCAGAAACGACAATAGCCATAGATTTTTCCTCTAGACTAAGAAAATGTGTGGCTGAAGAATGTTCATAGACTTCAGTTACTATATAAAATAGAGAAAGTTTCTGTGTTTCAATTTTTTGGGTATTGTTGGGTAGGATGCAGTACAACATACAATTTTAATTAGAGGAATATTCAGCATTCAATACATGTTAAGCTCAATCGACAGCATTTGAGGCATAATATTGATTACCACAAAAAATCATTTTGAATTGTCCATTCTTTTCTTGAAAAAAAAAGAAAAAATCTTTAGATAGAAAATAGAAAAATAGAAGTGAATGGGGCCAATTCCGTGAACAAAACAAATCTCACAGTTTCAAAAGTAGAGCCACAAGAAATAAACAATATTGTGTGTTAAAATTATTTTAGTACCGGTAATAAACTTGTTTACTATCCTTTTCTGTGTAAGGTTATATCCAATTTTACAACTTCGATGCCATGATGACATAACACCGCAAACCCTACAGCCCTAAAATGATTGTAAAAATGACAATTTAAACCATTATACAGCTTAAATAATAGGTTTAAGCTGATCTTCAGAAAGCTGACAGCATCTCTGCTTGGGTGTGGCAACAGGTGATTGCACACGCTCCATTTCTCTCTCTCTCTCTCTCTCGCACGCACGCATGCACGCACGCACGCACGCACACACACACACATAACCTTTTTTTATCCAATAGCTTGTTAGAAACAGCACAAGCCATGATACTATTTCTGTAGCAGTAATCTATCTATCTATCTATCTATCTATCTATCTATCTATCTATCTATCTATCTATCTATCTATTATGCTGTCAATTGAGCTTAACTTGTATTGATTTCAGAATATTCCTTTAACAACAGTACCATTTAATGTCAATCAATAGTATATAATTTTGATCAAAATGATTGCAGTCTCTTCCATTTGGTTGCACACTCTCAGTTTTCATCTAATCAAAGTCAATAATATCATTATATTTAATGCATGCCTGTTTTTTGTTTTTGTTTTTTTATGAAAATACATAAATTTATACACAAACATAAAATAAGTTATTTACCATTTTTACAGCCTGTGTGTAATTTTTTTACAGGAACTTCTTTAAAGTATCATAAAAAGTATCATTCTACCTCTCAAGAATTAGCCTGTGTATATTATAAAAACAGCTGAAAGGCTTTGAATGTTTATGTTTGACAGTGATATGTGTGGCATATTGGTAGGGTCACTCCTAATGTACAGACAGCCTTGAATATAGCAATATGTCTGTAAGTGTATGGAGGGCGGTAAAAATATAGTGTGTGAGAGTGTTTTTATATCAGTCCTTGGCTAAACAAATGTCAGCAGTTGGGCAGTATATGACAAGAAACATCAGACAGGGAATATAGGCATAACTGCAAGTGAATGTGTGTATATGTGCTATTTCGTGTCCATCATGCACTGTTGTGGTGAAGTAATGTCTCTGAAAGGGGTGAGGGCAATGGAGACAGCATATGTGTGTGTGTGTGTGTGTGTGTGTGTGTGTGTGTCTGGAATCATTGGGTGTAATTGGAATGAGAGGGTCTGTTTCAGCATCTCACTGCAGGGATCGGCCAACGAAATAACTGAACCCGGCCACCCGCCCATCAAAGCTGTCTCCTAGCAACCCACTGTACCTAACGTTCACATTATTACATCACAATGGGATCTCTGAAACATCCTTTGACTGCACCTCTCTCTCTTTTTTCCAGAGTCTCAAACTCAAAACATTCTTTCAGAAAGACTACCAGGCAAGATAAAGTGGAACGTGTCATGGCAGTTTTGTAGCATCATAAAGAGACAGTTTTGTAGCATAATTTTTAAAAAGTTTTTAAAAGTTTTAATGTTTTTACAAAATATGCAGCAAGTTATGTAAGAATATTTTTTAAGAACTATGCATCAATTTTTGCAAGGATTTCAATATTTTATGTAAGAATGGTTTTACGAACTATGCAACAAATTTGCAGAATTCTGCAATTAACGTAAGAATGGTTTGACAAAATAAGCAAAACATTTTGTGAATATTGTATAATTTAAGTAAGAATGGATTTACAAACTATGCAACAATTTTCAAAAGAATTCGACAAAGGAAGCAAGAATGGTTTAACAAACAATGCAACAAATTTTGTAGGAATTTGATAATTTATGTAAGAATGTTTTTACACACTATGCAACAATTTCCATAAGAATTCGATTAAAAATAAAATAAAATCCCTTTATTGTCACTCAACCATATACACAAGTGCAACAGTGGGTGAAAGTATTGGGTGCAGTTCCAAGCAACATAGCAGTATGATAATTACAATAAATATCTGATTTACACATACCACAGTTTACACATTTTGTTACGCAACACAATATACACCAAATAATATACAATATACAATATACACAAAATAAGAAGACTGTATACAATAAAAATACACTGTACGAAGGGCAGTGATGAGGAGATGTTGCTGCCCATTCTAACCACTTGGCGTCTGCTTAACAGGAAGTCCAGGATCCAGCTGCACAGCAAGCTGTTTAAGCCCAGAGCTATACATCAAGCTTGGAGGACACTATGGTGTTGAATGCTGAGCTGTAGCCTACAAACAGCATTCTTACATATGTGTTCCATTTATCGAGGTGGGAGAGAGCAGTGCATAGTGTATATGCAATGTATCATCAGTGGAGTGGTTGTTGTGGTAAGCAAACTGCAGTGAGTCAAGGGAGGCAGGCAGACCAGAGCAGATGTAATCTCTGATTAGTCTCTCAAAGCATTTACTGATGATGGTGGTAAGAGAAACAGGACGCCAGTCATTTAAGCAAGTGATTTTGGTACAGGCACAATGGTGGACATTTTAAAGCATGTGGTGACCACAGACAAGTAGAGGGAAAGGTTAAAAATGTCAGTAAAACACCAGCCAGTTGGTTGTGCATGCTCTGATGACGGTTTACATCCACTACAGAGACGGAGAGTGAACTAACCTCTGTAGCTTCGGCCGCAGGAGCTCTCTTTGCAAGGGTGGTGTTGTTTCCCTCGAAACGAGCATAAAAATGATTAAGCTCATCCGGGAGAGAAGCAGTGTTGTTCACGGTGGAGTTATATTCCCTTTGAAGTCCATAATGATATTAATTCCCTGCCACATGCTTCTAGAATCGGTGTTGACCTGTCCTTCATTCTTGTCCCAGTACTGGTGTTTGGCTGCTCTGATAGTTTTGTGGACGGCATAACTGGCTTGTCTGCACATTAAGTGCCGCACGAAAATCACTATTTATCCACGTTTCTGGTTTGGGTAGAAATGTATTGTTTTAGTCTGCACTACATCTATGCACTTCCTGATGAAACAAGTTACGGTATCAGCGTATACCTCGATGTCTTCATCAGAGGCGGACAGGAACATCTCCATGTTATCAAAAGAGTCCTTTAGCACAGTATCTGATTGGTCTGATCAGCACTGGATCGTTCTGAGCGCGGATGCTTCATGTTTACATTTCTGACTGTAAGTGGGCAGAGGGAGATCAAATTAGTGGTCCGATTTGCCAAATGGTGGGCAGTGGAGGGATTTGTAGCCATCCCGGAAGGGAGAGTAGCTATGGTAGAGTTGGCTTTGTTAATGTCCCCGGTCTCAATGAACAAGGCCACAGGGTGCCTCCTTGCCCGGTCTGTGGCGGCTTGTGGCGGGATGTACACAGCTGTGATAATGACTGCTGTGAATTCCCTCGGTATCCAAAATGGTTGACACAGAACCATGAGAAATTCCAGATCATAAGAGCAGAAAGACTTGATAGGAGATATGTTCCTGTGATAAAACCAGGATTTTTTGATCATAAAACATACACCACCACCTTTACTTTTACCTGCAATGTCTTTCACTCTGTCCGCTTGGTGCACTGAGAACCCCACAGGTTCGATGTCTGAGTCTGTAATCTCTGCAGAAATCCAAGTTTCTGTAAGGCAGATAATGCAGCAGTCCCTTGTCTCTCGTTGGAAAGAGCTCCATGCTCTTAGCTCACAGAGCTTGTTGTCCAGATACTGAACATTTGCCATTACAATGCTTGGTAGAGCGGGTCGATTTGCATGACGTCTCAGTCTTTTGAGAACGCCGGCTCTCCTTCCCCGTTTCCGGCTCCGTTTCCACGGCCAGGCTGCCAGACTGTCGTGTTTGAAAACAGTGGGTCGGCATTGAGGTATTTAAAGTCCAGTTTTCGGTGTGCTATTAAAGAATGGTTTTATGAACTATGCAACAATTTCCATAAGAATTCGATAATTTATGTAAGAATAGTTTTACAAACTATATAACAATTTCCATAAGAATTTGTCAATTTGCATAAGAATGGCTTTACAAACTATGCTATATTTTTTGTAAGAATTATATAATTTATGTAAGAATGGTTTTGAACTATGCAAAAATTTTCATAAGAATTCAATAATTTATGAAAGATTGATTTTACGAATTATGCAACAATTTTCTAAATAATTTGATAAATGAAGCAAGAATGGTTTACAAACTATGCAACAAGTTATGTAAGATTGACTTTATGATTTATGTAAAAATTTTCAGAAGAATTGAGAATTTACTGAATAATGGATTTAAGATATACGCAAGAAACTTCATTAGAATGACAGTTTACATTAGAATGGCTTTACAAACGTTGCAACAATTTTCACAAGAATTCGATAATTTATGTAAGAATGGCTTTGTGAACTAGGCAATATTTTTTGTAAGAATTATATAATTTACATGTATGTAAGAATGATTTTGAACTATGCAACAATTTTCATAAGAATTCAATAATTTATATAAGATTGGTTTCCAAATATGCAACAATTTCCACAGGAATTCAACAAGTTATTTTTGCAAGAATAAGATAATTTATGTAAAAATGGTTTTACAAACTATAAAAAATTTTCGTAAGAATTTGTCAATTTACCTAAGAATGGTTTACCAAATTTTGTAACAATTTCTGTAAATTTACACAATAATCTTTTTTAAGAACTGTGCAAAAAATTTGCACAAGTATTCTACAGTTTACATAAGAATGATTTTAGGAACTTTGCAGCAATTTTCGTAAGAATTCAACAAATTACATAACATTGGTTTTACGAACTATGCAGCAATTTTCATAAGGATTCGACAATTCATGTAAGAACGGTTTTACAAAATATTTAGTAAAATCCAAGTCAATTTTTTTATTTTATTTTTAAACTGTGATTTAGATTTTTGTTGGTCCTAGAATAATTTTTCAAATCAAACAATCAGATTTTAGGGTTTGGTATAGGGCCTACTAAACATTATATCAACATATTTGTGTCTTATTTTTATGAGTAGGTTATGGTTAGGTTATGTTATGTTTGGACAAACTTTGTTTAAGTGGAATGTTGTTCCAGAACAAAAAAAATATGTTGATCCAGAAACATGTTGTAGTCAAAATCATGGTAACTATTTTATTTTGAATCAGTTCATTGAAACGAATCAACGAATCAATAAATAAAACCTTTGAATTGCTCTTTCTTTCATTTGACCCAATTGCAGTCCTGCATTATGGATTTCTCTGTAGATAAATTGTTGAAATTACTTGATAAATGAAAAAATGTACACACATAAATCTTTAAATCTCCAAGAGGAACCCAGAAAAAAGAGGAGAGAGTAGCTTTCCACAGCCACAATTAAATAATAATAAAAAAAATACATTCCATAATGGCTAGACATCATTAAGGCAGTAAACACTCACACACTTGACTTTACCTTCTCATAGTAGCGTAGCTCATAATCCAGAATGATTCCATTGGGCTGTTCAGGCTGTGGCCATGACAATGTGATGCTTTTCATAGTAGAACTGACCTGATGCATTATAGGAACAATGGACGGAGCTGAAAGAGAGAGGGGAAATACAAGAAGGAAAACCAAGTGAAAAAATCATTCTAAACAGTCATCTTTCCTGCTGTGTTGACTTAGCTAGCAGATTGATCTACCACTTTAAGAAATGGAGCACACACATACACATACACACTAAGAGTATGATGAAAGAGGCAGATGCAAGGGTGATTGGAGTTGTTTAATAGCTTCGTGAGAAAGTGCCCTTTGCAATGGAAGCCCATTTCTCAGTTCAAGCTCTCTGGTTGGCTACAGTGTGTTTCTCGTCTAACTGTCTTTAAGACACACCTGACTGAGCATGCACAGCCTCCAAATTAACCCTCTGCCCATTCCATTTATCTCATTCTATTGCGCTCTCTCTTCCTCCTGTTCTACATCCCTTTGTTAAAGTAGTACAACTCAATGCTTAGTTGTGTTGTAACATCACACACTCACACACACAATCACACAGATAGACATTTCAGTCAAAAATTAAAGGTGCTACCCTCAGTGAGGTCTATTCATAGCGGAATGGCAAAATATTGCTGTAGTACCTTTAAACAAGGATTTAATAGTTAAAAAAAAAAAAACCTGTAGAAAATATATATATCCCCCTAGTCCCTTCATTTTAAACAGATTCTGCTCAATCTAATAAGAGGTAGTAACGTGAGGTGGAACTAGTGTTGCACACAAACACATTTTAACTTACACGCAGGGTGGTTAAATAACACCTTGTTCAGTACTGTCAGTGCTCTCTCTTTTCCATGTTAGTCTCACTTTTCCATGTGGTATGTAAATTGACTGCCAAATTAACCTTTTAAACATAATGAGCATAGTTGTAAAATATATAATATAATATTATTTTATTTTATAATAATTAAACTTTTCTAATCAAATAATTAAATGGACATGAAATAATGATTTGAATTAGAGAGTGATGACATACTATACTATACTATACTATACTATAATAATAGCTAGTTACCAATAAAAAATAACATGAACCTGAAATAATTATTTTATAAATATAAATAAATAATTTTATTATGTGAAAAGAAAGAGATTGCAGTATATCCAGAGAACTGTATTATAATTAGGTCTGTCGATCTAATGCGTTAATAATGCACGATTAATTTTTTACAAAAAATAACGCGTTAAAAAAATTTACGCATTTAATCGCAATGTTTTTCTGAGAAATTACTGAGAAATGCAAGCTTGTAGTACCACCTGTTTACTCCAGAGGGCAGTAAATGAAATTTCAATTGAGCAATACACAGTTTATACAGTGAAGAAAACATTAACAATCATTGTTATTATAATTATTGATTTATGAGGGGCTTTCTCAGCAAATATTTGTATATGCGAATAATCGCGATTAATTAATTGGGACACCATGTAATTAATTTGATTAAAAATGTTCATCGACTGACAGCCCTAATTATAATCTAATCTAATCTAATCTAGTCTAATATAATATAATATAATATAATATATCACTTATTAATACTTGCTTTGTTTTCAATCCAATGGAAAGTCAAGGCCAATATCGCCGATATCAATGCCAATACTGATACCACTAATAAATTGATTTATTTATTTATTTGTAAATTCTGAGTATAATATGGCTAATTTGATTCATTTTACATTACATTTAAAAGCCATTTTTTATGCCATTTTACCAAATAAAAAATAAAATGGACATATAATTATTAAATTCAAATTATTTTATTATGTGATAAAATAAATAAAAAGAAAAAAAGAAAAAGATTGCGGCATCTCCAGAGAGCTGTATAATAATATAATACAATATAATATAGCAAGGCTGGCGCGGCCTGCTCTCATGCCAGTTACGTCGCTTAGCCACTGAAATGGTTGGGACCGTGTCTCAAAACCTGAATGGAGTGGGAATTCCAGCTCCTTTTATACCCGTATGTCCGGTGGAGTGGCATGCAAATTCCACTCGCCAATTCTCATTGGCCTATTCTCAAAGAATGGGCGGTGTTCAGGGCTCTCAAGAGCGACCCCTAGTGTCACTACATCAGGGAATGGAGGTTACGAGAGTAACCGAGATGATAATGTTATACACATTGTGTGTGTGCGTATTGGCTCAAACTTTTTTTTCCCCCTCAACTCCCATCATCCTCGTATCCCCATCGTCTTCCTCTTTTCTACTTATCCATCTCGCTCAATGGCTCTGGCCCTCAACAAGACATTTGCTTTAACATTAATCATAGTCGCACTCCTTGCCAAACACATGACAGAAACCGCGAGAGAAAAAGACAAAGAAAGCAAGACACCACAGATGAATTCTAAACAATACTCCCTTGACCTAGACAACTGCTACAACACTACATTCCTTGTGCAGAGGAAGGTATCATCTTTTTCACTTAGGGATTTTAAGGTAGTTCAGGGTTTTTTATTCAGCTTGTCATCATGGATCAACTCCAACTGCAGATTTGCAGTTTCCCTTTAGATGACTGTACCCAATTCATAAACGCCATCATGAGAAAATGTTACTCTAGTGGCATTTATACAGGTATCACCACACTGTCTCTCTTTTATAATTATTATTATTTATAGGCCAAAAACGCAAACTACTAGACATCTGTTTTTTTTTTTTTTAATTTATTAACAACAATAACAACAAAAAATACGTTTTTCAAACTTCTAACATATTTGAACTCAAATATATTGATAACAGTGCTGTCTTTAACTGCTTGTGTCTTTTAACATTTCTGTACATTAAGATGAGCAGAAGAAATAGATCCAATCATACGCAACTATTTGGTTAGTTAATTTTTTTATTCTCTAGTAATAGTTGTCATGGTAAATGCATTTTAAAATCACTAGTTTAGAAACTAAAAACCTTTAGTATCTATGTATTTATGTGAGAATCAATCCTCTTTATCCACCTAGCTTTGGATGACATTTTCTTCTTTGACAATAGTGGCTCTCCATGCGCTAAATGTGATCAATTGTGAGGACTGCATTAATGTAACATAAATGTAACTGTACATTTATCTACCTGATAAACAGTAATATGCCTTATAGATATGCCTTATATATGACTTTTGCCACGTTGCATCAAGTACTGCTAGCGTGAGTATTTCATTGTTGTTGTTTTTTTGTTTGTTATAACAACTCAATTTATTAAATGTAGGTTCAAGCTACTAACATTAGAGTTATTAAAACATTTGAAAACATCTGATGATATCCAGAGCTTTAAATAATCCTCCAAATGAGGTGAAAACGGCCACAGCAACAAAAACAAAAACTAACATTTTCTCTCACTCTTACTTTCTCCTCTGGCAAGAACACTCATTATTTTCAGTATTCAATCTCTCTCAGACACTTGGCTTCTGTCAACACAATTTCAAATTCTAAAAATATATCAACTTTAATTAGTTAATGAAATAAGGAATTTAACCTGCCTGATCTCATGAAAATTATGTGACTGTAGTGACATTTTTTAAAATTACATTACGTGGTTCTTTTTCATGTATCGTGGCAGTTCCAAGGTCAAATGTCCACTGTGTGGTGCTAAAAGTGAGTGAAATTTCTCCCAGAACAGATTTCTGGTTTTCAATGTCAATGCTGAACCAAGTTCCCTGTCTGACACTAGGGAACTTTCTTGAAGGCCTTGGTTACCTCTGAACTTGAGAAAAGGCCAATGAGAAATTGGCAGACAGAATTTGCATGTCCCTACCCCGGACATATGGGTATAAAAGGAGGGAAACATGTGTCTGTCCATTCAGATTTCTTATTCGGAGCTGAGCGATTGTGTGATCAGCGAGCTGAGATCATTTACTGTTCCACTCACTTCTGCAGAGCTTACGCTGTTGGATCTATGGCGCATATCAGCGGCTTTCTCCTTCTCTGTACGGCAGTGCAGCTTCGACAGTGCTGCTAAAAGAGAATATTTGTAAAAGAGTTTATTGCTATTTGGTGATGGCAGCAGGCTCAGTTTATTCGGGTAGATCCTCAAGAACCACCCGTCCCCCGGCACGCTCGTTGACTTCCGTCCAAGCTCGAGTTGAGAGCGGCTCACCTCACAGCAAGTTTGTTTACTCCCTCAAGCCACCGAGCTGGATGATGAGTTCGCCCCTGCATCAGAGAGCATTCCGGCATCTGACACGGAAGACTCGACTGGACTGCCGCCCTCGGGTCGGCACACGCAGTCTGAGGATGACGCTCAGATGGCCGACATGCTTGCCCGGGCTGCCGTCAGCGTGGGGCCGGATTGAACCCTCCATCCTCCCCACAGCTTTCACAGCTACACAATTGGTTCCTTGAGTCTGGACACCGCTCACAGCCATGCTCCAATCTCCCCAGTTCCTTTCTTCTGAGAGGTGCATGATGAGCTGACGAGGTCGTGGAGGGCACCTTTCATGACCTCATCCGCTCTCACTACCCTTGATGGCAGAGAGCCCACGGATACTCGGAGGTCCCCCAGGTGGACAGAGCAGTTGCGATTCACCTGTGTCCCGAGAATGCCGCCACCTGGCGGGATGGCCCGCTGCTCCACTCCAAGGCCTGTAGGATGACGTCGTCACTGACCACCAAAGCCTACAGCACCACTGGACAGGCCGCCTCCACCCTGCATGCCATGGCCCTCCTGCAAGTTCATCAGGCCAAGGCACTCAAAGATCTGCACTTGGGTAGTCCTGACCCCGACATGTTGCAGGAACTGCGCTCTGCGTGGACGCATGGATCTCACTTCCCAACCAATCGTGCTGGTTGGCCAGGACCATCCGACTCGGCTACACGATTCAGTTTGCCAGGCCACCACCCCCTTTCGGTGGCGTCCGCTTTACCTCGGTGCATGGCAAAGACCAACACCCTGCATGTGGAGATCGTGACCCTTTTATTCAAAGACATGATAGAGCCTGTCCCTCCAGCCGAGATGAAGAAGGGTTTCTACAGCCCTTACTTCATCGTACTCGAAAAAGGCACCGGTTTACGACTGATATTGGACTTGCGAGTTTTCAACCGGGCTTTACACAAACTCTCATTCAAAATTCTCATGCAAAGACACATTCTAACTTGCTTCCGGCATCAAGATTGGTTTGCAGCGGTAGACCAGAAGGAAGCGTACTTCGATGTCTCTTTCTTGCCTCGACACCGACCCTTCCTACGGTTTGTGTTCGATGGCAAGTAAAAAGTCCTCCCCTTCGGCATGTCCCTGTCCCCTCGCGTCTTCACGAAGGTTGCAGATGCAGCCCTTGCCCCGCTAAGGGCAGTGGGCATTTGTATACTCAATTACCTCGATGACTGGCTAGCTCACTCTCAAGAGTCATTATGCGCCCACAGGGTCCAGGTGCTCCGGCACCTCAGCTGTCTAGGGCTTCAGGTCAACTGGGAAAAGAGCAAGCTCACACCGGTTCAGAGCATCTCTTTTCTCAGGATGGAGTTCGACTCAGTCTCAATTACAGCGAGCCTCACCAACGAGCGCACTCTGTCGGTGCTGAAATGCCTTATTACCTTTTATATATACCTATTTCAAGCCAGGCACAGCTGTCAATCTAAAACAATTTCAGAGTCTCCTGGGACATATGGCATCCTCTGTGGTGGTCACGCCACTGGGGTTTTTGCATATGAGACCGCTTCATCACTGGCTTCACACTCGAGTCTAGATGGGTATGGTGCCATGGCACGTACTGTGTGTTCATCACCCCCGCCTGCCGCCAAACTTTCAACCCCTGGACAGACCTCTGTTTTCTGCAGACAGGAGTCCCAGAACTACAGCAGGTGTCCCGATGCATTCTGGATGCAAACATGGTTGGGGCGCCATGTGCAATGGGCACACAGCCGCTGGCTCCTTCTGTCCCGGCTGGGTTGGCACATCAACTACCTAGAGTTGCTGGCTGTAAAGCTTGCCCTGTGGAGGTTTCTCCCGCTAATACGAGGCAAGCACTTCTTGATCCGATCATAAATCGCCATGGAGGAATGCGCACTCATTATATGTCACAACTCACCCGCCATCTCCTCCTTTGGAGCCAGCAGCGACTCACACATCCCGGGCAACCTCAACACGGCAGCGGACGAGGTACATTCAGCGGAGAGTGGAGGCTCCACCCCCAGGTGGTCCAGCTGATTTGGGAGCGGTTCGGTAAAGCACAGGTAGACCTGTTCGCTTCCCAAGAGACCTCCCATCGCTCTGGTTCTCCCTACCGGAGGCTCCCCTCTGGACAGTCAGCTGACAGGTGTCTTTAAGAACATGTTGTAATATGACTATAACTGATTTTGACAGATAAAAAGACTAAATCGGACTACACTGGTCATGTTATGAGTTTTTGTGGACAAGTGTTTTCTATTTATTGTCTTTATAATAATTTTCAGAACCCAGTCTTTCTCTTTGATCACTTTTAATTCAGACTGCAAGCTTACAACTCAGATAAAACATTATGTTGTTCAGCAAAGCAGCATTGAAATCACTGTCAGAGTATATTAGTACAGTGTTCTGTCTGCATAAGTAGAGAAATACAGATGTTCAAGAACTGTTAACAGAACTGAACATCATTAAATGTTCATGATCATTCAGTTCCAGTAAATAAAACAAATGGAACTTGTTCTGAGAAAGAACCAGTTCTCAATTCCCAACCCTAAATCTGAACTAAATAAAAACAGTGTCAGCGATTCTTTCTCCATTTGGTGATTATGTTTACAGCATTCTGTCTACTGTGGTTCATTCATTCAAATCCAATATATAGGATCTTTTTCTGTTTTTGTCTGCACCACGGCTACTGTTACTATTGAATAAAGTGTGTCTTATAGCACAGATCAACTTTCCAAATTCACTTATGCTGTGCTTGATTGGGAGCTTTATTGATCTCCTGTGTGAAAGCAGACTTTTTTCTTTCTTTCATATGGATGGATTCATGCCTCTCTCTCTTTTCCCAGCCAGTTTATGTTCTGCTTCCCATGGGTTTATTCTAGAGGCTCATGGGAGTTGTGTTTACTGGTAATTGCTTTTATAGCCACTGGTCTATGAATTTGGTCTCATTGGGGTAATTGGGGTTTCCCTTTAAGCTTGGAAAGAGAGAGTGAAAAATAGATTGAAAGAGAGGGATAATACACTTTAAAAAAGTACTGTAGTGGAACCATGGTGCAATGAAAGCATCAAGCAGTAAAACCAGATATACCATTGTATTAAGTGATGACCACTCTCATATACCATGGTTCCCCATGAAACTTAAAAGAAACAATGGCCCATCTCCAAACCATGATATTACGATGTCCACAAATCCATGGTATTACAATGGTATGTGTTACCATATTCCAAAATAACTAATGTAATACCATCGTATTTTTGGTACTTTTTGACTATTACTTGGAAGTGATTAAGGTAAGTCTTGATTTTGGAACAAACATCGACAGGGAGTTGACTGTAAGATCCATTTGTTTGTTCATTGAAATAGCTCAGAGTAGCAAGTAAAATATTAGATGTTAATGATATATCTACTGTACACAGAGATCAGTTTGCTGCTTTATACTGAACTATGTACACCATTCAAAGGCACCAAACAAACCCATTCTGTTAACAAAAATGTATTAGACCAGAGTTAAGACCATTAATTTCCAAAATGGTGGAATAACTTGTTTTAGATGGGCATTGCTGGTCTGTTACTGGCGCAAGCTGGTTAAGTTGCTTATTGTTGTTAGTAGAAAAGCTTGAGTTTAGCCATGATGTTTGGCCAGTTAATACAAGCATGAATTGGTGCCCAAAACATAGCTCATGGTCACTGTGATTTTGCAAAAAAAAAAAAAAAAAAAAAAGATTGATATACCTGATTATCATCTTTTGTTGGTCCTTGAACATAATTCTGTCAAAGACACAAAGTCCTCTCCCTATTTCTAACCCAAGCCCTACCTTAACTATGAACTAGTCCTCAAATCAGAAGGAAATGACTGGATGAAAAGAATGGTACAAGCCCCTAAGTTTAACCATTTACCTATCCCTAAATTCTGATTGGATGCATCAATTATTGTTCCAGAACTGACAAGTGTGCTGATCCAGGAACATGTCCTAGTGTAGGAATTTATTTTAACTGGTGTTTTTAACTGGTTACTTACAGACATGCTTCAGGGTTAGCTTTCAAGATACATCCACCAAACTTGGCACAGACCTTCAAACTGCTCTGATTATTTTGATAACTGATTGGAATTAAGTTTTTTGCAAAGTGGTTTATCAGTAATTTGAAACAATCCCATAGACTTACATTAACAGAATGTTCAAATTTGAACGGGTGAAGACTATTCAAACTCTGGCTGAAGCTGGTAAACTTTTGAACCAGCTTAACAGTTCACCATTCACTATCCGCTTAGCTAGTCAAGGTTGTTGGGTTTTTTGTTTTCAATAAATTTTCAGCAGTTGCAGCACTTCACTTTGCGCTATTGCTGTAAATGAATCCTCCTTTCACAGAATCTCTAACACAGCAGATGAAGAGTAAAGGTAAAAGGAGGGCATACAAATGCAAATAAATAATAAAATAAAGCTGAGAGATAGAAACATTACCAATAACTTGTGGCGTCCTGTTTTCAGCATCAGTGGGACAGAGTACTGCAGTTATGAAAAAAAGAGTGTCTGAAATAGAATTGCTTGTAAAGTAAAGTGGGAGGAACAAGCCATCATAAGAATTCTATTTTGGAAGCATTTCAGTCTGGGTTCAGAGCACATTATAGCACATAATCTGCACTTTTAAAGGTTCTTAATGATGTTTTGTTAACTGTGGACTCGGGGGATTTTGCAATTTTGGTGCTATTAGATCTTAAAGCACCATTTGACACTATAGGCCATGATATTCTTATAGCCTGACTTAAACAGTCTGTAGGGATCCAAGGAACTGTCCTTAATTGGTTCAAGTCCTATTTAAGTAATATAAGATATGCAGTTGCTTTGAGCGAATATTCATCTTCTACAGCCCCTCTTAATTTTGGGATCCCGCAAGGCTCTATTTTGGGACCAATTTTGTTTTCGTTATCCTTGTTTCCAAATGGGAAATTTTAACAAACATGGAATATCTTTTCATTGTTACACAGATGATACTCAAATTTATCTGCCAGTGTAAAAGAAAAGTACTTCATTAGAACCTCTTTTAGCTTGCTTAAATGATTTAAAATAATGGTCTATGAACTTTTTACATTTAAATTATTGTAAAACAGAGATTGTTGTTTTTGGGCCCCCTGATGTTCTGGAGTCATATAATTTCAATCTAGGTTCCTTTTGTTGTTTTTTTTTCTACTTTGGCTAAGGTTTCTACATTGGCTAAGGTTAAGTCTTTTCTTTCATTTCATGATTTTGAGAAGGTGATGCATGCATTTGTTTCATCACGCCTGGACTACTGTAACTCACTGTATAGGTATTAGTCAGTCCTCCTTGTCATCACTGTAAATTGTCTAGAATGCTGCTGCTCGACTCTTGACCGATGCTCTCAAACAAGATCGTATTACCCCAATATTGGCCTCTCTGATAGATTTTAAGATTTTATTGTTTGCTTTAAAATCCTTAAATGTTCTTGCATCTTCTTATTTTTCAGACCTTTTGCACTTGCTCATGCCATCTAGATCCCTCAGTTCCTCAGATCAGAATTTCTTGACTGTTCCAAGGTCCAGACTTAAGCTGAGGAGTGACCGTGCCTTTGCAGTGGTGGCCCAGAAGCTCTGGAATAGTTTGTCTCTCCACATTAGAACAGCTCCTACTCTGGTATCTTTTACATTTCGGTTAAAAACCCATCGTTTCTCACAGGCTTTTAGATTGGAGATATGTTAGTACCTTTGTTTAATATGTTGATTTTAGTAGTGTGTTTTATGTTTGCTGTTATGAACTTGTTTTAATAATGTACAGCATATTGGTCAACTACTTGTTGTTTTTAAATGTGCTTTATAAATATAATTCCTTGCCTTCATGGCAGTGGTATTCCCTGATGGCAGTGGCCTCTTTCAGAAGGATAATACATTCTGTCACACTGCAAACATTGTTCGGGAATGGTTTGAGGATCAAGATGATAGAAGAGTTCAAGGTCTTGCCCTGGGCACCAAATTCCCCAGATCTCAATCCGATTTAGCATCTGTAGGATGTGCTGGACCAACAAGTCAGATGCTTTGCGGCTCCTCCACCTCGCAATATGCAGGACTTGAAAGATCTGCTGCTAATGTCTTGGTGCTAGATCCCACAGAAAATCTTCAGGTGTCTTGTTGAATCCACGCGGAGGATCAAGAGCATATTAGGCAGGTGGTCATAATGTTTTGACTCATCTGTGTATATATATTTCTTCTGCTTTTGTAGCCCATCCGCCTCAAGGTTCAACGTGTTAAAGGAGATCAGGAGTTAAATAAATTCTCAAACCAGCCCGCCTGGCACTAACAATCATGCCATGGTCTAAATCAATGAGATCTTATTTTTTTCCCCATTCTGATTGTTAATATGAACATTAACTGAAGCTTCTGACCCATATCTGCATTATTTTATGAATTGCACTGCTGCCACAAGATTGGCTGATTAGGTAATCGCATGAATATGTAGGTATACGGGAGTTCCTAATAAAGTGCTCAATGAGTGTACTGTATACAGGCAATTTTAAATTTAAATGTACATATATATATATATATATATATATATACCGTATTTAACATATATACAACATAAACATAAATTACATAAATAAATATACAAATATCCAGGCATTTTATAAACTTTCAGATCCATGGGGCTGATAGCCACTGGTTTTATATCTCTTCCACTTTCCATGTGTTTGAACTCCAGTGACAGATGTTCATACCCTATTTTTGGACACTCGAGTCTTTAGCTTTGGACTTTAATAAAGAGAAAAATTACATACCCTGACAATTAACAGTACTTTTACCACATGCTGCCCATATGGTCACATAAAGCATTAATTAAAACAAATTATCTGAGAGCAAATTACCCTTAAACACCATTTGTTCCAAATCTCTAAAACTGTTTTACACATATAACCCCAGCAGCATGATGAGTCTGTCATTGAATAAGACATGAATTCACTGGAGTGAAATTATTTTCAACAGTCAGTGTGATTTTTTTTGGACATTGTCCCTTTTCATTACGAGTTCATGCCTGATGTTAAAGATATCTCACCATCCATCAAGACGTTGAGCAGTGCTTTTTTAGAGGAACAGTGTGAAGTTTTTAAAGGTTATTCCACTGAAGTGTTATAGCACTTAAGCATTCAATCTAGCACATGCACACTGAAGTCTTGTGCACAAATGGCAACATTAGCATGTGCATTAGATCATTCAGCAGTCAGTTGCACACAAAATTAAATATTAAACTTCATCATAAATCTTCATCATTCTTCATATTCAGACACTCACTTCGGACAACTCAGAGAGAAATCATAGACTAGATCTGAACAGTCATCGTTTATAGATAAAATAAAATAAAATATCAATAACTACTTTTGCAGCTTAACATACATTTTTAAACACTCCTATCTCCCATGATCTCCACATACATCAGATGCTGTACTGTATTGACACTGACTCCAAATATGCATGAAATTTAATATTAAGAATGTATAGATTGTCAGATATGATGGTACCCATGCAGTACTATGCAAAATTCACTTTAGAAAGGTGTTGGTGTACATAAATGTGAGTTGGCATTGTGTGTACACAACCACCCTACAATGTTAAAAGTCCATCCACTCCTCTTTCTTATATTTCTATTAATCAAATGAGTGTCAAAATGAATGGTTTTCGTTTCTGCTCTAACGTGACATCACGTTAGAGCAGGGCTCGCCCACAACTGGTGATGGACTCCACCTTATTATCATAGATCATCCCCTGAGTGATCTACACACAGTCCGCCATTTTTTCCAAGCTGGAGCAGATACAGTGAGAAGAATAATGTCTCATCTTCGTAAGAGTCATAAGTGTTCTGTTGTTGGCTGTAAAAGTGAACATAAGAGTCTTCATGTACTCCTGGAATCAGAGACACTGAAGACGTAGTGGACAAGTTTTGTTTTTGAAGGAAATGTGCCCCAAAACAGCGTTTTTTTTTATTCCACCCAAATAGTGGCATTTACAACATGGTATAATAAATGACATGTGGGGTATTTTGAGCTGAAACTTCACAGACACATTCTGGGGACACCTGAGATTTATATTACATTTTGTAAAAGGGGGCATAATAGGTCTCCTTTAAGATGCAGTCACACTACACTTCATGCTAATTTACTTAAATTCAAACACAAGTCAATGCAAGAGAGGGAAACAGCAGCACATGCAAAAAAGTTTAGTCTTTTGCTAGGTAGCAAAGTTCAAGTTTGGTGAACTCTAACTTGCGATTTTAAACAGCTAAAAGACGTCTGACCAATAGAGCGTCTAAATGTCACAAATTGACCTATTGGATGAATACTTCAAAGTGGACACATTCTAATATTCAGAACGTATTATTATATGCTATTTGTAATGCATTTTGGCTATAAACAGAAACCCTTGAGCATTACATCATATCCAGAAGCCGTTAGCTATTGTGCTTTTTTTGTTGCACACAAGCTTTCTAAAAGTTGACAAATATCAACATACAGAGTATATAATGTGCAGTAACTACACACTCCATGCATCTGAAAGGTCAGCCGCTACTCCCACCCCACCCGTCCTGTTGTATGTGCCCAGATCGAGAGCAACAACCGCAACTTGTAAATGCCAAACACTCACTGGGTGTTTTCTTCTCCAGACCACTGAACCCGATGAGAAACACAAGCACCTCCAGGTGCATAAAAAGCCCAGTTAAGCGCCTGACCTGTTACGCAGAAAATTACCACGCTAGCCGTCATGACCCGGCTGACATTTTTTTATTTTTCATCTAAATCACTCACTGCTGGAGAAAAAAATTATAATACAAAAAAATGGCACAGCATTAGGGTTAGTAAACAATCAGCATTTATTTTGGGATAAACTATCCCTTTTAATATTTATTTATTTTTATAATTATTTTAAAGGGAAGTTAAAGCCGATAATTTTGGTTGGGTTTAAATATTTAAGTTCAAAAGCCAAATTTTCAGGATTTCCATTTTCTTAAGTATGTCTCGTATATCAAATCCTAATTTTGGATTTTGTATTGAGTATTTTTTGTACTGTAATTTACTGTAACTGAATTTACATTTTATAAGAAATACAAAACTATCATGCTTTCTGGTGTATTTTCATATGGCAAAGTGTCATTGTAATAAAAGTACATTTTATATTTTTAATTGTATTCACCTATAGTCAGCCCCTTACAAAAAAATACCACAGTAACCATAGTTTAATAGTGTAAAACCATAATACAAATAATATATACTGTATTTTGTTTTATTTTTTTCAGTCTCTTTGTCATTTCTGTCTTTTTATGATAGTGGTGGCTATTAACAAAATTATTTGAATAACTATTGTAACAATAGTATTTTCACCAAAATTATGGTTCTCATCAGATTTGTTTAGTTTTTATTAATCAAATTTGGAACACACTGTCTTCATTAAAATTAGATCCAAACAGAGACTCCAGAGTTGTTGTAATAAACTGCTGAAGTTCAACTGCATGCACACAGGCTTGTTTAAATCCTGATTAAGTTTTAATTCATTGAACTTATTTAAAATACTGGTCTTCCTTAACCTCCCAGGCCAGTCAGCTCAACATTTGCATCCATCTCTGTGACAGGTTCGGACGTTTGGGCAATGGAGGAGTCAGGAGGCAGCCAAAAATTGACACGAGTATTTTTTTTAGTCTTTTTTACGACACACAACTTCAACGTAAAAGGGTTCTCAGTAGCCAACATAAACAGAAGGGTCTTTCCATTTTTCTTTTACAACACAAGGTAAACACAGGCTTTATTGTGTGGCACACGCTCAGACACCACTCTCCTCTGCCACTCTCTCTGCATCTCTGATGTATTGTGCTCTTTTCAGGTCTCCCTCCACCATCACTGTAGCAAGAAATAGGTGTTAGAGATAATGAAACCCATGCAACGAGCCTCACCACACTCTCTCTCTCTCCCGAAGACAGACACGACCACACCCATCCCCACAGCCTCCAATTTTGCTCACTTCCTATCCAGGTGGGCATTACCATCAGTTGCAAGGAGAGCACAATTATGCTTACCACTGAGACTCCTCCACTCAGGAAGAGACCATTAACGGCAAAAGATTCATTACAGTCTCCAAAATGATAACAATGAAGGAGCGTGTGGCTCTTAAACATCTATCTGTCAAGAGCACCATTTAACTGTCACACATAAATGCCAAGCTGCAGCCTTTAGAACAGCCTGTTAATCACAGGTATTCTTCATTCTGCTCTCGTGCATTCTCTATCCTCAGCAACCAAATGATGAAACAAATAAGACGAATCACATAATTTCAGATTTTAACAGAACAGATATAACAAATCAGAAATAAATGTAATAAAAATAAATACATGCAATTCAATATGGGTCCTAACTATATACACTGCCGGCCAAAAGTTTGGAATAATGTACAGATTTTGCACTTATGGAAAGAAATTGGTACTTTTATTCACCAAAGTGGCATTCAACTGTTCACAATGTATAGTCGGGACACTAATAATGTGAAAAATAACTACTACAAAATGAAAAAAATAAATAAATAATTATTCGAGTTCTCATCAAAAAAAAATCCTCCACGTGCAGCAATGACAGCTTTGCAGATCCTTGGCATTCTTGCTGTCAGTTTGTCCAGATACTCAGGTGACATTTCACCCCACACTTCCTGTAGCACTTGCCATAGATGTGGCTGTCTTGTTGGGCACTTCTCACGCACCTTACAGTCTAGCTGATCCCACAAAAGCTCAATGGGGTTAAGATCCATAACACTCTTTTCCAATTATCTGTTGTCCAATGTCTGTGTTTCTTTTCCCACCTTTTCTTTTTGTTTTCTGTTTCAAAAGTGGCTTTTTCTTTGCAATTTTTCCAATAAGACTTGCACCCCTGAGTCTTCTCTTTACTGTTGTACATGAAACTAGTGTTGAGCAGGTAGAATTCAATGAAGCTGTCAGCTGAGGACATGTGAGGTGTCTATTTCTTATCCTCTTGTTTAGTTGTACATCTGGCCTTCCACATATCTTCTGTCCTTGTTAGAGCCTGTTGTCCTTTATATTTGAAGACTGTAGTGTACACCTTTGTATGAAATCTTCAGTTTTTTTTGACAATTTCAAACATTGTATAGCCATCATTCCTTAAAACAATGACTGACTGACGAGTTTCTAAAGAAAAACTTTTTTTTTTTTTAATATTGACCTTAAGACATGCCAATTGCATTCTGTTGCAACTCAAAAACAAACACTAAGACAATTTAAGTAACCAATTTAAGGAACCAAATAGCTTTCAGCTGTGTTTGATATACTGGCAAGTGATTTTTCAAGTACGAAATTAGCAATTTAGCATGATTACTCAAGGATAAGGTGTTGGAGTTATGGCTACTGGAAATGGGGCCTGTCTAGATTTGGTCAAATATTACTTTTTTTAAATAGTGATGGTGCTGTAATGTCTTGACTATACTTTGTGATCATTTGATTGCCACTTTGGTGAATTAAAAGCACCAATTGCAAAACACCCTCATGGTGAAATTGTCAGGATTCATATGACTTTTCTAAATTTGGCTAATTCGTATGATAATTTTCGACTGCACACGTTTGCCCACGACTTTCACTAGAGCCAGTGACGTCACTGGACATCGTGTGTGGAACTCGCGCTTCCGCATTTGACATCTGGGAATTTGCACGTAATGGAGTCATACGAGTTTATGTGAACAACATTGTAAATTATGTATGAATTTTCATGAGATCGGGATGACCAAACTTTTGGCCAACAGTGTATGTATAAAAAAATTAAAAAAGGAATAATGAATGGTAGCATATATTATTCATTCATTATTTTACCACTAATTCCACTAATTATAGTTGACAACTCTACTCAGGAGAATAATACAAATTTAAAAAACTCCAAGTGGATTGGTGGTTGTCAAGTAGTTAGCAGGTGTCTGATTTAGTGTTATGATCTTGTTGTTTGAAAGCTCAGACTTCCAGCATCACAAGATGAGCGATTACAAGACACTTTCGGCAGATCAGGTGCAATCATATTTGAACTGCCTCTCTCCGACTCAATTCAGCTAGAAACACAATTCGCACTGAATCACCAATTATGCCAATTAACTCCAATTAGCCTAGATCAAAACAAGCAAACTAACAGGTGAACAAGTTTAACAGGTTTTGAAGAGTTTAAAATTAAATAGTGATAGCGTCTCTTTGGAAAACAAGCGATGGTTATAGAGAAAGACACAGAGTACTTCACCATATGTAAAACTGTCTTTTGAAAAGGCAATATGTCACGCTAAAATACGTTCATGCTAAAGGACCTGTAAGCGGTTTTAGCCATTTTGTTAACTTCGCCACACTTACCAACTGATTGGTTACAGGATGGATGGATGGATGGATAGAAAAGAAAGAGATAGACAGATTAAAGTTCTGCCCCACCCCTTGCTTTCATATACTGTTACAGAATAGAAAAAAGAAAAAAAGAAAAGAAAAGAAACAGAATAACTCTCAAATAATGCTGCCGTCATGTGCTATCGGAATGATCCTAGTCTCCACTGTGGCCAAGTGGTAATTACGAGTACTTCACATTCAAGTTCTTTATTGTCGGAAAGAACAGAAAACATGTTCTTTCATATAGTTCTTGAGGAACTTTTATTTTAACACCATAATACATATTAACTCCAATTAGCCTAGATCAAAACAAGCAAACTAACAGGTGTTAGGTGTTAGGTGTCATATAAATATTGCTGACATAAATATGACCGAAACGGCAAGTAGTCAAGTCAAGTCAAGAGATTTTTTTATTGTCGTTTCAACCATATACATTTAGTAGAGTACACAGCGAAACGAGACAACGTTCCTCCAGGACCATGGTGCTACATAAAACAACATAGGACAAACACAGTTTAGAAAAACACACAATTTAGAAAAAATAATAAAGCCTGTCATTTTCTACGGACACCATGTTGAAAGCTTATGACTCCATAAATCTCGGAAACTCGGGTATCAAAATAATCTCTGAGTTTCCCAGTGGTAATTACAATTTGAGGGGTCGTTCATGTGCAACTTCCAACTGGGAAACTTGTATTTAAGGGAAGGCAGCATAAGACTGATTTAAATTTTCTGGATGGTCAACAATTCAACAGCAGATCCCTTGATGTGCTCCTCTAATGTAACTTTCAGCTTAATCACCTGTACTGAAGAAACATGCCTATATTAGCGAATGAGTGATCACAGGAGGAAAACACAACAATATTCCAAATCCTTTTATTTTTCACTCAAATATATCCCAGACTGCTTTTGTTCCTCCAAAAATTACGTCAAAAAGTCAGTCTAAAATCCAAAACGAAGCTTCTAATCTACAGAGAGCAACAGACAGCACACAGTATTTTCTGCAGAAAAGCTATGTTAAGATATAACTGTTGGCAGGTTTTGTTTCCTATGGCACCCTTTGGAGGTTTCTAACCAACTGTTTCTGACTCTACAGAGTCTTCACACATCTAAACAAACCCAAATACAACACTTGTTCTTTTCCCTGAGAGACAGAGGGACACACTTCCTGTCTATGCAAGTTTAAAACAAATTATACATTTCTGACTACAATAGATCCTTCACACGCATGTTATCTTTCTTATTTAATTAGCTGTGCTTGTTAAAGCATGCATCATTATTAATATTGCTCAGTTTTCAAATCCCGTAACCCTGAATATAAAAACCTTGGCTTGTCCCAAACCATTTGTGCTATGGACATGAATGACACCACACACAAAAACACACATATTACCTTTAAATTTTCACTTATGTTTTGTAAAAAAACAAAGGAAAAACAAAAGAAACAAAACAGGATCTGAAGCTGTGCCGCAGATTTTAGTGAAGTCGGTCTTTGTAGCTGGGACTGAACATGTCATTGTTTTGAGCATGAAATTATCGCCCGCACACTAAATTATCCACAAGTTTTAGCTTTGATCCGGGAGGGGGCTGCAATAAAAAAAACAGCCTAAATTACAGTGTTACAGTTCTGGTGCACTCATGGAATGGTGCCACGATCAAGGCTGTTTTTAATACTGGTCCCACTGATAAAGATGAAAGCACCGAACCAGCAGAACACGTCCCAGTGAGATCGGTGCAAACTTTTAACACACCAACTGCTGTGATGCTTCTGTGGAGCTATTTAGTGAACACAGGAAATGGAGATGACAGGGGGAGTAAAGGATGTGGGTAAAGATGGAGAAAGATGGGGAGGTCTCGAAAATGAAAGTGGAGCTTTTGAGGAAATGATGAAGGAACGTATCTTATGGCACGGGTCAAACTAGGTGATGTTTTCAATTTTGACTTCCTTCACAGTCCAGTGAGCAGGCCTAAATGCTGAAACGGAATATTCTACTGTGTATATACTTCCATCAAACTATCAAAGCCAAACGGCCATTTGGAGTCTTTATAATAACAAATGAACCTGAGAAACAGTGGTGAGAGTAATAAAAATAGTTCTGATAGTTTGAAAGTTGTGTTGAAAGTAAAAATGTTTTTATAAAAAAGTACTTTCCAAGCTAAACGATGCTTGGACCACCTCAGATGGTTCAGCTGGTTACAAGTTTAAATGACCACACAAAACCATTTAAAACCATTAAAATAATTAAAATAATAAATAAAAAAAAGATCTACAGGCAAAACTATCCAACTAATATTTCCAGTTAGATTTACCTTGCCAAAAATAACCAGCGTGTACCAGTAACAGGCAAGCAAAAAATAAAATTCTGATAGATTTTCCTGAAAGAAATGTCTACACCACATCCAACTGGTAACTAGCTTAAAAAAAAGTTACAAAATGGTTTCAGGTCTCAAGGTAATTTAATACTATTTTTAACTGGCCAGCTTGCAACAACAGTTAACAGACCAGTTAAACCAATATTAAAGTATCCAAAAAATGCCTCAAATTGGTAACCAGAAAATTGTATTAAACATTTATTTAATGGTTTTAAATAGTTATTTAAGCTAGTCACCAGCTGAAACAGCTTTGCTGGTCTAGTCATTTTTCAGCAGGGAGAATGTAATTGAAAATGTTTATTAGAAGTTTAATGCTTATGGCTATACTAGTCAAGCTAGACAACCAGCAAAATAGCCATCTTAACCAGGTAATGCCAGTAACAGATCAGCATTAACCATTAAACATTTTCAGTTTTATATATATATATATATATATATATATATATATATATATATATATATATATATATATATATATATATATATATATACTTTTTGCTGGTTACCAGTATAAAGTATGTTGTGTAAGGTCTGTTGTGGGAACTTCCATTTTAACTTGTAATCTATTGTGGCTACAAAAGTAAAGCTCGTCTACCTGCAAATCGAACCAGATTAACCAGCTTGTTACAGTAAGAAACCAGTAATGATCATCTTCCCATATTCCCAGTTAGATTTTCCCTGCCAAAACACCTAAATAGCTAAGCTAGTTCAACAAGACATTATCTTAAAAGACCAGCTATAACTATAAAAAAAAAAGTTAAACTTTGGTTGCCAACATTTGGTATGTTTTGGGCACTTTCATACTGGTTTTAGCTGTCCAAATTCATGGCTACATTAGCTTGTCTTCCAGCAAAAATAACTAGCTGTGTGTGTGTGTGTGTGTGTGTGTGTGTGTGTGTTTTGTCAGTTATTCAGTTGTTGTTGACTTTATTGATTGAATAAGCATGTTTAATCCCACATAATCTTGTTTGGTATCATAAAAGAGTCATCACTCACCAGCTTGGTTGGTTGTGATATCTATGGAGACATGCTGAGCAGGATACGGGCTCTTGTTAGTGACGCCGTTGACCGCCTGGATCTCAAATGTGTAGAGTGTGTGAGCCAGTAGGTTACTGATGAAGACTCTGGTTTCGGTCAGACTCAGTTGGTGGGGGACAAATTCCACATTATCATCACAGTGAGAGCATGATCGCCGGTCTGCCTGGCATTTCTTACAAACGATATTGTAAACCACGTCATCACGTCCGCCTGTCTCACGCGGAGAGTGCCACTCCAAAGTCACGGAGGTCTCGTTCACGATGGATATGACATTCCGCGGCCCAGAGGGAACACCTGATTAGAAAACAGAAAAAGATATAAGAATGTGTAGCACCTTTAAATCAACTGGTAGAGCATGGCGCTAGCAACACTAAGGTCATAGGTTTGATTCCCAGAAAATGCATGTGCTGATAAGATGCAAATTCTCGTGCAACCTCACGCACACATGCATGGATGATGTATTATGAGTTCGCTTTATGCAACACATAATTTCATTTCATTTAAATCAACTGATCTCAGTTCAGGAGACTCTGGGACTGCCGGTAATAGGTTAAACTTTTGACGTATGGAGTCATGTGACAAAAAAACATGGTGCCGATCACAGCAGAGTTTGTCTACAGGAGAAATGACAACAAAACTACATCTGGTAAGAAACCTAATTAAGTTTTTACATTGAAAACTGTTTGAGTCAAAAGATGAGAGTCTACAGTTAGGTTTTACATACATTTGCGAGACACCACACTGCTAACCACAATGTACACTAACGCACAAAGTTTTCATTAGAAATCCTATATTTACAGTGCATTTTCATATTGAGAATTTTTTGGAAAATGATTGGCTCTAGATTTTTTTTTTTTTTTTTTTTTTGCTACTAGTTACAAATCAAATAGGGAAACGGAAAATGCACTTGTCAGTCACACTCGGGTCTAACTTAATGCAACAAGTAATTTATGTGTCTGGATATGTCTTCTAAACACATACGTAGAGCTACAGGAAAATCAACCAAGCTGACAAGCTGTTGATGATGAATGAGAAATAAAAGGAAGGGCCATTTGATACTTAAAAGAGGTGACAATAACAATGTGATTATCTAGGCTCTTGAAATTAGTGTTGTAACTACAGTGTAATTACAATGTAATTAAAATTCTTACAATGCCCTTTTATTAAATTATACTACTTACAACTAAATTATAGAAAATTATCCATTTTAGATTCATTTTGTTAAGTGAAAAAATACCACCTTCTAAAGACAACATTATAAAGATAATTACAGTGATATGCTTACAACAGTGGAATAAAACAAGAGATAATGTATATCTGGATGAGAGCACCTCTCTTTTATGAGTAAATGGGAATCTTTTTAGCAGTTTCTATAACTCTCCTTTCTTCTCCTGTCGTAGCCATTTACACCTCAGTTTCCTGTGAAGTTTAATCACAAAAACTCAAAATTGCTTTGCAGCAACTTTAGAACAGCTTTCACTTAGAAACAGTGTGCTGAATGTCAGTTGGTGGAATGTGACCATACATCTTTGCCATGTGCTATATGTTCAGATAAATATTTTTACTCAACACCAAGAAAGAATACACAATGGATTTTTGTTTAGCTGTGTCTTTAGTCCCAGAGTGCCCATACATCAGCCCACTGCTCAAAACCATGAAAAGCTTTTAATCGACAGCCGGATAAAGGGACAAAAACAAGGTTTCAGTAATGCCTCTTTATCAGAACCTCCAATATCCATTCCTACACATTCGGCATTCCCACTACAGCTGAAGGGAAAAGCCATATTGTGTTTCCGATAAAGCACTGGCTTCCCCAGATCACTTAACATACTGCCAGGAACTGAGGATTTACAGATCACGGAGAGGTTGTGGTGTTATTTAAAGGTATTGTTGACCCAAAACTGAACATACTGTCATCATTTACTCACCCTTTCAGTATGTTGTTCCAAACCTGTATGGCTTTCTATCTTCAATGTTAAATGGCCACCATTCAAAGTAAATGAGCTCCAAAAATCACCATTAATATATCATAAAAGTGGCCAAAATCACTTGCACTCTATATTCCAAGTGTTCCCAAGTTATACAATAGATTTATGTGAGGAACAGGCCAAAATGTAAGTCATTATTCACAGAAATTCACAGATTGTGCATTCATGAGAGAACAATTATTCTTTTGAGTTTGATCTTTTTGATTAATTGGTTGATCCATTTCCATTTCAGGTTACATTAACTGACTTAATGAACCAGTTAGTTAGCAGTGGAGGGGAATATTATCAGTGAATAATAATTTATTTTTCAAAGCTATCATACAACTTCAGAAAACATGGAATATAGCATGCTATTGATATGGACAAATTATACAATACTTTTATTGTGATTTTTGGAAAAATTTGGAGCCTGACAGCCAAAGTTCTAATTCATCTGTATTATTTGGAAAAGAGTACAAGGACATTCACGTGTTTATGCATTTTACTGTCTTAATTTGTTCTATTTTATTCTTTTATTTTTACAATATATTTTATTCTATGTATGTTAAAGCACATTCATGTTTTCTGTAAAGCACTTTATAAAGACTTGTAGCATCTGGACCAATCAGAAACACAATTATTCATTATTTAATGAATAAGCCAACAGATGTCTCAAGACTGTAACAAGCAAAGGTCCAAGTAGGCCCAAGCCGACTCCATTATGTCTTCTCCGCCACTGATCATTATCACGCCTTTACACTGTCGTTGCTGACATTGGACCAGCAAATAGTGGACCCCCAGTGACATTCCGGGGTTGGGGAGCTAAAGCAAAGAATGCAGAATGATTAATTCACTCCTCCTAATTCACTGGACATAAACACAGAACACAGATTTTTCTTCAGTCATTTATAAACAAACTATAATTTCAAATGTATATCCCCATGACATAGTGTATAGGATCATTACTGTCTTGTAGAGTGCCTTTTTTAATCACTGTATACTGTTTTTATGCATGGCTTATGACAGAACTACCAGATAATGTACAATTAGTTCTGCCATGTTTGCTATCAAACGAATCCTTGTGTGACACACTGCAAAGTGGTGTGTATATATATATATATATATATATATATATATATATATATATATATATATATATATATATATATATATAATTCTGATAGCATGCATTGTATGCTTGCTATATTAATCAGAGCATAAAGGGGCACACATTAAAAACTAATTCCAATCATGCAAATTAGTCAGCTTTCAAACAAAGGAACATTTCCCGCTTAGAAATTGCACCTTTCTTATTGGTCAACCCACTCTCTTTTCCCCTGGCTCTTTCCCATGACTATCTCTTCCCTCTGCTGTGTGGTCATGCTGACCACGAGGCCTGCAGGCTGGCAGACCTCAACACCTCAAGCCATGTGCAACTACCTTGACCATCGACTCAAGGAACCATCAAGCCTTTCTCCTGCGACTGCATCTGGGTACTCTATCGACAGCCAAGGCAATTGCAAGTATCGTATCAGTAGCTAACTGAACATAGGTTTAGTATAAGACATGAAAACCCCTTTGTAACAAAGGTGCTTTTAAATTAAGAAATGGTTGGTTCTCTCTGATGGTCAAAATTATTCTTTTCATACCTGCATTTCCCCTATTCTGTTCCGGTTTCATTTCATTTTTACTCTTCCCTTCCCATGTATGAGGGTTTGTGTGTATGTTTTTGTTTAGATTAGTTATGTGTTCGTACAAGCTAAGAAAGATTTATTTGTGTGTGGCCATGGAAAATATCCTTTCTGAGAAATGATAGATGATCAGTAATGAGTGTTCACTGGACGAACAGATAAATTGATTGTAATATTAATTAAGCTACATCAAGTTGATTCTATTAACCGATCCAAATGTTCATAATTAATTATAACGAGTTGTGATTAATTATTTATGTTTCCCTTTTAAAGATATTTTTGACTGTGTTACATTTTGATAAATAATCTCATCCCTGTTTCTAAAAGATTCACTTCAAAGCTATACCTATATGTGTAATATTATTGTCAATAAGCCATGAGAATAATATTACTCCAATAAGAGAATTAATCATAATTCTCTAATTAAAGCTAATTCCCTACAGTTGAGCTGATACAACAAGATGTTTATTAGGATTCTAATGGCTGAGAATTTTATTCCGACAAATAAACTAGTTATTTGACATTTTTCTAAATTATAACGGTTGTCAAACGCGACTGATTCCATTATAAATTTCCTTACATAGAAATGTTGAAATAAGACAGTTTAATTTAATTCCTAGCTCACACATACTGTTTCCCTTACAAATAATGGTAATGTACACAACACTTTAACCCATGCAGTGGACATTTATCATACCAAATTCGCTACATATATTGGTGTGAGAATTTGGGAACTTTAACTGAGTACTATGTATTTGTGCATTGTGGAACGCGTTGACGTTCAAATGCATCGATGAAACTGTTTTCATTAGTGTTGACCCAGATCACAAATCACTGGTGTTGGTTGCTATGGCGACAAAAGTTCATGGAAAGTCCTAAAGAGACTCTTTCGGGGCAATTGACCATGCATGCGCAACCTGCCGACGCCATATTGTAAACACAGTACAGCTAAGCTAAGAGTATAACACAACACCGCTAAACTAACCAGTTAGTGAACTTTCATTGCAACCCCTAAATACGCTACAGACTGTTGTAAATGGTGCTACAGTATATAAATGTGCTTAATTCCACAGAAAAATAAACTATTTGTACTGTTTTGGAAGGACATGAGTTGGGGGAGGGGTGCTATCCATTGCTTTCCAGTAACAGACTCAGATGAGAACCAGAAAAAAAAAAGTTTTGGACCAAATGTTCAGAGGCATCGAGTTCTGATTTTTGTGACTGCTTTAGAAAAAGCCAACTCTAGAAGAACATTTGAGTGACTCCTCCTTGAAGTTTCAAACTTCTTGATGTGAGGGGGGAAATCTGGCAAGGAGACATTCCAGCACTTGAAGCAAGAGTTGAATGATTCACTCAGGCTGAGACACAATGAGCTATTGTGCAGGCAAAGCCTGATCAGGGGCTTCTGGGACCCCAAATATGGAGTGCCAATGAAAGAAGTGACCTTGAACTCTGGAGACCACAATGCTTTGTCAATCAAGAAGGGACTTAAACTTTAGCAGATGGCAATTGACAGCTCTGAAGTTGATTCCCACTGGAATCTTTACAGTTTTTTATATATTTTCTGCCCCGATTACATTGTTCAGTATTCTACATATTTTACAATTGATTCAAATATAGTAAAATGAGTTAAATGGAGTTAGATTACCACTCTCTTATTGGTAGTTTAAAGCTTGGTCAAATTAGCCAAAATATGTCAAGGAATGTGCTATACAAATGAAGCTATATCGACAGCATTTGTGGCATAATATCAACAATCATAGAAAAATATTTAGATTTAAGTTTTAAATAAAAAAAAAAAAAAAAATGTTTGTATTATATTGAGGCACTTATAATGTAAGGCTTTTTAAACGTATGCCTATTACATGTACATTTTATTGTTTTTATTATGATACACATTACACATGTTAGCATTAAACTAGTGTGACAGAATTGCTTACTGACCTTGTCTATGTAAAGTTATTTCAGTTTTGTACAGTGGCAAGAAAAAGTATGTGAACCCTTTTGAATTAGCTGGTTTTCTACATTAACGTAGAAAACCAAATGCGATTTGGTCATTTTCATCATAGTCATAGGTATAGACAAACACAATGTGCTTAAGCTAAAAACTCACAAACATTTATAATATTTCATGTCTTTATTGAACACATCCCATTAAACATTTAAAGTCCTGTGGAAAAAGTAAGTGAACCTTTGGATTTAATAACTGGTTGGTCCTTCTTTGGCAGCAATAGCCTCGACCAAGCGTCTCCGGTATCTGCGGATTAGACCTGCACAACGTTCAGAAGGAATTTTTGACCATTCTTTCTTACAGAACTGCTTCAGCACAGCCATATTCTTAGGATGTCTCTGTAGGTAATTCCACAGCTTCTCTATTAGGTTTTGGCTCTATAAGTTCTTGGTTCTGACTGGGCCTCTCCAAAAGGTGGATTTTCTTTTTTTGAAGCCATTCTGCAGTGGATTCACTTTGATGTTTAGGGTCATTGTCCTGCTGCATCACCCAACTTCCACTGAGCTTCAGCTGCCACACAGCCACCCTCACATTGTCCAGTAGGATATATTGATAAACTTGGTGATAAATTTTTCCCTCGAGGATGGCAAGTTGTCTAGGCCCTGAAGTAGCAAATCAGCCCCAAATAATGATGCTCCCATCACCGTACTTCACCGTTGGAATTATGTTTCCATGTTGGTAGGCCGTGCCCTTTTTACACCATACATAGTGCTGTGTGTTCTTCCCAAACAATTGAACCTTAGTTCCATCAGTCCACAAAACATTTTCCCAGTAGCATTGTGGAGTGTCAAGGTGGTCTTTGGCCAACTTCAGGCACACAGCAATGTTTTTATGTTGGAATGCAGCGGCTTCCTTCATGGTGTTCTGCCATGGACACCATGCCTATTTAATGTTTTCCGTAAAGTAGCCTCAGGAACAGAGATGATTTCTTCAAATCTTTAGCTGTCACTCTATAGTTCTTTTTTACATTATTCTGTGTGCTCTATGAGTCATCTTATCTGGACAGCCACTTTTAGGGAGAGTAACCACAGTATAAAACCATCTCAATTAATAGTAAATCTAACTGTGGACAGATGAATATCTAAGGTCTTTGAGCTAACTTTGTAACCCTTTCCACCTTCACGCAAAGCAACAATTCTTGATTGTTGGTCTTCTGAGATCTCTTTTTTTTTTTTGCTAGGCATGGCCCACATCAGCATATGCTTCTTTTGAATAGCAAACTCAAAATGTATGAGTGCTTTTTATATGTCAAAGTATCTCTAACCACCTGCCAACTCCTAACTTTTATTAGCTTTTGTTGATGCCATTAGCCTAGGTGTTCACATGATTTTTCTAACCCCCACTGTGAATGTTTGAATGATGTATTCAGTATGTACAAGAACAATACCATAATTATTGTGTTATTAGTAAAAGCAGATTGTGCTTTAAGTGTATTACTAACTTACTTTATCTTTAATTTACTTTTTGTTGTTATTTTTAACCTGAACATTCCTTCAGTAAAGTTGAAACAGGCAGGGAAATGTATGGACATTTGTGAATTATAGATGCTCTAATTTTGGAAAAAATGGTGTAGATCACAATTGCGCCTAGCTATAATTTTGAGAGGAAGTATATTGAAGTAGGGTATAGGTTTGTTAGGTATTGTGAGGGATGATTAAGCTGTAGACATTTCTGATCTGTTAGCAGGCAGCGTTTCATTCGGTCACTAAGCTGGTCACTATCCAAATAGCAGAGATTTGCTTACACAACAGATAACACCCAAAGCACTATTTGATTAGGTGCTATAACAGCAAAGATGTCTTACTCACTATATCTCACAGTTAAGCTTAATAGAAGAGGAGGGGGAAAAATAAAGAAAGAGGGAGAGAAGGGAAGAGAAAAGGAGCAAATTAGAGAAGAGTAAGGCCTTATCTGGAAATAGGCCAGAAGAAATGTGTGTGTGCACACGTGTATGTGAACAGAATGAGGTCATGAGATACAGCCAGTTCTAACACAACTAGTTGGTTCCCAAAGGATACCAAAGCACACTAATAACAAGTTCATTACACGCCAACATCATTATAACTGACAGAATCTGAAAAACTATATATATATATATATATATATATATATATACACACACGCACACATTTGCAGCCAACAATTTGGAATAATTTACAGATTTTGCTGTTTCGGAAGGAAATTGGTTCTCTAATTCACCAAAGTGGAATTCAACTGATCACAAAGTATAGTCAGGACATTACTGTGTAAAAAAACAGCACCATAACTAATTGAAAAAAAAATAAATCAAAAAAATCCTTTTTGATCACATCTAGACAGGCCCCATGTACAGCAGCTGTCCCTCCAACACCTTATCCTTGAGTAATCATCCTAAATTGCTAATTTGGTACTAGAAAATCACTTCCTATTATATCAAACAGTAAAAAGCTACTTGGTTTGTTAAAGGAAACTTAACATTGTGTTTGTTTTTGAGTTGCCACATTATTCAATAGGCTGGCATGTCTTAAGGTCGATATTTGGTCAAAAATGGCAAAAAAAAGAAGATTTCATACAAAGATGTACACTACAGTCTTCAAATATAAAGGACAACTGTCTCTAACAAGGACAGAAAGATATGTGGAAGGCCAGATGTACAGGTTAACAACAGGTTAAGAATATTAAAGTCTCTAGTTTGAGAAATAGATGCCTTACAACACCATTTTTATGTAAAACAGTAAAGAGAAGACTCAGGGGTGCAGGCCTTATGTGAAGAATTGCAAAGAAAAAGCCACTTTTGAAACAGAAATTCAAAAAGAAAATGTTAGAGTGGGCAAAGAAACACAGACATTGGACAACAGATCATTGGAAAAGAGTGTTATGGATCTTAACCCCATTGAGCTTTTGTGGGATCAGCTAGACTGTAAGGTGCGTGAGAAGTGCCCAACAAGACAGCCACATCTATGGCAAGTGCTACAGGAATCATGGGGAGTATCTGGACAAAATGACATCTAGAATGCCATGGATCTGCAAAGCTGTCATGGATGATTTTTAATGAGAACTCTTTGACGTAGATTAAGAAGTTATGAACCTCTTTTTTTTTTTCAAATTGTAATATTAATGTTTCACGTTATTAATGTCCCGACTATGCATTGTGATCAGTTTTATGCCACTTTGGTGAATAAAAGTACCAATTTATATGTCTGTGTGTGAGCACGTGTTTAGGGAAAGACCACTGCTGCAAGACAGCACTTTGCATTTGCTTACTCTGCATTAGAGAAGCTTAAGAGCCCTTAACATTGAGGAATGTTTTTTCAGAGCGTTGAAACCTGCATAAAGGCTGTAAAGTTTCAAACCCATGGACCGAACACAAAGGTTCTTACTGTACAGCTCCAAATGCAGTGTTACTTCAACTGTACGTGACTTATCTGTCAATCAAACTTGCCCTGAGCCTGTCACCCTAAAGGGGATGAAAAACAGCTCTGTGTACTGAATAACCACAGCGCCTCATGCAGGTTGGGGAAAAAAAAACAACCTAGTCTCATAGAATGAAAGTTACTATAACAAAATTTTTGCAAGCTGAGTTTACATGCTGCATTCTACGTTGCACAGCAGTTTCCTGGTGGAATTAACAGTAGGGGCACTACAACAGCTGTGAATTTTATTAACTTTCATAAGTACAACGGCTGATTATGACTTTATAAACACAAAATGTTTCGCTCTACTACACACTGCTATGTTATGATATAAAAACACTTTAACTCTAATAAAAAATGATCTAAAAACATTTTTATATTTATTTATTTTTTAATTTTACCACTTGTATTACAGACCCACCTACATTTGTACACACTTATTCTAATGTGGTTAGCTTGCGTGGAGCTAGTTTAGTGTGTTGGATTTTGGACTCGAGCGTGTCAGAAATTGCCTCAGAAAATGTGCTTTTCATGTCACATTTGCTTTTAGAAAACCATCGTTTATGTTTAGGTGTTGGTTTAGGGTAAGGATGTCTGTTTTGTTAACCTATCATTTTATTTTAGGACACTATTGGTTATGTTTCGGTTACATTTTTAGGTTAAGGAGGTATGTTTACTCACTAAAACCTCCATCTAACGTTCAACTGAAAAACTTTGACTGATTACGACACCGTTTCACTCGCTTTTGGCACCCCTTGCTGGACATTTCACTGGGGAACTGCAGCAAAACGTGTAATGAAGCACATCATTTCGTTTTGCAAAACTTTTACCATGGTGTCATAATTTTCATGAGATCAAGCTGTGAGAAAAATTGACTGTGTGATGCAACCTGGTCTCATAGAAACGTTAATATACCAACATGTTTGCAAAATGTTTTCTACATGTCTCGTTGTATCACGTCAGTTTCCTGGTGCAACAACATTGAGTTTTATTCTGCTTAACACAAATCACAAGTAAAACAGCAGATTAACACTTCATTAACACTTTCTTTTTGCACTGTTCATAATAATCATATTAATAATTATATTGTATGACATCTAAACACTTTTACAATAGTGCATGACTTGTCAGGTAATACATTTGCATTGCAACGTTTGCATTACATAACCAATGACATGAGGGCGAGCAAATGATGGCAGAATTTTCATTTTTGGGCAAACTATCCCTTTAAAGATCTCTGTCAAAACTTTCAAAGAAAGAGTCTCTTAAAATGATGCCTGTGCTACTGAAACAGAAACACCATCAACGTGTAGTCTCAAGCTCACACACACCCAGACACACAAAACACATACTGTGTTTGCGATGCTTTCTACAAGTTTAAAACCAAATCCTGTGAGTGAGTATCAAAGTGTCAGAGATGTGAGGATGTATCAGAGAAACTGAGAGTGACAAACACACCGAGGAACAGTGACAGGCCTGAAATGGACATGTGGATGATAAGGAATTGACTGGCTGCTGCCCGCAGGTGGATTTACTGCACATTTACAATAACTCTGTGACACTCTTTCTTTCTAAACATCACATAGTATAAAACTTGAAAATGAAATTCTGCCATCATTTATTTGCCATCATGTGGTTCTAAAACTGTAAGACTCTGTGGAACAAATGCAAATACATTTACACATTGCACTTTCTTTTTTATTTGAAAGTTGATGGAAAAAACAGACAAAATAGTCTCTACAAAACTGCACAGGGGTTCTAGTGACAGTATGTGAGATCGTTTACCAATTTTACCATCTTTTACCGTTTATCAATTTTGTTCTGAAGCATAGTGACAGCAGTCCAGTATTTGTTGGAATATTTTTACATTAAACTGAAATATTTTTTATATTTCTTTAGATTCAGATACCCAAGTATGGGGCATAGAAGCACTTGTGACTGTGGAATGATATGGAATGTGGGTTCAGGGGTGTCCCAAGAAAAAATTTAGAAAACGTTTTTTAAAAAATGTAAAAAACCTTTGTATATTTTCATTAAAGTGAGAGACTAGTCTACCAACTAGTAATTTTAGTCTTTCCTTATCCATTCCAGACATCTAATTCATTTTCGCAAAATTAGAACAGAAATCATTTTGTTTATTGGATTTGTTTATTATTAAAGGCTCGTAACATGCTGATTAATAAAGATACATTTAGAAGGGAAAACATTATGGTCTAAAAGGTGCTTTGAAACCACATTAACTCATGCGGCGCTTCATGTCTACACACACATGCAGGGAAAAGAGGCAATGCGTGTGGAGCGGGACAGGGCAGAAATGATGCATGTTTGGTGCTAGAGAACAATATTTAAGATTACAGCGCAGAAAGATCAGAGCTGTTGTCCACATCACTGTTGTTCTGTTGCGCTCTTCACTAGAGACGAAGAGAGGGGGCAACCGTTGTCATGGAATCAATCCCGTGTCCGACGTAACCTAATCGTTAGCAAGGCAGCTAGCATTAGCAAATTCATCCAGTCTGACACTACGTTACCACTGGAGCGTTGTGAGCGAAGCTGAGAGCATTTTCAATTGATTCCTATGAAAGCCGAGCGTCATGCTCGCAAGGTGGATCGTAGGATTGGCAGCGGTGTGGAGCAAGCTCTCTCCTAGCGCTGCGAGTGCCTTTTGAGCAGATTTCGTCCACCCCAGTGGAAACGCAGCCTGAGAAAGCCAAACTTCTTGTGTTTTAGTGACATGCAGTAAATATTGAAAATTCCTCAAAGATTATCGTGGATTTTCTTTATCGTGATATATATCGATATTGTTATATTGCCCAGCCCTACACACACATATGTGGTACTGGTTCATGACCAGTTTTCATACACACACACACACACACACACACACACACATAAAGATATAACAACACTAAGGCGATTTTCTCTTTGAGAGATCCCAGGAGAACAGCTCCACCTCTATAGATTTCTCTGAGCCAGTACACACACACACACACACACACACACACACACACACACACACAACAAGGGTTGACCTGCAGGAATCAGTGGTGTGTGTATAGGTGATGTGAAAAGCACTGTAAAGCAGTGTAATTGCTTTGCTGCAGTTAATCCTCTCCCGGCGACATCTGACTGTCTGTGATTCTGCTTTGAGCTTAAGCCTGTGTACACACACAAACATACTTGCTGTCTTTGGCAATTGTCATGTAGTAGTGCAGTCACACACAAAAACAGACATGCTCAACCATAAACGTTTGTAAACACAGTGGCACTAGAACACTACTGGACACTTAAGACACACTTAATGTAAAGAGGGCTGAAATGTCATTGCATTAGAAAACAAAACATCAAACCAATAAGCATTTGCAAAAGAATTATGGTCAAGTTTTTTTCTGATGCCCTTTTGTCAAGTTCACTCAGATGTCCTAGCAGAGGAGCAGGGGTGTAGTTTATCATATTAACTAAGGATATAAATCAATATGCATGAGTTACATTAAGTTATATTAAGCATGAATATAAACTAAGTTATATTTGTTATATTCAGATTTACAACTATACTTTCAGGATTTATTTTTATATATTCAGATTTATAACTATATATTCAGAGTTACATTTACCCATTCAGGATTTATATTTAAATATTTCGATTTATAACAACTCAAGAGTTACATTTATATATCCAGATATATAACTATTCATTTGGTTTAAGGACTATATATAGAGAGAGAAATATTTATATACTAAGGATTTCCATTGTACAATTGAATATTCTGATTTATAACTGCATTTATTTTTTTTAACAAACATTAAACTAAGAACTAAGTTCTGTGGACAGAAATGCCTTGTTGATGAGAGAGGTAACAGAAAATGGCCAGACTGGTTCTAACTTACAACGTCTACAGTAAATGCAAGCACAGCGTAGTTCTAGCGAGAAGACTAGCAGCTGTAGAGCACCATTAGCTAGGTAACTCCTTGTCAACCAAATGTAAGCCATTGCTTTATAATTCATTATTTAAGACATTGCTGTTTCAGTGTGCTAACATGGCAACCTCCACCACCCCACCACCACCAGTTGAGTCCCGTCCTGCAAGGGGGTAGGCTCCTCGCCCCTGCCTCTTATCTCCGGCAGGATATGATGGTTCCGAGTACAACTTCTTCGGACAGCCAGACAGAATTACGCCAAAGAGAGATGTTACATTTCTGTTTTATATTCATCAAATAAATGTCATCTTCAATTTCATTGAAGTCACTGAGTCTTCCTGATAGAACTCAGACTGCTCTGCAAAATTGTGATGAGAAGAATAGTATCTCAGAATGCTATTCTGAGATGCAGGTTGGCACTGTTTTGGTGGCATGAGGGGGACCTGCACAATATTAGGCCAGTGGTTTTAATATTGTGGCTGATGAATATACGCACACACTTTTCATTAATCTTTTTATTTTTCTCATTTAAGGATGTTTCTAAATGGGAGGTAGTGTCAGCTAGGTTTTTGCCCACAAAGCAAAGAAAACACATTCACACACACACACACACACACACACACACACACACACACACACACACACACACAAACCAGTGTTCCATATAAGCCTAGACACATTAGTTGCACCAAACCCAGACTGGTCTCTTTTGGGCAACCAAGCCTGAGATAAAAAGTTCTGCTCTTTCTCAGCCAGTCAGAACCACTAAATCCAGAAGAACATGCTTTAAATGCAAACACACATACAGAAACCCCAGAACATAACTGGTCGTCATAACGCTCCTGGAGAATTAATCTTAAGAATTTTGCTGTCCGGCTTCCTCTAATTAACCGGAGAGCTGTCAGCCATCAACACACAAACGCACAGCCAAGCAACACACACACACACTCTCCCAGCAGACATTTCTAAGGAAATAATTTAAGTTCTGATGGAGGCTTGAGGCGATTCGGGCCAGTCCCTGAGAGAACCACGAGCCCCCAGAGAAAGAGGGAGAAAGACAAAAGTACAGCGAGTCTGAGAGTGAGACAGTCCTCCACTCAACCCCCTGCGGATGCAAAAGAAAGGGATGGAAAGTACTAGAATCGAAGGGATGGTGTTTTTTTTTCTCAGAGTAGTTGAGCTGATGTCGACTGAATCCTGCAGATTCTCTCTCTTTCCTCTCCGGAAACAATCAGAGGCATCGGAAACTGCACCCCCTCCTCCTCTTGGACCATTCAAGTTCAATTCATCAATTCAACACTGAACATCAGCGACATCAGCACAAGCTAATTAATATTCATGAGCTCAGTCATCTCCACGTAGTGATGTAACAAACCGCCACTCTTTGCGCTTTCCCAACTATAAAACTTGTTCCGGCGACACTGTAATCAATCACCATATTATCAGACAGATCTCAGAACAGCCGTTTAATCTTTTCTTATTTTTTTTAACATCTCTGTAGTCTGCCAGACATTACGCAAGTCCTTTCAAATGGCCGTTCAAAGAGAAAAAAAATAATCATCCTGAATTGTTTTCTTACTGTCTGAGGGACTAAATGACCAGGTGCTAGCACCGACATCCCTCAGCGCAGGTGTTTGGCTAAATTGAAAATGATGAATTAAAATGCTGCGAGGACTTTTAAATCCAGTACTGCAAAAAACAAATAAGCATATTTATAGCTTTTAATTTGTCATCATCATGCAGAATTATGGGTAAGGTGATAAACTTTTCTTAAAGGAATAGTTCACCCAAAAATGAAAATGATCTCATTATTCACTTACACTGATGCCATCCCAGATGTGTATGACTGTCTTCCTTCAGCAGAACACAAATGAAGATTTTTAGAAGCTCTGTCATGTCCTTATAATGGAAGTACACTTTGATGATCCAAAAATGCTTCCTGCCACCAGCTGACGCAAAGCGTGTTGTAAGCACTAGGGAAGTTCATGCGAGAATTCGGAAGAAATGCTTATTCACAACAGAAGAACGAATGTCACGCAAGAGTTCGGCCATTTCAATCATTTTCAGAGCCTTGGATGGAAGGGCTGATTTAAAGTTAAAAACGTTTTAAATATCGACTTGTTTCTTACATGAACCTATCAATTCACTTCAGAAGACATTCATTGATCGACTGGAGTCACATGGATTACTTTTATGCTGCCTAAATATGAAATATGAAATATGAAAGTGATGGCACCCGTGTACTTCTTTTATAAGAACTCCAGCAGAAAATCTTTCTCAACAGAAATCTTCGTTTCTGTTGTACTGAAGAAAGACAGTCATTACTGTACTTCATTCCCAAAGTAAATATTTAAAAAAAATTATGTTTTAGGAAAATGACTTCTTTGGGAAGAAGAGAAGGCATGCTAAATTAGGCAACTTACCAAGCATCCTTTAGAAAAGTACAGAGAGAAAAGTACATGATCCAAATCCGCATGATTTTAAAAAGGCCAAAGTGTAGAGTTTTACTTCAACTTTTCAGCTGAATCACTTAAAAAAAATAAAAATAAAAAAAAAATAAATAAAAGTAAATAAATAATAATAATAATGCTCTGCAAGCAGTTTGCAATGCGATTCAAACAACGTATTGCTCTGTGTATGCATTTTTAAGCTAAAGAATAAAAACAATTATTATAATGCAGGAGGCCCAGAATAAACTCTCTGCGGCAGTGGATCTGTGACTGAGATTTAGTCGCGCCTGAGACTATATAAGATAATAATAATAAAATTATACACAAGCAAAGACTGAAAGTGCTCGAGTGCATCACTACACGAGCGCTCCTCCTTCAGAGGAATTAAAATGATATATGCATGCTGTTTCACACTGAGACTTGCGGGTCAAAATGATGAGTTGCTTGGAAATGGAACCAAGCAACACTTTCTGGTAAAAAACAAGTATGTATAAAAGAATGCTTAAGCTTTAAAAGTGTGTGCATGTGATTGCGTTTGTGTGTGAGCACACACAGCAATCTTGTAAGCCTTGCAGAATCACAGTAATAGCTTGAGTTTATCATTCATATAAAAAACAAAAATTTTAGTGAATGAAAATGAAGAGAGAGAGAGAGAGAGAGAGAGAGAGAGAGAGAGAGAGAGAGAGAGAGAGAGAGAGAGGTAGTTAGACACAGAGAGAAGGTGATGGAGTGAGATAAATATGTAAACAGTCTTGTCAGTATTATTTATTTGTAATGCTGTCGTAATGATCTGAGATGTAGCAGATTTGAAGGCGTAGAGCAGTACAGTTCTGCTCAGAGAGGGGAGGGTAGTACACGTCTGTATTGACCTATATAGTGTGATATATTTCACACAAGATCCAACTGGTCTCTTGTGCGAAAGAAAGTATCTGTACTGAATGTCTTTGTGTTCTTTTATTGATGGATTTAAAGGGATAGTTTACCCACAAAATAAAATTATTGAATTTAAAAAAAAAAAAAATGTACTCACCCTTTTGTTGTTCTGAACCCATATGACGTTCTTTGTACCGTGGAACACCAAAAATGTAAACAGAATGTCAGCTTCAGTCATCATAAAAAAAAAAAAAATGATGAAATGAAAGTGAATGATGCTAAAATTCTGCCAAGCATGTCCTTTTGTGTTCCATGTAAGAAAGAAACCCATACAAGTTTAGGAACAACATAAGTTTGAATTAATGAAGACAGCATTCTTATTTTGGGGTGAACTATCCCAAATATGCAATATACACAGTAAAATAAACACATTGCATAAATTATAAACTATTTCAATACATTCAATGATTGTGTTTCGAAGTGTATGGATAACGAATTGAGCTAACACAACAAACTTTACTGTAAGAGATATCACCCTTACAAAAAAGGACTGTGGCTATATCATGGTACAGTGATGGCATCAGATGGTAATATTATGGTATATATTGATACATACCATGGTGCAGTTTGATTCTGCAGTTTGATTGGTCACGTTAATGTACCATAGAGTTCTAAGGCATTTCAAAGAACATCTTTACATACATTTATGCATTGTATACATTTTTCCAAAGTGACTTGCAGTGCCTTCAGGTATGCATTTCATTATTAAGTATGTTCACTAGGAATCAAACCCATGACATTGGCTTTGCTAGTGCATGCTCTACTAGTTGAAAAAATACCACTGTATTACCATGGTGCATGTACAAACATATGTTTTTTTCCATGGTACCTGTACTCCAAAAAACATGCCTTTCTGAAAGAACAGCTTAAACTGGCCTAAGTCGGTTTGCTGGATTTAGCTGGTTTAAACTAGTATCCCAGTTTAAATTTGGCTATATATATATATATATATATATATATATATATATATATATATATATATATATATATATATATATAGTTCATCTATATACATATATTAGTGATGATGATGTTCATGACAAAGATGATGCATTTAACTCACTGGTGCAGGGCATGTCCGGCTGCTCTCCGTCTGCTCTGTAGTAGCCGTTCCTGCAGACGCAGATGGTGGCTGCTTCTGATGTTGACCTGCTGTTTGGTGGACACTGGAGACACATACCCGTCCCTTGACTAGACTTAAACGTCCCTGGAGGACAAGCTAGAGAGAGGAATGGGCAGAGAGAGAGAGAAAGAGAGATAGAGAGAGAGAGAGAGAGAGAGAGAGAGAGAGAGAGAGAGAGAGAGAGAGAGAGAGAGAGAGGTTAGATCACTCAAAGCACACATTTCTCATCTGTTCATTGCGGTTTATCAGAAAGGGCAGACATTTCTGCATCCACAGTTGAAAATTCGTACTTATAAAAAAAGAAAATACCGACAGACAGAAAGGTTATACAGTTGATATCACTACACACCCACACAGCTAATAACAGTCAGTCCTTCTCAACTCAGATGGACATGAGACAAAAAAAAATTAAAATAAATTATTTATCTAAGAGACTATTAAAAGTCAGTGATATCTTTCAAGTAGGAGGGATATTTTTTGTGTGGTATTATAAAATAAACCACTTTAATCATTTACATGTTTCATGCATGCATTTGGCAGACACTTTTATCCAAAGCAAGATGCTGTACACATTTTCTGTCAGTTTGTGTGTTCCCTGGGAGTGGAACCTATGACCTTTGCATTGGTAGTCCTTGCTCTACAATTTGAGGAAGCGAAAAACACAACATATGTTGGAGAAAAGTCATGCTAGTTTCTTCAGCAGAGTTGGGCTGCTTTTCTATAAGGGATTCTGAAGCAATTTAAACGACGCCAGAAAAAAGGTGAATACATTTTGCCAATTTTCCCAGTCTTTGTTTATCCCTCTAAAGACCTAAATTGATGTCGGTACTGTTTTATCATTAATTCAGCTATAAGAGTGAATGATTTTTGCTGTTTCATCCACAAGGCTACAGAGATAATTAGCATGTGTGTGTGTATGTGTGTGTGTGTGTGTGTGTGTGTGTGTGTGTGTGTGTGTGTGTGTGTGTGTGTGTGTGTGTGTGTGTTTGTATTCTGATGAAATAATGACACACAGTATACTGCTGCTGACACAGAAGGGAGAAGAGAGTGAGAAAGTGAAAAGAGAGAAAAACAAATCTTGTGTAAGGTGTAATGTTTTACACTTATATCATTTTTTGCATTAAAGTCCACTTACATTTTTGTGGTTTATTGCACGAGAAATAGCCGCAATGTCCAATCTCTTACCTGGGAATAAAATGGGTTGTTTCTTCAACTGCCCCTTTAAGACATCTGTAACATGTTGAAATGTTGTTAATTGTTATATTCTACCTGTTAAAGGAAAATTGTTGTTCTAAAAATGGCTTGTCTTGCATTGAGAGCTGTTCCTGAATGTTTCCTGTATGTACATATGAGGATGCCCCACTCAGGGTGTGCAAGGTGGACACTGGGGTGCACCGCTGTTTCAAATGTGGTTTTTCAAACAGTTACAGAGTGCACTGAAAAAATGACTAGTAAGATTTACTTAATTTTTGCAGTTTTTACAGTTTTGTCAAGTAAATCTTAATGGTATAAAATTAAGCAATATCGGTTTAACTTCAAAGATAATATTTTGATCAATAACGGGTTATTTTGAGCAGAAACCTCAGGCTGCACAAAACAAGAAGTTACCAAATGTAACAGCAAAATTATCAATACAATTTATGTAAATGAACTTGCAAACAGTGAAAACATGCAAGCTTATTAATTATTCAAGCCTAGTGCATGCTGGGAACACCAGCTTCAAAAAGTTAAGTAAAACGTACTATGCATTTTAATAATTATATTTATCAGTGAAATTTCTCAAATTAGCGAATGAAATTAACATGGTTTTCTACATTAGTATTTATACATGATGACACGTTGTAAAATAATTATCATTCATAATAGCTTAATATTACTTAATATATACGTTTGAATGTAGAATTTACCTAATATTTTTATGTTCTTGCTTAAATTAACATATTCAATGTAGAAAGAACTTAATCTTTTCTTCTATATTAACTTCCACACAAAAAAAATAAAAAATCAGTGTGTGTGTGGCATGGCTGTGGCCAACAACAGCCTTAAATAAACACACTCTTTATGAGATTAGCCTTGTGTGTGTTCCTTTTGATGCTACAATACATTTTAAATCCCATTTCTGAAAACACCTCAGATAAAATTCAATTGTCAGCGGTCTCTGGGCCGCTGCCTGGCAAAACCGGAAGTGGCTATGAACACACTCACTAAACCAGAAATCAAACATGGTGTCTTATGCAACTAGCCTGTTATATGCACCTATAAAAGGGACTAATGCACAGATAATGTCTACATGCTCTCCAGTGAGCTATGTTTAATGTCAGAACAAAATCAATGCAATCTGTCCTTTAATATCTTGATTAGCTGGCATTACTCCAGTGACAGACTTGAGTTTGGGCAGAAATGGACCAGGATCAACCTGCTCATTATTTACCTCTGTTATTTGCATACCATCCATATGCACCATACTCATAAATATTCATTAGGAGTCGAGCACAAGCTATATGGGAAAGTTAAGATATCTGTATGTGTGATTACAGCACTTATCAATTTACATATAAAGATGGATTGACAAAGGAATTACATAAATTAATAAATGGAGTGAGATGGAAAATCTGTAGCATGAGGGAGGAAGGAAGGGAGTGTCTCTCTTTCCGTTAATGAGAGAGGACAGGATAATTCATCCCTCTTTCTGTCCATATGAAGGAGTGTGACCTGCGCCGGGTATGAAACCAACCCTCTATTTATTAATATCCACCGGCTAAAAAATAAAATAAATAATACTAATATTAATTAGATGCTCTATAGCTCATTAAAAGTTTAGACGGTTGGATTCACTTTATTAGACAGTTCTTTTTTTATCTATCCATCTATTCACTGATGGTTTTACTAATTTAGTTATTTAATAAATAAGGAGAGAAGAGACAGGAAGTGGAGACAGGACTAGAACAGACAAGACAAAAAGAGAGTAGAAGAGTTTACAAGGAGAAAACATGAGAAGAGAAGAGACAAGATGAGACTAGAGACAAGTAGAGAAAGAACAAAATAGACGTGAAGAGATGAGTAGATAATGAAGAAAAGAGACAAGAAGAGAATATATGAAAAAGGAGAAGATAAAAGACAAAAAGAGTCAAGAAGAGAAGAGATGAAAATAAATGAAAATAGAGGAAAAGAGAAAAGATTAGATGAGATGAGATGAGATGAGAAGAGAAATTAGAAAAGGTGAGGCGAGTCAAGACGACGTGAGAAGGGAAGATAAGAATAGGCGAGGCAAGAGGAGAAGACAAGAGAAGACACTAAAAGAAGACAATAAAGAGAAGAGCTGACACGTAAAGAGATGAGACAAGAAGCGGCGAAACTTAAAGAGACAAGAAGAGGAGCAAAAAGCCATGGAGAGGTGAAACAAGGTGAGACAAGACGAGAGGAGAATAGAATATAAAAGACCAGATGAGAAATACAAGATGAGAAAAGACAAGAGATGAGTAGATAGAGAATAAAATAGAAGACATGAGAAGAGATGAGATGAGGTAAGGGATATGTGCCAATGACAAGACGAGATAAGAGACGAGTAGATAAAGAAGAAAAGAGACAACAAGAGAACAGCTGAGAAAAAAGAAGACAAAAAGAGACTAGAGGAAAAGAAAAGAGAAGAGACGATAAGAAAAGAGCAGAAAAGATTAGAAAAGAAAAGAGATGAGATGAGAAGATAAGAGAAGCTAAGAAAAGGCAAGGCAAGTTGAGAAGAGATGAGAAAAGAAGAGACAAGGCAAGAAGATAAGAGCAGACAAGAGAAGAGAAGAGAAGAGAAGAGAAGAGAAGAGAAGAGAAGAGACTACAAATATCAGAGTAACATTTGGTGCACAGCCCCCAGCACACACACACGTGCACTACACACAACAGAATGTGTGAAGGTGTGGGTGTTTCACAGACATCTTCTGACCCAGCCCATATGACACTAACTCACAGTGCCTTCGGCCTCCACACACACACACAGACACACACAGCATCAGGTCCCAAATCTGAAAAGTGCTGCTTCTCACCATGACAACAGGCACAACAGCCATGACCCTTGATACCTGTGGCCCATCCACACTCACCAAAACAATAGACAGGACTTAAATTGTGCATAACAGACCGCCATGATATAATACATGCATAGGCTGTTACACAGGTCTTTTTGCTACTTTTAAAAGGAACTTTCCTCATTCAGTACAACTCTCTTGACAGCATCTGTGACATGCTGTCTATTACAACAGAAAATATTTTCCACTCACCCCTCAGTTTATATATATAAAAAAAAACAAAAAAACATCCAAAATGTGTTTAAAGTAACGCATTTACGATGGGCATGTTAAGCTTGAACTTTTATTAAGTCATATTGTAGTATAGTCAGTAATGTCCTGACAATACTTTGTGATCAGTTGAATGTCACTTTGGTGAATAAAAGTACCAATATATTTCCATAAGTGCAAAATCTGTACATTATTCCAAACTTTTGGCCGCCAGTGTATAGGAATTCATAATAGAGAATTGTATAGTCATCAATTAAAGGTAAGACTACTTTGCTAGGATAAACTGATTATTTGTTATTGACATCATTCGGTGGAGTTTGTCCTTGTAAAAAGTATATATATATATATATATATATATACACACACAGTTGTATAGGAGCATTAGCTATTCCTTGTAGATCAGTGTGTTACTGACCCGTCAAACTTGCAGACCCTCAAACTTTGAAAGTGGACCAACATCTCCAGTAAATTGCCTGCAGTTCAAAGAGATGCCCTTAGGGTGACCATTCAAACTCTATGAAACTCTCTCTCTCACACACACACACACACACACACACTGAGCAGTTTGTTTTTCATTTCTGTAGCTGTAGGCAAGCGAAACAAAATCGACTGCAAGAAACATTTACTACACACCAACTTGAGTTGCACCATCTCAGATGGTGGTTCGTGGATCATTAACAGTTTACATTGAGAAGAGGGCAAACATCTAGGTTACGGATGTAACCTCCGTTCCCTGATGGAGGGACCGAGACATGTGTCGAAGAAGCCACGAAGCCTTTTGCACCACTGATCTATGAGAAAAGGCCAATGAGAAATTGGCAGACAGAATTTGCATGTCCCGCCCCGGACATACGGGTATATAGGGAGGGAAATGCATCTGTTTCATTCAGGATTTTTCAGAGGAGCCGACAATGGTTCAGCTGCAACAGTAGCTCGGTTCAGTGACTTGGCCGGGAAGACACAACGTCTCGTTCCCTCCATCAGGGAACAGAGGTTACATCCGTAACCTAGACGATCCCCATCTGTCGCTCACTTCGATGTTGTGCCAAAGAAGCGACACTAGGCATCCAATTTAAATCACGCCATGCGCTGAGCCGTGTACGTGTACTGCTGACACAGGAGCGTGCATGTATTTTACGTGCCAAAGCGACTGGCTGTGTGAGAATGGACGTACCCTTCCCCAACACCCCATAAAATCGTCAGAGCCTTCTGGATCTTTACCCCTGACAGTGAGGAACAAGGCGACACTGCCAGGCATGGGAGCAGGCCGTGACAGCCGCGCCTTTTCTCTCTCTATGTTTCTCGCATAGAGCTAGGGACCATACTGCAGAAAATACACACAGGGGGGAAGTCCACATAGGAGCCCGTCCTGTGGATCCAATGCGGGATTGAGTACCCACATTGGATTTGGTCGGTGAATTCCTCCGCTGAATTCACGGACCCAGAGGGCTAGGGAGGAGTCATCCAGGGAGCCGAGTTAGTGGGAACACCTGAGATAAGAGCACACGATTTTACCTCAGCAGAGAGAAAGGGCGCTAGGTGAAAGCGATCCACCCGGTCAGTTTCTACTGTTCTACCGGCTCGGACCTGAGAAAACATGGGACGAAACCGACTCATCCCTGAGATTGTAAAATCTTGCAAAGGTATTGGGTGTTGCACAACCCACTGCTCTGCATATGTCTGCTAGGGAGGTGCCCCTGGCCAGTGCTCATGAGGACGCAAAACTCCTTTTCGAGTGTGCTCGGACCTGCAAGGGGGGGGGGGGGGGGTGGCCTAGATGTAATAGGCCAATGTAATCGCGTCCACTACCCAGTGGGAAACCCTCTGTTTGGAGAAAGCGTTCCCTTTCTGCTGTCTCCTCCTGGGGCAGGGCTTGCAGGTTCACTACCTGGTCTCTGAAGGGGGTGGTAGGAACCTTGGGCACGTAGCCCGGTCGCGGTCTTAGGATCACATGAGTGTCTGCTGGACTGAACTTCAGGCAAGTGTCGCTGACTGAGAACAAGGGGTCTCAACAAGGGGATTCCTGTCCGCAGAAAGCAGAGGCCTGTCCAGGGTTTGACCGTTTGGCGGCAGGCTGATGTGATGATCAAATGGTGCGTGCCGCGGCGCCATGCTCATCTCAGGACTCGAGTTTGGAGCCAGTGCTGAAGCAGTCTCATATGCATTAACCCCAGTGGCGCAACCACTGCGGAGGATGCCGTATGCCCCTGGAGCCTTTGGAAATTTTTAAAGGGACCGCTGTGCCAGGCCTGAAGTTGGCGAGGCATTTCAGCACTGACTGCGCGCGCTCGTTGATGAGGCGTGCTGACATTGAGACTGAGTCTAACTCAGAGAATGAGAAATTGGCAGACAGAATTTGCATGTCCCGCCCCCGGACATACGGTTATATAGGGAGGGAAGTGCATCTGTTTCATTCAGAACATTTCTTCGGAGCCGACTGGTTGTGTATGCAGTGAGCTGCGAGTCTAACTATGCCGAGAAAAGAGATGCTCTGAACCGGGGTGAGCTTGCTCTTTTCCCAGTTTACCTGAAGCCCTAAACGGCTGAGGTGCCTAAGCACCTGGTCACTGTGGGCGCATAGTAACTCTCGGGAGTTGGACAGGATGAGCCAGTCGTCGGGGTAGTTGAGTATGCGGATGCCTGCTTCCCAAAGCGGGGCAATGGCTGCCTCTGCGACCTCCGTAAAAACGCGAGGGGATAGGGACATGCCGAAGAGGAGGACTTTGTACTGATATGCCTGGCCGTCAAACGCGAACCATAGGAAGGGTCGATGTCGAGGCAATATGGAGATGAGGAAGTACGCGTCCTTGTGGGCTACTGCTGCAAACCAATCTAGATGCCGGACGCAAGTTAAAATGTGTTTTTGCATGAGCATTTTGAACGGGAGTTTGTGCAAGGCCCGGTTGAAAACTCGCAATTCCAAGATCGGTCGCCTTTCTTGGGTACGATGAAGTAAGGGCTGTAGAAACCCTTCTTCAACTCGGTTGGAGGGACAGGCTCTATCGCTTCCTTGTGTAGGAGAGTCACGATTTCCGCGCGCAGGGATTTGGCATGTTTGCTGTGTACTGCGGTAAAGTGGCCGCCCCCGGAAGGGGGGGGGGGGGGGGGGTGTGCGGAAAATTAAATTGCGTACCAGAGTCGAATGGTCCTGGCCAGCCAGCATAATGGATTGGGAAGTGAGAGCCATGCGTCCAAGCTCCGAGCTAGGGGCACTAAGGGGATGGTTATTTTTGATGTACCCGGCGGGGCTTCGCAGCGAGGTGGAGCAGGTCAAGTCAAGTCAAGTCAAGTGGTTTTTATTGTCGTTTCAACCATATACAGTTAGTACAGTACAGAGTGAAACGAGACAACGTTCCTCCAGGACCATAGTGCTACATAAAATAACATAGGACAAACACAGAACCACATGAGACTACACAGACTAAATAAAATACCTATATAAAATACCTATATAAAGTGCACGTGCAAAAACGTCTGCAAAAGTACGGGACAGTACAATAAATTTCTAACAATGAACAGGACAATAGGCACAGTGATAGACAGTGCAGCGCCGACCAGTACAGTAGTGCAAAAAAAGATGACAGTTACTAAATGCCAAATGTAAACATAACATACTATGAGATAGTGTTCTATGCACATAGCAGTTATTGAGGTAGCAGACAGTTATAAAGTGGCAGTTATTAAAGTGCAACTCAGGACACATGTGTGTGTGTGTCAAACCAGTCTCTGAGTATTGAGGAGTCTGATGGCTTGTGGGAAGAAGCTGTTACACAGTCTGGTCATGAGGGCCCGAATGCTTCGGTACCTCTTGCCAGACGACAGGAGGGTAAAGAGTTTGTGTGAGGGGTGTGCGGGGTCCTCCACAATGCTGGTTGCTTTGCGGATACAGTGTTTTATGTAAATGTCTTCGATGGAGGGAAGAGAGACCCCAATGACCTTCTCAGCTGTTCTCACTATCCTCTGCAGGGCTTTGCGGTCCGAACTGGTGCAAGTCCCAAACCAGGCAGTGATGCAGCTGCTCAGGATGCTCTCAATAGTCCCTCTATAGAATGTTGTGAGGATGGTGGGTGGGAGATGTGCTTTCCTCAGCCTTCAAATAAAGTAGAGACGCTGCTGGGCTTTCTTGTTAATAGAGCTGGTGTTGAGGGACCAGGTGAGGTTCTCCGCCAGGTGAACACCAAGGAATTTGGTGCTCTTTACGATCTCCACAGAAGAGCCGTCAATGTTCAGCGAAGAGCGTTCACTTTGTGCTCTCCTAAAGTCAACAACCATCTCTTTTGTTTTGTCGACATTCAGGGACAGGTTGTTGACTCTACACCAGTCCGTTAGCCGCTGTACCTCCTCTCTGTATGCTGACTCATCGTTCTTGCTGATGAGACCCACCACAGTCGTGTCATCGGCGAACTTGATGATGTGATTCGAGCTGGGCATTGCTGCACAGTCGTGAGTCAGCAGAGTGAACAGCAGTGGACTGAGCACACAGCCCTTGTGGGCCCCAGTGCTCAGTGTGGTGGTGGTGGTGGAGATGCTGTTCCTGATCCGGACTGACTGAGGTCTCCCAGTCAGGAAGTCCAGGATCCAGTTGCAGAGGGAGGTATCCAGGCCCAGCAGGTTCAGCTTTCCAATCAGTTACTGAGGAATTATTGTGTTGAATGCTGAGCTGAAGTCTATGAACAGCATTCGAACATATGTGTCCTTTTTGTCTATGTGGGTGAGGGCCAGATGGAGGGTTGTGGCGATGGCGTCATCCGTTGAACGGTTTGGACGATACGCAAACTGCAGTGGGTCCAGTGAGGGGGACAGCTGGGTCTTAATGTGCCTCATGATGAGCCTCTCGAGGCACTTCATGATGATTTGTGTGATTTGTGCCGTGTAGTCAATGAGGCAGGACACTGAAGACTTATTTGGCATGGGAATGATGGTGGTGGCCTTGAAGCACGTTGGAACGACGGCACTGCTCAGAGAGATGTTGAAGATGTCGGTAAGAACATCTGTCAGCTGGTCTGCACATCCTCTGAGCACTCTGCCAGGAATGTTGTCTGGTCCAGCGGCCTTCCGTGGGTTGACTCTACGTAGAGTTTTCCTCACATCCGCCGTGGTGAGACAGAGCACCTGGTCATTGGGAGGAGGGGTGGTCTTCCTCGCCACCACGTCGTTCTGCACTTCAAACCGAGCGTAGAAGTCGTTCAGCACATCTGGAAGGGAGGCATCTTTGTCACAGGCAACGGATGTTGTCCTGTAGTTGGTGATGGCCTGGATGCCCTGCCACATGCACCGCGTGTCACCGCTGTCCTCGAAGTGACTGTGGATTCTCTGGGTGTGTACGCGCTTTGCCTCTCTGATGGCCCGGGACAGTTTGGCCCTAGCTGTTCTTAGGGCTGCCTTATCGCCTGCTCTGAAGGCGGAGTCTCGGGTCTTCAGTAGCGTGCGCACCTCCGCAGTCATCCACGGCTTCTGGTTGGAGCGTGTGGTGATGGTCTTGGAGAAAGTGACACCATCAATGCACTTGCTGATGTAGCTGGTCACTGATGTTGTGTATTCCTCCAAGTTGGTAGTCGCCATATGTTGCAGCCTCCCTAAACATGTGCCAGTCAGTACACTCAAAAGAGTCCTGAAGAGCAGAGATGGCTCCTGCTGGCCAGGTTTTCACCTGCTTCTGAAGCGGTTTTGTGCGTCTGATGAGTGGTCTGTATGCTGGAATTAGCATAACAGAGATGTGGTCTGAGTAGCCGAGGTGGGGGCGGGGCTCCGCCCGGTACGAGCCTGGGATGTTTGTGTAAACAAGATCAAGCGCGTTCGCCCCTCTCGTTGCAAAGTCCACATATTGATGGAATTTAGGGAGCACCGTCTTGAGATTCGCATGGTTGAAATCTCTGGCAACAATAAACAGTCCGTCGGGGTGAGCGTTCTGCAGTTCGCTCATAGCCCCATACAGTTCAAAGAGCGCTTCCTTAACGTTAGCGCTGGGGGGAATGTAAACTCCGGTTATGCAAACAGTGTTGAATTCCCGTGGTAAATAAAAAGTCTGCATCTAACAGTCACAAGCTCCAACAGCGATGAACAGTATCTAGAGACTAGCACAGAGTTCTTACACCATTCCGTGTTGATGTAAACACACAAGCCACCACCGCGAGTCTTACCGCAGAGAGCTGAATTTCTGTCGGCACGAAACGCGGTGAGCCCGTCTAGCTGAATGGCGGCGTCCGGAACTCTGTCGCTGAGCCACGTCTCCATGAAAACAAAGACGCAGCAGTCTCTAAACTCATGCTGCGTAGCCTGCTGGAGTCGGATATAGTCCAGTTTATTGTCCAGGGAGCAAACATTTGAGAGCAGATAGACGGGAGTGCCGGCCGGCTAGGGTTTGTTTTTAGCCTAGCATGGACCCCCGCCCTCTTTCCGCGCTTCCGCTTCCTCGCACACCGCTTACGACGTCCTCTCCCCCGGCCACCGGCATCAGGCGACGCCAAGGCCTCGAGGCCTGGTCTCCGTAGCAAGCCGAGTACGCGCAGCGCCTCCCGCAGTTCATCATGCAGCTTGGTTTTTGCATGAGTCTTATAACTTAGTAGTGTTTGGCGATGGAAGACACGAACACCGGTTGCTCCGATGTGAAAAATATTAATCAAATATTAAACAAAAATAGCACCATTTTGGATCCGGAGTGACCGCTGCGTGCTACCGCGCCGCTATCTTGGAACAAAATTTTTCAGGTAATGTGACATCGGGAGGAAAGGGTGCGTCCTGAGGCTCTGGTGCTGAGAGAAGACTTGAAGCATTTACCTTGTTCTGCACACGTTAGTGACTGAGGAGGAGGTCCTGTGGATTGCGTCCTCTGGACTCGTCAGAACCGGCCAGACGGGGAACATTCGTGAGGCTGAAGGCGAGTGGTCTGCGTCCAGGATGGCGGGACGGTTGAGGTGTGGTGGCAGAGTGCCATGAGAATGGCATTTGCGGGCCAGGTGACCTAGAGACAAAGGAAATAGCTCTTTTACTGAGAATGTGGGTACCACAGCCCGAAGGGGGTGCAGCAAATTAAATAAATTCAACAAAGGATTCTCCTCCCGGCCCTCCACCAGGGGACGGAGTGGTCTTCTTACCAGCTCCGGAGTGAACGTCTTGGTCTCTGGGTAGGGCATCTCAGGACCGCTTGGGAGCCTTCCGGGTCCTCGAAGGGGTCTGTGAGATGGGGGGTGTGTGCTTCCTGTGGGGCGCTCAACGCAGGGGCTGAGATCTGGACCCGAGTTGAGACGGAGCTGCATGTTTCTTAGCCACAGCAGGACGTCCTCGGCGAGCAGACGGAGCATGGCCCATGGCGGCAGGTTTGTGGCAGGGCAGGATGTGTGATATGGCCTCCGTCTGCTTCCTCACCGTGGAGAACAGCTGGGCGAAGTCTTCGACTGTGTCCCCGAAAAGACAGAACTGGGAGACAGGCACATCGAGGAAGCCACATATGACGTTCCTGAACTATGAGAGTGGCCATCGCTGTGACCTCCGTGGCCCCGAGGGCGAGGTCGGTCGCTGAGCGCAGTTCCTGCAGCATGTCGGGATCAGAACTACCCAAGTGCAGATCTTTAAGTGCCTTGGCCTGGTGGACTTGCAGGAGGGCCATGGCATGCAGGGCAGAAGTGACCTGTCTGGTGGCGCTGTAGGCTTTGGAGGTCAGTGAAAGCTTCATCCTACAGGCCTTGGAGGGGAGCACAGTGCGACCCCACCAGGTGGCGGCATTCTTGGGGCACAGGTGGATCGCAACAGCTCTGTCCACCTGGGGGACTGCCGTGTACCCGTGGGCCACTCTGCCATCGGGGGTAGTGAGAGTCAGGCTTTGTGACAGGTGGAGAAGGGTGTCCTCCCCGAACTCGTCAGCTCATCATGCACTTCCGGGTAGAAAGGACCCAAGGAACCAATCATCCAGCCACGAAGGCTGTGGGGAGGACGGAGGGTTCCAGTCTGGTGGTGGCCCAGTTAAGCATGTCGGACTTCTGGGCGTCAGCCTCAGACTGGACATGCTGGCCCGATGGTGGCAGCCCAGTCGAGTCATCTGGGTCAGACGCTGGACCGCTCTCCGATGCAGAGGGTAGCTCATCCAGCTCGGAGGGCTCAAGAGGATAGGCAGGATGGCTGTGAGGTGAGCCCGCTGCCTGCTGCCATCCTCAAATCACCTCCATCGCCAGCCACGTCATCCTCGTTCACGTGGGAAGAATGAGCGACACGGGGGGCGGCTGGAGTGGCGTTCCTTCCGAGGAAGGAAAGCCATGATCACAACGTTGCCATGGTCATGTTCTCACAGTGAGAACATGAACCATCCACAAACGCTGCCTCAGTGTGATCGCCAGACACACAAGACAGCGCCTGTGGCTGTCAGGAGCGGAGAGCATTTTACCGCATCTAGGAACTACACAGGGGCGGAAGGACATCTTTATAAAGATGTGTCCTGAAAAAGACGTTCAACACCAGCTGTGTATTTGCTCTTTTAGAGGAAATTACTCTTTTAGTGAAATAAACTCTTTTAACTGTGCTGTCGAAGCGACCAGGGGCAAAGCTGTACTGCAGTGCAGAGAAGGGAGAAAGCCGCTGACATGTGCTGTAGATCCAACAGCAATCACACTCAGAGATGGGAGGAACATTGTGTGACTCGCAGCTCACTGCATACACAACCAGTCGGCTCTGAAGAAATTTTCTGAATGAAAAAGATGCATTTCCCTCCCTATATACCCGTATGTCTGGGGACAGGACATGCAAATTCTGTCTGCCAATTTCTCATTGGCCTTTTCTCATAGAGCAGAGATGCAAAAGGTGTTCAAGAGAGACCCCTAGTGTCGCTTCATCGACACACCGTCAAAGTGAGCGACAGATGGGGAACTTGTTTTACCTGACAGTGTGTTTACGTGCAGAGTTCTCTAAAACAAAAAGGCTCTGTTCCAAACCTACAGAAGTAGAATTTGAAGGTGCTGCTGACACAAAGGCTGGTCAGAAAGGGTAAAAAATAACTTGTTATTTTACATTTGTTTAATATTAGGGCTGCCGATTTAACGATTCAGTGCGATTCATTTTATTAAAAATAACGCGCTAAAAAAATGTACGCAATTAATCACAATGCCACCGGAACGTAATAAGGAAGATTCCTGAGAAATGCAAGTACTTGCAGTACTACCTGTTTACTCTAGAGGGCAGTCATTTAAATTTTAGCTGTATGGGCAACGCACAGTTTATACAATGAAGAAAACAACCATCCAGCAGACAGCACAATACAAACATGCATTACATTCTTTCATTCAAAACACTTGATGGAGCGCAAATTTTAAAGAATCTCTAGATGTCTTCTAAGTATTAAACTATATTTAACTTGACACAGTGACCTAAAAATGTTATGTTTATGACGCAATGCACCAGAGACGCTACACAAGCATGTCTGACGCAGGTGTAAATTGACAGGTTCTTAAACAAGCCCTCATAATAAATCTCAAACTGATTGACAAATTCACATGCAAAATGGATTGCTGTGAACCGTATGCCAATGACTGGCTTAGGTTCAATAATATGGTAGTAAACTATACATTGTATTCTAAAGCTACTTTTTGTATCGTTTTATCAATTATTAACTCTTCTGCCACAAAAATGTAATGCATTTGAATTATCAGAATATTTTTTATTTTAATATATAATTTTTTTATATTTAAAGATAACTATGTATAATTTCATCATTATATACTGAATTATTGTTATATGAGGGGTTTCTCAACAAATATTTGTATATGCGATTAAATGCGATTAATCTCTATGAATTAATCGGGACACCATGTAATTAATTTGGTTAAAAAAAAAATTGCGATTGACATCTCTGTTTAATATATAACATTGTATAATCCCAAGAAGAAATTAAAATACCATAATGTATTGCAATAAACTCACTGAAAAAAATATTTCCAAAATGGCAGATGAAGCAAGATAAATGTTAATTATAAATATACTTCAAATTCATTTAATACCAAAGAGTGTCAATAAAAAAGTGCTCAGTCAAATTAACAATTTTCTTTTTCAGCCAGTATAGTATGTATCTTTATGCTTACAGTGTCTTTTACAACACACATTGTTTCAAAGCAGCTTTACAGGAAATCATCCATTAACAAATACAAAGAATAAAACTGTGATCTCTACAATGTCTTACAGTGATCATTGTGTCAACAAATTGTGGGAACACAAAACTCCATAAGATTTTGGTTAATGGAGAAAAATAACATTGGGAAAAATAACAAAACTGGCTAAACAACATGAATATAATGCCAATATTAGTTATTTGTGTGCAGTGCAAGTCATGGTTTTAAATGTGTAAATTAAGTGTGTTAAGGTCCATAAAATATTTTTTATGAACTTTAAGATTAATGAATAGTGTCTTTGAAGTCCATCCTGGATTAACTGTAGAAGTTGACATAGATGCATTGTCCTTTGTTAGTTGGCCGATGAAGGCTTTTGTTGGCAATTAAACGATAATCTATGTATTCCATTTAAAAAGTGTAGTCCATCAATAGACAAAGGTGATGCAGGCAGAGATTAATGAGGTACATCGCAGTTCAAATAGCAGGTCATTTCGATGAGGTTTGGTGGGGTCCATCCTAAGTCCAAGATTCAGGCAGTGGCATATGAAGTATCCAGTGTCTTACAGTTGTACTTGGCACCAGTTTATCCTCTGAAGTCAAAAGACTGGAGTGATATCTGGATCGCACCGGTTGTATCTCTCAGCGACACGTAGCATTGGATTCCGAACCAATCAGGAACAGAGCTGGATCTGGCCGGCTTTGGTAACCTCGGGATATGAATCCCGTGGATGAGACATGGAAACAAATAGAATAATATTAGCATTGATCAATTTAATCAATTTTATGCAGAGTTATAGATCATTATGGATGCTTCTGGTTCCGGCAGATCTAAATAAAGCATCCTAATTGTGAGTTGAAGGATCCATTTGTTGTATGTCTGGCTAACTAGATGTGATAACAAATCCAATCATTAGTACCTCTGTTTTGTCGAAATTGAGTAGAAGGATATTTCTAGTCATCCAATCTTTGATTTCATGAGAATTGTGAATTTGTGTTGGATTTAGAAAAAATATAAAGTTGGGTTTTGTCGGCATAACAGTGAAAACGTATTCCATGATTCCTGATAATATCTCCCAGGGATATCATTTATAAGGAGAAAAGCAGAGGTCCTAAAGTTGATCCATAAGTACTTCATACTTAACTTTTGCTTGATTTGACAATTTCTCATTTACAAATACAAAGTGGTCTGATAAATTGGACCTAAACCATACTAATGCAAGTCCACTAATACCAACATAATTATCTAGCCTATTCAAGATAATGTTGTGATCTATCTCGTTGAAGGCAGCACTGAGATCTAAAAGCACTTGAAGAGAAATGCAGCCGTGAACAGATGACAATAGCAAGTCATTTGTAACTTTGATAAGTGCAGTTTCTGTACTGTGATGGGGCCTAAATCCTGACTGAAACTGTTCATATATTCAATTTCTCTGTAGAAATTAACATAGTTGGGAGGACACTACATTTTCTAGTATTTTCAACATAAACAATAGATTTGAAATCGGTCTGTAATTAGCAATTCTCTAGGATCAAGCAGTGGCTTCTTAATACGTGGTTTGATGACTGTCAATTAAAGTTTCTTGGGACATGCCCTAACAATAGCAAGCAGTTAATAATATTAAGATGAGGTTCTGAGATTACTGGGGATACCTTTTTTAAGAGTTTATTTGGTATTGGATCTAACATAATGTTGTGGCTTTTGATTTTTTGATACGTTTTATTAGCTTTTTGTGAACTGTGACAGCATGGATTGAAGTTGCGTTGTGAGCAAAATTATGAGACACTGTTTTCTGAGGTGCTGAGACAATTGATTGCATAGTTCCAATTTTAATTCTGTTGATTTAAATATTATCAATAAAAAAAAAATAAGTCATTACTATTGTGCTGCGATGGAATATCTGGTTCAGTCGATGCTTTATTCCTAACCAATTTAGCCGCGGTACTGAATAAACACCTAGGAATGTTGTGTTTATTTTCTATGAATTTGCTAAAAAATGCTGACCTGGCAGCATTTAGTGGCTGTCTGTAGCTACAGACACTATCCTTCCATGCACCGTGAAATATCTTTTATTTTGTATTCTTCCACTTGCACTCCATTTTCAGAGCTGCTCTCTTGAGAGCATGAATGTGATCATTGTATCACGGTCCAAGGCATATTTTTTGAATGTTATTTAATCGAAAGGGAGCGACACTATCAAGAGTGCCATTTCTGTTATTTCATCAAGTTCTTCTAGACTTTTTGGTTTACTAAGTATGTGAGAGAATTCTGGAAGATTATTAGTGAAGCTATCTTTAGTGGTCAAAAGAATAGCTCTACCTGAATGATAGTGAGGTGTAGATTGATTGACATTAGCTGATCGCAACAATCAAGAGACAAGGTAATGATCTGAGATGTGATCACTAGAGCCTGACCGATATGGGACTTTTGAGACCGAAACCGATGATTTTTTAGACCAAAACCGATACCGATTTTAGAGGGGGACAATTCACTGATTAGCAATATGGTGGTCAATATAGCTAATTTTTGAGCTGGAATGAAAACAGACATGTTCTATGTGGTGTAGTTTATGTGACCTATGTGACATCTCAAGGCAGCTAGCAGATGTTCGGATTAACCAGTTTGTCTGCTTCCTGACCTGGGACCCAGTTAGTCAAAACTATCATTATTAAGACTATGAGCCAAATTATTAGAGGAGAGTGGCACCTTTCCTGGAGGGATGGATTCCGTCTCTCTTTAGCAGGTCAGGTCTAACTCAAAAACTCTTCCAATTGTCTACAAATCCTATGCTGTTCTCCAGACACCACTCAGATATCCAGCCATTCTGTGACACTAATCTACGTTAAACCTCGTCACCACAATGAGCAGGGAGAGGACCACAGCATATTACAGTTTTTGACATCTTTTTTGCAAGTTCACACACCTCTTTAACATTATCTCTAGTGATCGCCAACTGGCGAAGCCGGACATCATTAGTGCCGACATGAATAATAATATTAGAAAATCTACGCTTAGAGTGCTGTCACTTTGCTGAGCAAGTATGCCGCTGAGATGTCACCCAATCTCCCTGATGGGTAAAAGTGTGTGTTGGTTGCTGTACTACCCGCATCTGAAACAGTATCTACCGGCTTCTCTTTCTCACTGAACTCCACTAGCATTTGGAGGTGTGTCTCCTACTCATTAACCTTCTCCATCAGTCTGACTAATTCCTTACATTTATGTAAATCCCTCACTGCTGATGGAAGAAGCTATAGTAAACATGAGGCATGCAATGCAGGAAGAAATAACATGAGAGACTTACCACAATTGTTTGTTATTGTTGTTGTTATGGTTGTTCTTGAGTGGCGAGTGTTTGAGATTGATGTGGTTCCTAATCAGCAGATGTTTGAGATTGATGCAATAATCCGTGTAAAACACAGTGGAGTAAAATTAATGCATGCACTCCAGACATGAGATGTAGACAAGTGTAAAAAGCTGAAAAAAGAAAAGAGAAAAAAAAACTAGAAAAAACGGGTTAGCGTGGTATATTACACACAGATGAAACATTACAAATGCGGAAAAACCCGAAGCACATGGCACAATGGCAAAGGATAAAACGATGAATAAAAATAAGAATAAGCAATGCTAAGTAGGCTAGTAAGCTAAAAACACTCGTATAGCGTGCCGTCAGCAACAGGAACAGGAAGTGAATCAGGAATCAGCAAGCTGGTAGATAGCCACACTACCGACATGCAGGAATAGACAGGCAATCAAACAGACACAGGAGACAGCACCAGGTTAGTTGCTTTGCATCACACAATAAACTCACCGGAGTCGTGACAGTTGTATTTTATATTTGCATTTAGCCTTTTTTTTCTCTTCTTTCCGCAACACTTTCACAGCAATTTTAGGTCATGACACAATAGTGGAGAACCAATGCTTTAGACCACATTCTTCAAGCACTCACACATAAATAAAAACATGCTCCCACACAAACCTGACATCCACTGGCTTTTCTGACATTGCAAAATGCTATCCTCACTGCGACATTTTCCGCTAATTGTCTTGTGCCTGTTTAGCATGACATGAATTAATGCAGGGTCCTTCCTCTCGGTCCCCGACGCTACAAGGGTCAACTTGGCAAAGAATTGATGGCGGAGACGAACATAAGACAATAATTGAGGGAGTGAGGTGTTAAAAAGCAACAAACAACAAAAGAACACACACACACACACACACACAAAAACAGAATCAGGTGCCATGGGGCTGGGTTTTAATTTGGCATTAACGCTACAAACTTTTTCTAATTGACCTTGCACTTTAGGAACGCATGGCTCCTGCGTTAAGCGCATTAATTAGGGCTGGGATGTCTCTCTGCAGCTTTCTGTCGAGGCAGACACAGGAAAGAAAAAAGAATCCATGGAGCTTCTCTGTTCAATCTCACCACAGAGAGAAAAGCCATGTTGCTGAAAGCTGAGATCAGCTGGCACAAAGCCCAGCTTGCAGACGGAATCATTCAGGCCGTGCTGGGAGGAGAAAATGGGTGGCGTTTATTCCTCAAAAGACCAATAAAGCCATTACTGCAAGCGGGGAAAAGAAACATCACTCAAGCTTGTCTGCTGAAACAGCAGGTTTTCACTTGTGAATGTATACAGTATATATACACAGATCAGCCACAACATTAAAGCCACCTGTCTAATATTGTTACGGTAATAAGTTACTGTAGACTTTGTCATGTCGAACCAGTCTGGCCATTCTCTGTTGACCTCTCATCAACAAGGCATTTCCATCCACAGAACTGCCGCTCACTGGATTTATTTATTTATTTATTTTTCGTTTTTGGCACCATTCTGAGTAAATTCTAGAGGCTGTTGTGTGTAAATCTTAGGAGATCAGCAGTTACATAAATACTCAAACCAGCTCGTCTGGCACCAACAATCATCCATGTGATTATCTAATCAGCCAATCATGTGGCAGCAGTGCAGTGCATAAAATCATGGAGATATGGGTCAGGAGCTCCAGTTATTGTTCACATCAAACATCAGAATGAGGGAAAAATGTGATCTCAGTGATTTGGACTGTGGCATGATTGTTGGTGCCAGATGGGCTTTTTGAGTATTTCTGTAACAGCTGATCTCTTGGTATTTTCACGCACAACAGTTTCTAGGGTTTACTCAGAATGGTGGCAAAAACAAAGAAAAAAAAAAATCCAGTGAGCAGCTGTTATGTGGTTGGAAATATCATCTTAGAATGCTATTCTAAGAAACTGTAGCTTTTCAAGTTACATGCTCCTCAGTTTCAATTAAAATGTTTGTAAGTAGTAATTTTTTGGCACAAAAAAAAAGTCAATTATTTGTAAAACAATATATAATTTTACACCCTCATTCTGACTGTCTGTTTCTCCTTTAAGACTTGACAGTAAACGCTCACTGTTATGATTAGCTCTCTGCTCATGACTGACCTACTCTCTCCTTGCTAACTCACTGCTCACCATTACTGGGCCTTAGCACCATTTTGTGTGAAATATGCATCAAACGATCCGTCAATGGCCCGTAGGCGTGTTATCTGAAGCTGAGACTCGTAGATGTAAGTGTGTGTACTGCTTAGTCAGAGTCCACCATTGTCAGATTCATCATTATCACGTAATTCCCACACAAATTTCGCCAGCCTCTTACAAACAACAAACAAACCAAAGCAAAAGCCTATATGAAAATCCTCTGATCTCAGTCTCTGAGCGAATAACCCTCTTCTCCTTAAAGTGATGTTTTAATGAGTCCAATTTAATGTTCAAGGGAACTTTCTTTTTATCTGTCTTTGCAGAACACAAACCATAAGAAACAAGCAATACAACTCTGTTATGCTTTGATTATAGCGTCAACACAGAAAAAAAAACATGTTACACCACTTCATATACTGTAATTGAAAATGGAAATTAATTCTTATGGAAATAAGATACATAATTCTGCTTCCCCGTCTGTCGCTCACTTCGACGTTGTGTCAAAGAAGCGACACTAGGGGTCTCTCTTGAGCACCGAATATGCCTCTGATCTGTCTCTCAAGGGAGACCCCTAGTGTCGCTTCTTCGACACAACGTCTCGTTTCCTCCATCAGGGAATGGAGTTTACATAGGTAACCTAGACGATATTCATGTAACGGGGGTGTAAAGTCGGGTAGGTTAGAAAACGTCATGGCCTTTTCCACGGCTGCTCTGATTAACTTCAGCTCAATGAATATCTAATATCTCCCAACACAAACACTTTACAAAGCGAGTCACATCCATGAGGCCAAACGTTTAACCATTCGAGAAATTATTTGTCTGCAATGTTAATGAAAATCATGATCTGAATGCGTGCAGGCCATAAAGAGGGAGGGAAGATAAGCTAAATTAAATCTGCAGCTATTACAATGAACAGTGTACGCCTGTGAACAGAGAGAGAGGGAGAAAACTGATGTTTAAGTTTAAAGGGGTGTTCACACTGAGGCAATTAAATTGCTAGAGGCCACCAAGTCCTGCTAAAAATAATAGATAGTAGTCCAAATGTATCTTGATGCATTATAAAGTTGATCACTGCTAAACTTTGTTGTATCGCGATTGAACTCATGTCGACTCAAAACATTACCTCTCAATGAAAATAAATGATTTCAGTAATTTTGGTGCTGTACAACATTACCAGAGTGAGCACATTTTAAAATCAGAACTGATATTAGAACTGCCTCTAGCATAAATATTACATATATACTTATTACATATATGTTACAGCATAATTTCTGTAAAGCTGCTTTGAAACAATATGTTTTGTGAAAAGTGCTATACAAATAAAAATTAAGAAAAGATAATCAAAAAATAATTTGCTGTCTGTCTGTCTGTCTATATATATATATATATATATATATATATATATATATATATATATTTAAGCAATATCACACAAGCAAGTGTTTGATACGGCCCTACATCAGCACTGCTGTGATTACCTATGGCACTCTGCCTGAATCACAACAGTGCTGATTTAGGGCCATATAGCACTCTTGTGAGTGTGATATTGCTTATACAACAGTTCAACGAACAAGTAAATTTGAAAAAATCATGGAACTACATTCTTACGTGACCAATCAGAATCTGCCGTTGCTGGTTCAAAACAAATGACGCGTCCAAGCCTCCGTTAGTAATTCAAAAATGTCACTTCAGAAATAGTATCATGGCTTGTGCTGTTTCGAACAAGTTATTGGATAAACTAGGATGGATGGATGTGTGTGTGTGTGTGTGTGAGAGAGAGAGCGTATGCAATCACCTGTTGCCACACCCAAGCAGAGATGCAGTCAGATTTCTGAAGATCAGCTTTCTCAGTGGTAAAATAGCCATCCAAATGGGGGTATTCTTCTCTATTTTGCCGGTACGCAAGAATAATTTCCTATAGAAATCGCAATTTCCTCTGCCATTTTAAACAGTATGTATCTAACGTGGAAACTCCGGCAAGAGGTAAGCATCTTGAGTTCTGTAATCAATCAGTCTGTTGTGTCTCTCAGCTGTGATGAGCTGTAATGCTGAAGTTATTTGTTTAAAGCCATTTAAACAATTTCTTAGCCTTAGTAATGTAGTAGTATTACGAGCAATCACGGAGCGCTGTTCTATGTAAACAAGGACTAACGGATTCACTTATAAAAAATTCACTTATATTAAAACTTTTATTATAAAAATTATCTTTTGCCACCACCTGCTGGCTAACATATGTAATGTAAAAAAAAAAAAAAAACTAGATGTTAAATGAGACATTAGCTATTAACACATATGCACTTCTGTTACACTTTAGGATGACGAACACAAGCGGAGTGATACACACAGTGAAGCATCCGAGTGCTGATGGTGTCAGACCTTCCGTGCTCATGGAACGTCTGTCGTCTAATCAGATTCGAGGACCGGAACTAACTGTTGTGTGTATATATATATATATATATATATATATATATATACACACACACATTTTTTATTTTAAATTGTTTTGGTCAAAACATAATATGTTGTTTTTTATTGCCAGCATATTTCTGGACAACTCTCATAAAAGCCCTTTTGTTCTTGGTAACTACAAAGCCACTGTAAATTGACTCCATTCAACATTCTCTTTTTTTATTAACACATGCTGAAAAATATTATATAATAATTTTTGAGTTTCTCTTCTTGTAAGCACAGCCTTGACTTCAATAAAGTTTGTATTTTGACCGTCTCCCTTGGATCTTTCATTTTTCTTTCAGAAGTGTTTATATACTGTAAGATTTAAAACTAATTTAAAAAGCATTTTCTACAACCACTTACAGTAACATGAAGAAGAGATGAGGTGATATCAAAAACTTTAATGAACCCACATCTTCATCAGGGCATAAAATATGTGGTATGTATGGTTTTATAAATAGATCTATTTCCTCCAGTGTCTATGCAAACTTTTTTATGGAAACTTTACAAAGTTTTAAGCACATGGCCCTGTTGTAGTAAATACAAGTGTGGCATGAAATGCTCACATGTATAAACACTCACTGAGCACTTTATTAGGAACACTATGGTCATAATAAAGTGCCCAACATGGTCTTCTGCTATTGTAGCACATCTGCTTCAAGGTTCGACATGTTGTGCATTCTGAGATGCTATTCTGCTCACTACAATTGTACAGATTGTTAATCCGAGTTACCATGGCCTTTCTGTCAGCTCAAACCAGTCTGGCCATTCTCCGTTGACCTCTCTCATCAACAAGGCATTTCCACCCGCAGAACTGTCTCTCACTGGATGTTTTTTTGTTTTTGGCACCATTCTGAGTTAACTCTTGATACTGTTGTGCAGATACTGTTGTGACGGTTGTGACAGTCCTAATCCTTACCATACCAACAGAATGACAGAATTAATGATACCAAAACATAAATTTTTTTGTAGGTTACATTGTTTGGAGGCACGATGACACAAAACCTGTATGTGTGTGTTTGCAGTTTTGCACCTGCCGAGGGGTTGTGCTCTCCACTGTGCATGTCATAAAGGGAATACACATCATCCTGTACAAAGTTGTAGTAGGACCATCTGGACTCTCTTTGGTCCCATGGAACAGAAGAAGAGTATAAATATTTACAGCATGCACAGGGACACACTCCAATCTGTCCCCTGAAGCAGCAACAACCAGGTCCTTTCTTGCTCACACACACACAGGGGACTCATTTAACAGAACTCTCTTACAGTCACAGATTGTGCAGCCTGAATCGACGGCATCAAAATCACTCAAATACACACTTTTCTTACACTGTAGTGAGAACCATATTAATTCTCCAGACTCTACACAGGAGTACACTCAAGAGCATATCTATCTATCCGTCCATCCATCCATTCATCCATCTTTTGTTTGTGTGATTTTGACTCACTCTCATAACATCACTCTAATGCTCATGAGAGACAGGAGGTGCGTTCCAAACCGCACACTTCTGCACAATTCTATGCCATTTTGTAATGCAAGTAGTGCGAGTAGTATGTTATCACTGAAAATGCAGCAAAAAGAAGTGTAGTTTTGACACTTCGTGCACTCAGCGCAGTCAGCTTAAAAGGGCGGACTTACCTGGCTGCACTGTTGGTCTGACAAAACAGTTGTAAACAATAAAGAATGTAGAATGTAACTTCAGTGGATACAGCACCTTACAAATGTAAATTGTTTAAGTTACAAGTTTTGAACCTAGGCTAGCTAAAGCGCTAAAGCTAGTGGCAACACATCATGTTCGTTTGAAGCATCACTTCCATCAGTTGTTAAAGGGCGAATGCTTCTGTGTAGCAAAAAAAAGTTAAGTGTTCCACTTGGGAGAATACTACACTTTGAAAATTCACACACTACATGGCTGAGTGCATAGTATATTTTGTAAATGCATAGTGTATTGTTTGTCGTTTGGGACACAGCTACGGCCTGTCATTATAAGAACACAGGGTCAAAGGTCATGATATCTGCTGACTTTGTTGCTACGTTAAGGCAGTGTCTTTTAAGAGAGCACTAACCTGTGTCAGCTTTTCAAACAACAGAGACAGTGCAGTGCACTATGTGTGTGTGTGTGTGTGTGTGACTGGAACGGACAGCCTGAGAGTGCAGTTTAGCTTATCTTTGTGCAAGAACTCTTGTGTCTTTCCTTTTTACCACATTGTGACAGTGATGTATGGAGCTGACCAGACCAAACTGAGTTTCTGCATCACAGCTACAAAGAATTGATTACTGGCTCTCTCTCTCTCTGTGTGTGTGTGTGTGTGTGTGTGTGTGTGTGTGTGTGTTTGGGTAGTTTATGAGGACATTTTTTTTAGGTTACAAACTGGTAATTACAAGGGTATTATGCTATGAATGTGGTTTAAGAGGACATTTCTAGTGTCCCCATAATTCAAATCACTTAAAAAAACGTTGTTTGGTGAGGGTTAGGTTTAGGGGATCCTATAGTTCTTACAGTATAAAAATCATTATGTCTATGGATAGTCCTGTCATAAGTGTAGCTGCACTAACGTGTGTGCACGCGTGTGTGTGTGTGTGTGTGTGTGTGTGTGTGTGTGTGTGTGTTTTGAGAAGTGAGGAGCTGTAATTTCCGAAGCTCTCAGATCTGGTCTCCCTGACTTAAAATCAATTTTCTCAGAACTAAGCGTAGCTCTTTTCAGTCCGTCAATCACCACACAGGTTCACATCATTTAATGCACTTTATTCCATTCCAAACATGCTCTGATGTAAACATGCAAACCATAATCTCAAAGTCCAAATAATCTGTTTCATCTGTCAGAGAGCGAAAAACATTTGGCTTAACTGCAGTTCATATGAATTCGCTGGAGCAACCAGGAAAACATCAATTCCATCAAAACCAGACAGAAACCAACCACACAAACATGCAATGAGCGAAGATCCCATATTATAGCTTAAAGTGATAGTTCACCCAAATATAAAAAATCTTCAATTATTTACTAAACCCCATGTTGTTCTAACTTGGAAAGAAAGGACAATGTTTGGCAGAATGTTAGCATCAGTCACCATTCACGTGCATTGGATCTTTTTCCCAAACAATGAAAAGGAATGGTGACTGATGCCGCCATACTGCCTAACATCTCCTTTTGTGTAGAGGAAAGAAAATCATATGGGTTTGGAACAACATGAAGAGGAGTAAATTATAATTATTTATTTATCCTTTTTGGGTGAACTATGCTATTAATGGTATATAAATCAAGAAAGTTGAAAGTTGAGTTGTTCACCATTTAACAAATAGTGTAATTGATTGGGTAGCCAGGAATCCTTAATAAAAAGTAAAATAAAAAAATAATGATCTGTGTTATGCGTTTGTGGCTCTTCCCTGCTTTGTTGTGGGATTATATTTGTCTAATTGTGCAGCAGCATGTCCACATTCTTAACACAGTTTGTCTGTGTATGTTCTAGAAGTAGCAAGTCTCCATACTTGCACTGCAGCAGCATAGCAGATCTAGTCCGTCGAGACTAATATTTTATTAATATGTCATTCCCACATTAACATACTAAATCTTACCGAGAGTTGTCATGACTGAACTCACTTAAATTACTTAAAAGGCTTGTCATTCCTGAATGTACTTAAATGACTAAGTTCAGGCATGAAACTCTAAATGGTGCAAGCTGATAGATTCTTTGAACTTGTTATCTGTTAGCTAATTAGCTCCTTCACATGTGATATGTCAAGCCAATCTGCTCACATATGTCCTTTGATGTCTAAATGGGTAGCCAATCAACTTGTGCACTCTCTCTATGCCTAACATTTACATTTGCTCAGTTTGCAAGTAAGGATGTTTCTCTGTAGTGAGCTGCAACAGTTCTCTCTGAAACTCTCCTCCACCCCAGCACCACTGGTCTAGATCTGCTATATGGGGATTTAATTTATTTCTAATTGTGTTGCTCACTGGCCTGAAGCAGAATCTCTTAACCAACATGAACCATTAACAGCTTCACACCTTATCATTCTTGCTGTTTGAATCCTTGGACATAGGCAGGAAAAAAGACCCTATCCTGTATATTCCATTCCTTTTTTCATTTTGAATGGAAACAGAGAGAGAGAGAGAGAGAGAGAGAGAGAGAGAGAGAGAGAGAGAGAGAGAGAGAGAGAGAGAGCACATATTAGTATTCTGAAGGTATCTTTTGGCACAGTTGAGAGTTGGCAGTGTGCGACAGAATGCCCGGCAACATATTGGCTCACAGAACGCTCTGACATGAGCTCTTTCCCATCAAATCTCTCATTCTATCACTTTTTGTCTCTTAGCCAATCTGAGTCAAATGCTATCGTCTGTCTGTCTGTCTGTCTGTCTGTCTGTCTGTCTGTCTGTCTATCTATCTATCTATCTATCTATCTATCTATCTATCAGCTCAGTTATCTCCATGTAACTGAAAGAGTAAGTATTTGAATGGAAAATTCAAGGTCTACTGGTTCAGAGTTCACTTGTTCAGGGTCTGTTCTCTCACTAAAAGCTCTGCCTTTTAGATATTTGCCTTTACCATCTAATTACTACATTTTCTAATGTTCATAATAAAAGTGTTTTTCCCTGTACTTAAATGTTATTCAGTAAAGCCCAGAACATGCTGCAAGACTCTCTCTCCCTGCTGTGCTTTTAAGACCATAGCACAGCTAATAGACTGGATAGAGATTCATGCTGCTTTAAAAAAATAAATAAATAAATAAAAATAAAACATTGTCTGGCTTCCTTAATGCTTTTCAAATAAATGCTAAAATACAAACAACAAAAAGCGATACACAGAAATCAGAGATAAAGATATCTAAAGATATCTTATTTAAATAAGATGTGTAAATAAACGGATGAAAAAAAATTCTCAGATTCAATTTCTCTGTGTTCTTTTTTATCTATAAATATTTAGTTAAATGGCGGAGTTCATTGTTTTCCATTCTGTTATATAGATTTGGTGTAAGCTATTTTATTTTTTATTTTGTGTGTGTGTGTGTGTGGAATCTTTTTTTTCTTCACATAGTGAAAAGGAGTGGTGACTGATGCCATCATATTGCCTTTTGTCTAGAAGAAAGAAAATTTTATGGATTTGGAACAACATGAAGAGTAGTAAATTATAATTATTATTATTATTATTATTGGGTGAACTATGCTATTAATGGTATATAAATCAAGAAAGCTGAAAGTTTAGTTGTTCACTATTTAACAAATAGTATAATTAATTGGGTAGCCAAGGATTCCTTATTTAAAAAGTAAAATAAAACATCATGGTCTGTCTTATGCATTTGTGGCACTTCCCTGATTTGTTGTGGGATTGTATTTATGTCTGATTGTGCAGCAGCATGTCTTGTGTTTTTCTAATTTGCAGCAACATTATTAACTCAGTTTGTCAGTATATTTTCTTGAAGTAGAAGTTTCCATACTTGCACTGCAGCAGCAGAAGCATGGCAGATCTAGTCTGTCAAGACAAATATTATATTAATATGTCAAACCCACGTTAACATGCTAAATCTTACCGAGACTTGTCATGACTGAACTCACTTAAATTACTTAAAAGGCTTGTCATTCCTGAATGTACTTAAATGACTAAGTTCAGGCATGAAACTCTAAATGGTGCAAGCTGATAGTCTTTGAACTTGTTATAAGTTAGCCAATTAGCTCGCTCACATGTGATATGTCAAGCCAATCTGCTCACATGGTGTAAGTTGATATTTCCTTTGATGTCTAAACGGGTAGCCAATCAACTTATGCACTCTCTCTTTGTCTAATATTTACATTTTCTCAGTTTGCAAGTACGCTGGTTTCACTGTAGTGTGCTGCAGCAGCTGTGCCGCAGATCTAGTCCACCAAGACCAATATCCTACCAATATGTCATACCCACATTAATATGCTAGATCTTTCCATGAGTTGTCATGAATAAACTACAGGTAAAATCATAGGTCGTTCGATCAATGATTTGAGGTTTCTATAAAACTGTGGTATTTGTTTTGCAAAATATTGGCTTAAACAAATATAGCAATTCAAACTACCATTAGCTGTTTTAAAAATTATTATTATTATTATTATTATTATTATTATTTCTGGCAAAACTAAATGTGCATCATTTTTGTATATTTGATTTTCTGCAATTACTGTCCAGTCTGGTGAGCCTCTTAAAAAGCAATAAATACTAATGATGAATAATACTGTAGATGTATATGTGACCATATGCATGCGTGTTTGGATGTGTACATGTGCTGTGACTTGCAGGACAATCAAGACCTGATGGAGAACTCGACACTCAGCAGGCTGTTGCCACGACAACACTACAACCTGCATCTCACTGGCCTGAAGCAGCATCTCCTAACCAAAATGAACCATTAACAGCTTCACACCTTAAAAGTCTTGCTGTTAGAATCCTTGGACATAGGCAGGAAAAAAGAACCCTATCCTGTATAGTCCATTCCTTTTTTAGTTTAGTATGGAAACAAAGAGATAGACAGAGAGAGAGAGAAAGAGAGAGAGAGAGAGAGAGAGAGAGAGAGAGAGAGAGAGAGAGAGAGAGAGAGCACATATTAGTATTCTGAATGTATCTATTGGCACAATTGAGAGTTGGCAATGTGCGACAGAATGCCCGGCAGCATATCGGCTCATAGAACGCTCTGACATGAGCTCTTTCCCTTCAAATCTCTCATTCTCTCACTCTTTGTCTCTTAGCCAATCTGAATCAGATGCTATCTACAGTAACTGTCTGTCTGTCTATTTATCTATCTATCTAACAGCTTAATAATTTCCATGTAACTGAAAAAGAAAGTATTCAAATAAGCATTTATGCACAGAAAATCCAAGGTATACTGGTTAAGAGTTAACTTGTTCAGGCTCTGTTCTCTCACTAAAAGCTCTTTTAGATATTTGCTAATAATGCTAATGTAATTAAATGTAATCTAATTACTACACTTTCTAATGTTCAGAATATTTTTTTCCCTGTACTTCACTTAAAAACAAATGTTATTCAGTGAATCTCTGAAGATGCTTTAAGGCTCTCTCTTCCTGTTGGGAAGGAATGCAATTGGAACTAAGCAATCATCTGTCACAGTACTTCAGAAAACAGTGTCTCATAATTTTCCTCACGTGCAACTTTAATCCTTCGTTGTCATAGGTCAAGATAAGTTAACAAAACTTATCGAAACATCAAAAGTCACAACATGCATGTTAGAACCAATACCAACTAAGCTCTTAAAAGAGGTATTTCCTGTAATCTCAGAACACTGTCTTAATTTTATTATCACCTCGCTAACCTTAGGACATATCCCAAGAACTTTAAAATGGCATTTATCAAACCGCTTGTTAAGAAGCCACAACTTGATCCTGGGGAACTGGCTAATTACAGACCGATTTCAATTCTACAATTTATGATGAAAATACTAGAAAAGCTAGTGTCCTCTCAACTACATTCTTTTCTACAGAGAAATAGTATATATGAACAATTTAAGTCAAGATTTAGGCCCAAATACAGTATAGAGGTTTGTGGACTTGCATTAGCATGGTTTAGGTCCTATTTAGCAGACCGCTACCACATTGTATATGTAAATGAGGAATTGTCAAACCAGCCAGAGTGCTTAAGTGAGTACTTAAGTGACCTTCTGCCATGCTATACTCCATCACGTTCACAAAAGTCTGGCCTGTTAATAGTTCCTAGAATATAAAAATCCACAAACTGAGGTATATCCTTTTCTTATTTGGCTCCTAAACTATGGAATAGTCTCCCTATCACTGTTAGAGATGCTGACACACTCTCTCAGTTTAAGTCTAGACTAAAGACTCATCTTTTTAGCCAGGCTTAAGCCTAATTTATCCTTCAACTCACAATTAAGCTGCTTTAGTTAGATTTGGCGGAACCACAAACCAGAAAAATGTATCATGATCTATAACTCTGCAATAAATTGAATGGCATCTATTCTAATATTATTCTATTTTCATCCATGTCTCAACATCAGGACTCATATCCTGAGGTCACCAGAACCGGCTAGTTTCAGCTCCATTCCTGCTTTGTGTTGGACTCCACTGCTAAGAGTCTCTGAGTGATGATGACTAAATGCAGCCGGTGCAAGCCAAACATCACTTCAGTCTATGATGAACTGATGCCAACTCCAACCACAAGACATGGGATATATCATATGACTTTGCCTGAACCTTGGACTTAGGACTTCACCAAAATGACCGGCCGGTTGAACTGCGACGCACCTCACTGATCTCTGCCTGCATCATATCGGTCTAATGATAGACTACACTCTTATAATGGAATACATAGACTATATATTAATTGCCAACAAAACCCTTCATCAGCCAGCTAACAATGGACAATGCATCTATGTGAACTTCTGCAGTTATTTCAGGATGAACTTCAAAGACATTAGTCATTAATCTTACAGTTCATACAAATCTTTGTTTAAACACTTACTTAGTTTAATCATTTTAAACCATGACTTGCACTGTACATAATTAAGAAACATCTGTGAAGCTGACTCACTCTGTCTACAAAAAACGACTTAAAACACATCTTTTCCATGAGCTCTTAACCAGTCACAAAAAAATAAAATAAATCTTGTTGCACTTTAATCTGTTTTGAATACTCTTCTGATGCTAGTGGCACTTTTCATACCACTGTCTCCTTAAGATGATTCGCTAACGTTTTCCTCTTTTGTAAGTTGCTTTGGATAAAAGCATCTGCCAAATGAATAAATGTAAATGTAAATAGCTAATTTGTTTTTTTACAGAGGCGATTCTAGAATCAGTGGATTCAGTGGGGCTTAGCCCAGACTGCTGTGATCATTGGATGACATATTGGAATATAATACACTTCATCATCAAATTTCAAAAGTTACATTTATGAGTTATTTCTATAGTAAATCTTTTAATATTACTGAAACTAAAACTAAAAGGAAAATGGAAGCTTTAGCATAACTTCTGCCGGGAAGACTCAATTGTTACGTCACTCATTACCTTCTCATCTCTCCAATCGTGTTCTAACACCTGCAGTATAAAAGATGGGTACTTTCACATGTCTGAGTTCACAGATGCTGACGCTTTCGTTCACCTCCACCCTCCCCACCACCAAGATGATTCCTTCCTTCCTCCCCACCACCACCAGGATGGTCCCTTCCCATACCTCACTGGGGGTCGGCTGCGCCCCTGCCTTCATCGCCAGACAGGAAATGCAGAGTCCGGACCCCCGGATTGCGAGCTACGGACGGGGCCTACGCCAAAGAACTTTTATCTTTATATTGTTTGCCGAGCTGTAAATAAATGGTTAATTGTTCAGTATTATTCTCCCGAGTCTTTCTGGTAGAACTGTTGTTTCAGCCTCAAATATGCTCAAAGATCAGAAAAATATATTTTATCCAAATGGACTTTCCATAGTTTGTTGGGTGTTTAAAGTTATTTTAGAAGTTAGCATACTGTAAATAGGCTACAATGTGTGCTTATGATAAAAAACAACAACAACAACAACAACAACAACAACAAAAAAATGCCAGATTTGCCAAAGTTCGTGAGGTTCATGGAATTACAGATCTTATTAAATTAGTTTGCAAAAAAATACGAATGTTCTGGCTAATGACTTAAAGTTAACAAAGACCTCAAGCATATCTGTATACATTACTCTTTGTTTTCATGGTTATATAAAGGTATATAAAAAATGGAAACTCACAGTTTCCAGTAGCTAAACAAAAAAGGCATTTTGACTGTTCACACAATTGCAAGACACGAGTGTTCTTCTTGCATTTGTGCACATACACATAAGTGCTGGAAAGCAGCCCCAAAAAGGACAGCAAACTTTTTGTATAATTGTTTATGTATTTACAAATATTTGGTATTATCAGTACTGTAGAGAGATTGGCATCATTCGTTTACAGTATCTTGATCCTTTTGACATCACTACATGGTGATAAAAACATTCAGGGCTTTACATAAAACATTCAGGGTTTAACCTTGGTAGCTGAGCCCTAGCGCAGCCCATGCTTCTTTTTTCTTACATAGTTAGCTTGACAGTAGTTTACTTAAAATTACTGATAGTTTGTAGCTTGTAATACTAGTTTCAGAGAATCTTTTTCATTGTGTGAATTTACTTGCAAGACCTTACACGGTTAAGCTTTAAAAACAATAATGTGTAAGGTCATGTAATGGTTGAAAAGTTTTTCTTTTTTGGAGTATGGTCATAAACATTGTAAGCAAAAAGCGATCGGCACATGTAGTTTTTTTGCCCATTACCCCCAATTTCATATTGCATGTAATCCTGTAGTGCCTCTTTACGTGTTGATGTCGAAAGCAGAAAATACACGATGATTTCAAATACCATGTAAATGCAATTAACTGTGAATGGTTTTTGAGAAGAAGCATCACTTTCCTTGTGAGACTCAGCACACAGATACAATCGATCTCTCCCATTACTCCAGTCTCGACAATGACAACCCATGTGACCAAAATGAGCTCTAGTAATTATAGGTTACTTAGAGCAGTATTGTACATTTTAAAGGCTGCATTTTGATGTCTGAGGTAGTAAAATCGCTCTCACGGTAATGAAACTTGCCTTGGCTATTAGCTTTGTCTTTCCAAGCGCTGGCTTCTCTTTTAAGCGCCGCAGCTCATTAACTGCACTGGAGGGTCGATTAATCCATAACAGTTAACGAAAGATGTTCACGCGTAGGCTTTCCTTCCATTTGCAATAATGTCTGTGTCTCTAACACTTAAAATTTGTGTCATCTCTCTCTAAAACAAACATGCATATAAGAGCTCTCCAATACTTCTTCTAAACTGAAAGTGAACAAATTCACCTGCTTGCAATGTAGGCAGCTTTGTTGATTATAACAAGAGTGTTCTAGTTTAGTTGCATGACATACTCTCAGGCGTAATCTCCTTTTTCAAACAATCTAGTAGTACACAAATTAGTATGGGAGTTTCCAATTATTAGTGCATCCCAAATTATTGGGGCTTATTTATGAATCACAAACACAACACATTTCAATCTAAATCGTTCATAAATTATTTCAAATTATTCAAAGTTCAATGAAATGCAACTATTTACATACAGTACAGATACATACGATTTACAACATACAGTTTTTCTGCTTGTTTTTCATTGTGTGCAATGAACATTTTCCTTTTTTATGACAACATACCCAATAGCGGTTCATGATTCATGAAGCAAAAAAATAGTGCAGTTTGATGTTCGCTTGTTTACCCAATAGCTAGATATAAAAAATTGTAATGATAGTGAAAATTAACTTAGCTGGGTACACTGAAAAAAGTGCACAGGGCTTGTCGTTACTCTAAAGTGCTGTGTATACTTGATCTGACCCAATACATTTAATTTTCTATCTAGCCATTTGTGTTATGTAGAAAGTTTGGTTGATTGGAATTAAAAGTAAGTCTTGTCAGTGTAATGTAAACACATTTCTTCAAATCAAATTACAAATATTGTGTTCCCCTTTAAGCCACGTGACTAATGACGTCATCAAGCATTGAGACTTTTAGCTACCTGTTTTCTACCATTTTGTTACAACGCAAGGACGAGAACAGCACGTGATAAATGGGAATCCACAAAATCAGTAAGTAATTCTAAAAATACATTTTAGTGTATTGTTAACATCATTTACACGTTTACATGAAATTATTATGACTAGCTGTTGTTTCACATGCTATTAGTATTAGTCCGTGACGGTTCTAACTTGGCCAACAAGTTCACAAGTTTCGCTCGTAACGTCAAACCAAGTGGAAATCCAAGTGTCAGGTCTACAAAATCTTACATGGGATGGCCCCGACACCCCTTGGTGATTTTGTCAATCTTAGAACAACTACACACAGAATCACCAGAGGAGTGTCAAGAGGTGACTGTATTATTCCACTTAGAAAAAGTGCTTTTAGTCAGTCCGCATTCTCCGTTAGGGCTTCTCTGGAGTGGAACACCATTCTGTCAACAATCAGAGACATCAACACATATAGCCTTTTTCGATCACATCTGAAATGTTGGCTTATTAGTAATCAGGCCTGTCAACACTGAAGTTACTGTTGCCTGTTTGTGTTACAGTCGTGAATCTTTTTTTTTTTTTTTTTTTTTTTGTTATTTTGATGTAAATAGTAATTATTGTATGACCTTGCTAATTATGTTAAAACTTAGCATTTTTATGTGCATTTAACAAATGTTTTAACTTGTTGCACTGACAGTGCATGCTATTTGCTGTTATTGCATGTGCGTATAACTTTGCTGTTTTTCGGAACAAATTTTAGTGAGATTTTACATTTTCATAATTCTCGTCTATTGCAGCTACGCTGTAGCAGACAAACACAGCTGTACTTACATGCAAACTTTTAAAATTGTATTTTCCCTAGGGTGCCAATGTACATCTGGCAAACAGGACTACAGATGAAAATTAGCCTTTGGCTAACTCTGGCATGTTACAGGCGTACTGTTGTTAATATGCATTGTCCTGGCAAATAAATAAATAAACAAACAAATAAAATAAGAATACAAATTAACTGCTTTATGTTAGTCGAATTAAGTGATACTGAGACCTAGTATATACTGTATATATATATATATATATATATATATATATATATATATATGTATATGTGTGTGTGTGTAAATAAGCAGGTCGTTAGACATTTGCATCATTAGAAAAAGCTGTTTGCATGATCGCCTCTCAGCACACTTTTGCACCGGATCACTGCTGTCCAGTTATGGTGTGGCTACAAATTAAGACCCGGCACTTAAAATATCTATCTTATGCAACATTTACAGCAGGTGAATTTGCCTGCCACTCATCGTTTCCGACAAATGTGTGTAGACAAATTGCACTTGCATGGTTTTTGAATTTTGAGTATATGCATCAAAGTGTCAACTGCACCTCATTTTATGTGAAAACTTGTAAAAGAACTCAAAGCTACACTGATTAGCCATATTTAAATAGTAGAATTACAGTTAACCACATAGATTAGTATATCATCCAGGACTGCAGCAGCAGTTAAAATCACCGTTGCATTTGTTAACATTAAATTGATAACGTGAGGATAGTTGTATTATTCCATTGTTGCAAATATGATTTGAGTTCATTTGGCAATCACTGTGTTTTATTCATTTTGAGAAATATTGAATGAAAAAAAAATATCATGATCATTTTAATCGATGCAGTGTACTTTTTTATTTAACATTTGTATTATTAACCAACAATAAAACTTTTTTTTTTTTTATCTCATTGTGGCAGGGCGGAGGGAGGGGCTGGGTCGTGATCCCAAACACCCGGCCCCTAATCAGGCTAATTAGCCCTCGAGAGAGATAAAGGCTGACCGAAGACAGCAGTGAAAGAGAGAGAGAGATTTACAGACAGCTGTCCGACACCTTTGTGTTGTGTAAATATTACTTTGTGAATACAAACACATGTTATCGTTCAAAGATGGGCAGCACCTGAAAAATGTTGAAGCTGTTCCTTGTATTTTTAGTGAGTGCTCATACAAAACCAATATTTATGGACCATTCATGACACACAAGTCAAGAAAACACAAGTCATTCTCTGTAGAGGACTTAAAGCCTGGTATTGTTGTCAGTGAAAGGCCAGACCATAGTCATTCTGCTGAAGATGGTATTGAATCAGATGATGATGTCTTAGTTGATAAACCTACTGCTTCTGTCCCAATCACAGAAAATACAGAAGACTTGTACAAAGCTATAGAGGGTAAAATAGCTTCAGTCCTATTAAAGTTAGGGCATGTTTTCCTTGTACCTGGTGTGACTATTGATGACCTTTTACAGGAGTTGCAGTATTTGATTAGTACAGTTCCAGTTGTCATTCAAACCATAAATCCAGCTACTGCAGGAAAATAATTTGCAGGTTGATGAAATTGTTGTACAGGAGATGGCCTCCATTATATGCCAGTCACATCCACTTCGAACAGCAATCGGAGTGCAAGGACCTATTTCTACAACATGGAAACTGAAGGCATACTACAAAGCACATTTATCAGTGGTAAACCCCATGAGTATTGTCTTGACCGAAAAGATGTAAGGACATTTCAATATGTTCCGATTCTAAAGTCCCTGCAGCAAATTCTAAGTTGTCAGCCAATACTTGATTATACACTTAATTTAAAATCAAATCATAGATGCAATGCAAGTAAAGAGGTGACACCACTTTGAGGGTCCAAAAATCCAAATCTTGCCAACCTGCTTAGACCAATATTTAAAACTTGATTAACTATAATCCCATATTTCCACCTAACAGTCGAGTTTGCGTTGTTTGTTTCTAACGTAACCGGTCCTGGTCACGCCGCTGCGAACGGGACTCGAACCAGCGTCTCCGGTGTGGGAGGCGGGTGCGCTAACAAGGAGGCTAAAGGCTACAGCCCCTAACGTCAGTCACTAGTGCACCTCTTGAGGTCAGGAGAGTGAGGTTTACACACTGCACAGCTATCTACCAGCTGGCTACCGTTACACTCCCTCCCCTAAACCTCACTCCTATCTGGGTCAAGGCACCATTGTAACCGGTCCTGGTTGCCCTGCTCCGAACGGGACTTAAACCAGCGTCTCTGGTATGGGAGGCGGGTGTGCTAACAAGGAGGCTAAAGGCTACAGCCCCTAACGTCAGTCACTAGTGCACCTCTTGAGGTCAGGAGAGTGAGGTTTACACACTGCACAGCTACCTACCAGCTGGCTCCCATTACACAAACACATACCAATTGGTTTGCTTCAGAAGATGGCACCTGTTTACTTGCATTGTAAGGACAATCAGAGCTGAATTATTCTTCAAAAAATCTTTGTTTGTGTTCTTCTGAAGAAAGTAAGTCATACACATCTGTGATGGCATGAGTGTGAGTAAATGATGAGATGATTTATATTTTTGGGTGAACTATTCCTTTAAGGTGGAAATATATTTTCATTGTTTTATTTTTCCAGTCACCAATTTGACATATGTTTTATTTTCACTGTATTTGATTGTATAATGCCACTTTAAAAAGCAGTTTTTGACCAAAACTTATTATTACAGTCGCAGCAGAAATTATTTTGGCCTATGGGATGGATGTTTTATTTTTTTAAGTGCTTGGTTGTGTAAAGTCATTTCAAATTGATTGTTCACTGAATATTGTGAATTGTTCAATTGAAATTAAGTCTCCTGTTAACTGAACCTCAGTTGTGTTTAATCTGAGGTATACCAAGGTGTGTATGTGTTATATTCATAGTTGTCTTAATTTATACGTAAAAGTTGTAAAAGCAAGCCATTTTCATTTTTATAAATTGTTATATAATGTGTATGTTTTTGTAAAAAAAAAAAAAAAAAAATGTATTCTGACATAATAAATGTCAACAAATATTTGTCTGAAGACACGTAATAAGTCATTCAAATCTCACTCAGTTGATAAAATCACACATTCTAAAAGTGAAGAATTGTCTTAATAATAAATTGGATTTTAATTTGTATTTATTTGGATATTTGGTTTGAAAAGAAGTATAAAAATTGAGTTCATACAAAGAGAAAACTTTAAGACTAGTAGGATTAGAAATTTCATAACACTTTTTGCTTTGGATGACCAATGGATAATATATTTCATCCAATATAAACTTTTTAAGTTGATAACAGTAAAGTAGTTGTAACAAATTAATGCAATTTTTTACTTTGATTCTAAGAAAAATAAAATTCAGTGTAGAAGTCACAAAAAAATTAAATAACAAACATAATACATAAATAAACCATAAAGAATTATTTTTTTTTTTTTGTTTTGAGAGAGAGAGAGAGAAAACATACATTTGTACAATTAGACGTTTGACTATTAATCTTATCGTTACTGAGATATAGCATTTGTGACAACTTCCCTCTGTAACAACTAGCCCCGGTCTCCCCAACTATTAGGAGTGTAGTAGAAGTATGCAAATTGGGATTCGGCCTCAGAGTAGATAGGCTGCAAGCTACTGAAGCATCTCTCAGACACAGTATGTACCTGACAGATAAAGAATAAACACCTGTGACCCTTTTACCAACACCAGTGGCCATTATAGTACAGGGACAATGTGATGGATGCACTTTGGCTAGATAGTATGAGCGTGAGTGCGCCTCTGAATACAAAAAAGGCTGTGTAAAAAAAAAAAATAAATCACTGTAATAGACTATCTTCACTGCTGAGTGATTTTTGCAGTGTGAGCACTAAAATAAACAAAGCAAACATTGTGTGTGTGTGCTTGTGTGTTCAAAAGGAAGGATGAAAAACGACCTCACCCTCAATTACAAACTAATTCAGGAACATTGCTCCAAAGGTGGAATTAGAGCTGGTAGGTGATTTAACGAGACATGGTGAGGCAGATCTAAAAGATTTCCTTTCCTTGCTAAATATCAGCAGTGACAGCCCTTCGCACTTTGGCTAATGCAGACATCTCGTGTGTGTCTGTCTGCGTGTTCGAGCTGTCACAGACACAGAGGTGCAAGTCTGAACATAGGCATGAACATGACCGCGATCTCTCCTCTGGTCTAACTAAATAAGCTCTTTCTCCTGCTTCATAACCTGTGAATGCTTCTATTATGTATGAAGCGGAGGTGATGAAAGCACAGATGCGATATGATTTGATTGCAGGCCTTTATTCTTTCTGCTGTGGACCCCTGAGAGACGCTCCACCGCGAGTAGCAAGCTTTAACAGTCATATTGGTGCTGGATTATTATTATTATTTGTTTTGACTCGGTATCTGATCTTCCAGCGCTGTCACTTTGTTGATTTATTCGGGGGTGCATGTTGTTTGTTTTGGAGACTCGGGCATGTCAAGATGTTTGTCTGTACATGGAACGTGGATGGGCGACTTGCAGGAGTCGTTTAAATGAACGCCAAGTCGCTGTTCTGATGTGTGAATAAAATTACTAAATATGTTTCCATTATATCCAGTATATAAGCAACCTGCTTATCATCAGTTTCTTTGTCTCTACTTGAGACATTTAGTAAATAACCAGCAGTAATGAAAACCAACAAATAAATAAACAGATGCATGTATTTATTGAAACAGCTACATATGCTGGCAATGTTATTTTATCCCATTAGATGCTGGTAAATGTGTCTATAATAAAACATTTTATCAAAATAATTATAATTTAATTTAATTGAAGCAGCTACAGTTTTACAGCTACAAAAGAGAGCTGATTTTGTTTGGGTTTATTTTGTAATTTTATGTTAGCTTTAAATTAAGTTTCTAATTAAGAGAGCATCTCAGTATGCAGGATTTTCTCTCTTTGATATTTGAAAGGATGCAGAAATATTTCAATGTGCCAGGCTTTGAAGGTCAGTACACCCACACACACACACACACACACACGCGCACACACACACACACACACACACTCACATGTTGGTTCAGCTATCTTTATGAGGACTCTCCATAGACATAATTATTTTTATACTGCACAAACTAAAGATTATATCCCCTAACCCTAAACCTAACCCTCACCAAAAACGTTCTGCATTTTTACATTAAAACAGTGATTTAAATGATGGGGACACTAGAAATGTCCTCATAAACGACATTTATAGAATAATACCCTTGTAATTATCAGCTTGTAACCTAAAAAATGTCCTCGTAAACCACCCACACACACACACACACACCTGAGGCCATACTGACTTTGGTGACTTTGACAAAGACTCACAGCCTCTGGCCAAGCAAGGAAGAGGATTAAAACCCTGTGTGTGACTATCAAATCATCAAGCAAACAAATATAAAATTAAATAAAGAATAAACATATTTGACAGATATAAAGACTGACAGACAGAAAGACAGACAGAACAATAAATAGAATGAATAGATAGATAGATAGATAGATAGATAGATAGATAGATAGATAGATAGATAGATAGATAGATAGATAGATAGATAGATAGTCCGTCCATCTATCTATCTATCTATCATAGATCCGTCCGTCTGTCCATCCATCGACAGACAGATAGATAGATAGATAGATAGATAGATAGATAGATAGATAGATAGACATCTAAGTCTTCACAAAGAAGCTTTTGTGCAGACTTAGATTTGGCTGTCTAAACACTGGATTTAAGGAGCTCTCTGGAAGATTAAGGCAGAAGGGTGTCTAAGGGTCGGGGCCCCGGGATGCAGGAGCCGTGAACAGGGTCATTGGGGTGAAATGAGGTCTGCCCCTCCAGATGAACAGTCTTATGCTACACAAAATGACATGCCATTAGAACTCCCACTCTACCACAGCGAGAGCGAATGAGTTTCACTTAATGTTTAAAGACCCCTATTGTTATTTTCCATAAGACCCTTAATAAAATAAAATGGCAACCATGTGAGCAAAAAAGAGAGCCGTGAGGAGAAAGGAGAGAGAGGCAGACTGATTAATCCTCTTTAAAAGGCTGAGCAAGGAGGCAAGATCTTGGATTGTGAGTCTTTTCATGCCTTTTCAGATTTGTAAAACATCCACATCCTCAAAATGGTGAATACTGAATAAATGCACGTTCAAAATCACCACATCCTTTTTAGCCAAAAAACATTTAAGGTTTCCAGCCGACGGAGGGATTATGAAACAATTTTATTGCAGTGAATAGAAACAGAAGGTGTTTTTGAAAGTCGGCAGCCCGGAGCAAAGGTCTGTATGTGCATAAAGCTTTGAGATGTACAGAGGTTAGTGTAGATACACACCCAGAGGAGAGCAGTCAACTGTGAGACCTGCTGTTCACATGCCACTCTGTATCTGAGAACTGGCTTTTCACCTTTAAGAGGAATGAATAACACCATATAAAAACAAACATTCAATCTGCAATCCCTCTCAACACATGAAAGGAGGATAGAAATACTCTCCTCGACACTACACTACATTCGTAAAGGAGATATATCCTCCAGTCTTCAAAATAAAGTAGCTTCAATAGTCTTTTGATGCTATTTAGATTTATTAAAGCACCAACTTTATAAAAAAAAAAAAAAAAAAAAAAAAAAATATATATATATATATATATATATATATATAAAAAAAAATCTGTATTGGGTTCTTGAGTTATATGGTTCTTTGGAGACTACAAAAGTTACTAATGTTGTATTATAGGTTCTTCAGTTCAGCCTATTGGTTCCTGGATTCTTTAAAGCACGCACACTTTTCTAAAGAGTAAAAGAATAAAAAGTTATTTTAACATTAAAAAGTTCTTTTCAGACACAACACTCAAAGCACTTTACATAGTGACCTGGGGACTCTCCTCAACCACTGCCAGTGTGCAGCAGCCACCTGGATTATGCGACAGCAGCCATATTGCATCAGTCCGCTCACCACACACCAGCTTTTGGTGGAGAGGAGTGAGTACAGTTATAGAGCCAATTAATGGATGGGGATTATTAGGAGGCCATCGGGCGGCAGTGGCTCAGTTGGAAGAGCGGGTCGGCCACCAATCATAGGGTTGGTGGTTTGAATCCCTCCCCATAACACTCCACGTGCCAAAGTGTCCTTGGGCAAGACACTGAACCCCAAGTTGCTCCTGATGGCTTTGCATGGAAGCTCTGCCGCCATTGGTGTATGAATGTGTGTGTGTGAATGGGTGAATGAGTCAACAGTGTAAAGTGCTTTGAATACCCATAAAGTTAAAAAGGCGCTATATAAGTGCAGACCATTTACCATGATTGAGAATGGCCTATGGGGGAAATTTGGCCAGGACACCAGGGTTACACCCCTATGCTTTATGGGAAGTGTCCTGGGATTTTTAATGACCACAGACAGTCAGGACCTCTGTTTAATGTCTCATCCAAAGGACAGTGCCTTTTTACAGTATAGTGTACCCATCACTACACTGGGGCATTAGGACCTACACAGTCCCCAGGGTGAGTACCCCCTGCTGGACTCCCTAATACCTCTTCAAGCAGCAACCTTAGTTTTCCCAGGAGGTCTCCCATCCAACCATGCTTAGCTTCAGTAGGCAACCGGTCTTGAGCTACAGGGAGATATGGGTGCTATTTGTAGAGCTTGAAGACCCTATGAATTTAAAATTAGAGTTGTGTGGCTTGTAGTTGATACCTTTTAGTATTTAGGCCATCTATTTGCTAATATACCCCTAAAAATGTACCAAATGTACATGTCATTTACTTTGACTTTTTCAAAATATGTCAGCTCTGGAAAGAAAACTAAACTCACCAAGCTGTACTTAAAACAATCAGAAATAACTTTTCAGCATTTCATTTCAGTTTTAGATTGTTCAACAGTTGAGCATATTTTATACAATTCAAATACAAAATGTTTCTAAAAAGGTATTTAACTATGATGAAAGGAACAAAAGCATCTTGTCAGATAAACCAACCCCCCCCATGTCACCTAAAGAAAAGATTCTTAAACGTGCTTCTGAATGCGCTTTTATGTATTTATTTAGTATTTCCATAAGTTTTCAGGACTTCCCGTGTGTCTGATGAAAGTTTGACAAAATTCAGGAGTCTGTACCTTCCACCCCCCAAGAACCCTCAGAAGAACTCATTTATCTGCTAGCTGACAATCATAATCCTGGAGTTTCTCCGAATTCTTTCTTTTGCTGCCACCGACTCATCACCGAAGTCAAACCATAATGGCATCTGAAATTACATCTCCCTTCCTTTTTCTCCAGCGTCTCCCTTCAATGAAAAAAAGTGGATGGTAAGAGAGACAAGACGGTGAAGAGAAGAAAGAGAAATATTATGGTTATCACCCTGTGACAGTGCTTCATAAATCTCATTTGTACACCTGAGGCGAAGTTGTCAGGTTTTTGCATGCGTTCACCTCCAAGAACATCTGAACATTCTAATGTTTGGTGTTGTGAAAAAGTTTGGAATAATTTGAGATGTTTCTCAAATGCAACATGGAAATGTTGGATTACAGTGTGACTAAATGGCATTAATAAATGAATACCCGATCCAGTACAAATGCTCTACTCTTGGCCACAGATTCAATATCTGGGCATGAAATTGAATGGCACAAGCTTGTATTTCTCAGGAATCTTCCTTATTATAGTCTGTGGGCATGTGATTAATTGCATCATTTTTTTTAACACTTTTTTTTTTTTTTTTTAATTAATCACACTGAATTAACACGTTAAATCGACAGCCCTAATATATATATATATACACAAATATATACAAATATATATATATAATATACAAATATATATATATACAAATACAATCGAAATTAGCCTCAACTTTGTCTGCCATCTTGAATTAAACTTTTTAGCTAAACGGCATTTTGGAATTGCCTTATCCATTAACGAAACATAAAACTGCTTTAGATTTCAGCCATAACAAGGTATCTTATAAATCAGCCTAATTTAGCTTTGTTGAAATACTTTTTATTTGATATGTGCATTATTGTATGGAAGATTTTTTTAGTGTGGAACACTGAGATTTTTGTATTTTCTTCAAACTAAAGACCACATTCACACTAATGTATACTATGGTTTTCTGCGTATATGCAAAGTATATGGGAGTCCTTCATTTGTTTTAGTTTTTTGTTTAAAAACATCATTGTTTTCAACGCACCTATGGAGTTATGAATGTTTTTGATGGAAGAAAACACCATTCTAGAGTGGATGAGAGGCACAAAATTAGCTAAATAAATGTGTTTTAAAACAAAAACTTAGTAGTGTTGACATGGCCTCAGACATTTATGATTTCTGATGTTTTTCAGGTGTTTGTACAAATAAATTTAAAACAGATGCCATGCTTTCCAGAAGAAATGCTGAAGATGTACTGTATGCATGCTACCAAGGTAATTGGAACAGCCTTCATTTTATTAGTGAGCCAATGATGCCTAAAATACATTTGCTGCCATTGTGGGCAGCTTTCTGCTTTTTTTAATAGAGCCATTATCACCATATAGACTTTTCCAAATCAACTAAAGTTGTTCAAAAGTGGAGAACTATGGATCAAAAACCTAAAGAACAGTTGCTCTGTTAACACCCTCAGAATAATGTGAAATGTGTGTTTTCTCCGAACAGAGAAAGAGTTCCAACACTGTGACACTGTGTAATTATATACTTCCAATTTCTCTTATTGCTGTCTTCTGTACCAACAGATGTTTCACCAGACTGAAAATGATCAAGAGAGAGAGAGACAGATAGGCAGAACAACAGGAAGTAAGAGAAAGAAAACTTGAAGCCTGTGCAAATTTACCACTCTTTCCTGAATAGTAATTCCTTCTCATTCATTGATGTAAAAAAAATGCACAGTTGGAGATCTTGAGTAGAAGAGTCATTTTCCTCTCTCATCAATTCCACAGACCCAACCATCCTCACTTCTCTTTCATTTTCCTATAGCTATTTGATATTTCATGCAGGCATTTGAAGTAGGCTGCACTGGTAGGGGGTCCTTGCAGTCACTCTCAATTGAGCTGTCTGATCAAGAATTTATCACTGAAATGTTGTCGGCTGTGTAGGCGTTGTCAATTCAGGGGCCAAAAAGGGCCCCTGGTGTGAGATTGTCAAGAGAGTCCCAGCATCCCTTTGGTAGCGGTCACAGATCTGAGAGCTCCTGGTTTGGCCATTATTGAGTTGAGTTCTTGGCTAGCTGTTTTAGTAACTGCCACTTGATATGTGCACTTTGAAGACAAAATGACTGCTAAGAACATTAATGTGAATTTAAAGTTACAGAGACATGGTTAGACAGATATAATGAGTAACGGAATGTATATATGGTGACAATACAGAAAGAATTGCTGACTAATCTGAAGCCACCAACCTATTTTTCAAATGAAGAACTGATGTAGATATGGTTGATAGTTCTCAGGTGAACTGAACGTAGCTGAAAGAAGACATGTTTCCCACTGAAGACCAGAGTGGCCATGATTATGCCATAGTCATGATCACTCGACCTGTATATCGACCTGTTGCTTTTGAAAGTTCATGTACCTTGAAATCTACCACATTCAGGGAGTTACTGACAAGTGGCTTCGCCCATCAGACATATTTGAAGCGTGATCACATTTCCCTCCAGCACCACAGACACGAGATCTGGTCTGGTGGGAACTAGGAAGTAAATTGCAAAACATGGAAATGCTAACTGCAGGAACATAAAATAGTGAGAACGTAAAAGAGAATGTTAACACCAGAAAACGAATAAAGAAAATTCAAAGACTAGGCCAATTTGAAAGTAGATTGAGAAATTGAGTCTTAAATAACCTCAGTGATCATTGACATTAGTATGGGCTATTAGCAGGCCATAGCAACAATGCTCATGACTACTAATGTGAGTTACAGGGTGAATCCAGGGTTACCTGTCTGGCAATTGAGGCGATTTCCCTGTGTTAAGAAACACATGCCAGAAAATCTCATGCAGATTACGCAGATGGATGTTCCATATTACCAAAATGCTGGACAGAGCAGTAGCAGCAAATGTCAATCTTTTGAGAATTTTGCAGAACAATATGTAGTTACGCAATAAATATTTTTTTTTACATTTTAATGGCAGTTCACATTAGTTACAAAATATCAAGTGAAAATAATAAAGAATGAAATGAAATAATCTGCAAAAAAATAAAAAAATCTTTAAAAAAAACAACTGTAACAAATAAAAAAAATTATTAACTAAAATATAGATAAAAAAAATCTCTCTTTTCAATTCCATATTAAAATACTAATGTATATGCTTGTATAGCTAATATAAAAATATATTATTGTTATTATTGCTATTATTTTTTCATTTTCATTTGAATTATATAATAATAATAAAGTAATATATATATATATATATATATATATATATATATATATATATATATATATACACACACACACGCACACACATACATACATATATAAAGAAAAATGCAATGACGTAATTAAAATACAATATTGAAAATAAGTAATATTAACCATTAAAATGTCAATAGTACAAAATAAAATAAAGCAAATAAAAAATAAATGTATAATACTATAGTAGATTAGTATAGCCATGCAGAGTAAACTATGAAAGTAGCAACTGATGAATTCAAATTTTAATGATTCTATCTCTTTCTCTCATGTTACTGCAAATCAGAACTCTGCTGCTGTGTGTGTTTATATATAATAGAGTTCAATTTAAGAGTTAACTTGGCTATTTAAAGTATGATATACAGGAAGAGTGGAGAGAGACCATATTGAAGACAGAGAAATAAGTGAAGAAGGAAATACAGAAATGACTTAAGGAAAAAGCTTACAGCAAAGGACCAAGAAAAATGAGAGGAAGTAGATGATGAGGATGATATGCCTTTACGGCTGTGCTCTTCATTAAGAGAGTGTCTGTCAGTGTCTATACACACTTCTCTTCACCTATTCAGCCTATTCACCGCACTCCCATGCCAGAAGTCTTTTTTACTCGTCTTTCTCTCTCTCTCTTTCATTTGAGCTGTCACCATGGCCTTTTGCGGTCACCTTTTCTCAAGCCACATAATAGGGCCCGAACTCAGAGAGGTCAGAGAGCTCTTTAATTGGATTTCAAGGTGACTTCACACTGTGTGCGAGTCTGTGAATGGGCATCATTAAGCTGGGTGTGTTTGTACACTCTAATAGTGTATTAATTTTGTCTCTAACTACGTTCAAACACAAAAGAACCTCAAAAGAAAACTTCTCAATGCGCCACACATGAACACACTTCCTGCCTTTTTTGAGTTTTCATTCAGCTGTTCACAAAATGAAGGCCACCTCCAATCCCTCTTACAATCAAAATACCTCTCCACACTTTTCCTGTTCATACAAACCACCGGTGTGCTCTGAAAAGCCCCGGTGCATTGTGGGAATGCTTTAGATATGATAGCCGTCACTATAGCCAAAATAACTGCCTGACCAAAAATATTCTAATATTCCACTGAACCGCATTAAGCATTGATTAGGGCACACAGTCGTGGCATTGTTTCGACAACCTCACGCAATGCCACAACATTTATTTTCGTACAGAGTTGCATTTAATTTTTTTGCTGAGATCTTGTATTGATGAAAAGACAGTCGAACTACTTTGTAAAGTCTTCCCCAGCACATCACAAGACTTTCAATGGGGTTCAGGTCATGACTCTGTGGTGGCCAATTCATGTGTGAAATGAATCCTCATGCTCATTGAACCAGTCTTTCACAATTTGAGCCCAAGGAATCTTGGCATCGTCATCCTGGAATATGCCTGTGCCGTCAGGGAAGAAAAACTCTATTGATGGGTTAACCTGGTCATTCAGTACATTCAGTAGTCAGCTGAATTTATGTTATTGCCGCATAATGTTGCTGAGCCTAGCCTTGTCCAATTGAAGCAACACCAGATCATTACGCTATCTATCTATCTATCCATCCATCCATCCATCCATCCATCCATCTATCCATCCATCCATCTATCCATCTATCCATCTATCTGTCTGTCTGTCTGTCTGTCTGTCTGTCTATCTGTCTGTCATCCTGAACTATGAAAGGGCAACCTCTGAGCAATAAAACTGTTATCTAGGAAGTTTAAATGCTTTATAAGTCTAATATATCCCCCTTTTTTAAGGTTGAACAAGTCAGCCTGTTTTCTCCTCTGGGCTTTTCTTAATTTATTCATATTTAAGCATCAGTAGCACAGCACATGTTCTTATAGGTTCATCTGTTTCAGCGGCTCATCAGGTCAGCAGTAAGTGTGGGTCAGTCATTGATTGGGTCTGGGTAATTGTTTGGAAAACCTACACCAGCACCAGTGCCCCTGTACGGGGCCCAGAGCCAGAAACATGCAGGGAAAAATCTGTTTCCTAATCAATCAAGCTGCTCAACACACAGGCCAGTGATTGATCGGCTGCTACTTCACTGTTGCATGCTTTGGTTCTGACCCAGAAATTGTGTTTATTTCTGATTTTATATTTTGCTTCATCACAGATAATGTTGTTAATGAATGAGTTGCAGTTGTCAGGTGTTTTTTATGAATGATTACAAGTTGGCAATGTCTATCTTTACGTTGTTTTCACTGACTGAATCAAGAAGTAATTTGGTGTTCACATTTTTTTATTTTACTTCCTACCACCCCAGTATTCGTGAGTTTGAATTCAGGGTGTGCTGAGTGACTCCAGCCAGGTCTCCTAAGCAACCAAATTGTCCCAGTTGCTAGGGAGGGTAGAGTCAAATGGGGTATTATCCTCGTAGTCATGATTAGTGGTTCTCGCACTCAGTGGGGTGCGTGGTAAGTTGTGCATGGATTGCGGAGTGTAGCATGAGCCTCCACATGTGGACCGCGGTGCCATGCAGGACGAGCCACATGATAAGATGCGTGGATTAAAGGTCTCAGAAATTGAGGCAACTGAGACTTGCCTTCCGCCACCCAGATTGAGGCGATTAACCGTGCTACCACAAGGACCTACTAAGTAGTGGGATTTGGGCATTCCAAATTGGGAGAAAAGAGGATAAAATAAATAAATTATATATATATATATATTTTAGGATTCACCTTGAAACTCGCTGATTTGGTTCATGCTTAGAACTCTTTCATGAAGTATTTTATAAAATCCCTAAGGAACAAAATGAATAAAAATAAATATACCCAAACCAAGACGCTGAAAAATGAGGCAGCACTGTTGCAATCTTTTGGCATCAACGGTGAGTGTTAGTAGTGTCTCTTAAGTGCTTCATCGGTCACTTGTGACAGTTAGTGAAGTTGTCATCTATGTAGAGAGTTTCAAATCAGTCTCTTTTGAGGTTCCATCTGCCTGAGAATTTACAGTAGCTGCCTATATAGACTGACAGTGATGCAGGTCATTAGGGTTTGCACAACACTGTGGTGTGGAACTAGCAAAGAAACCATCTGCGGTCTGGTCTACATCAGTGTCAAAGTGATATACAGAGCTGTTTCAGTGTGTGTCTTTATGTGTGTGAAACAAATAAGAGAGGGCAGTTGGGACCGATACATAAACATGCCTGCGGTGAGTGTGTATATTATTATCTCCACTCTCTCTCTGACAGCGTTGATTTGTAGATTGGCTGATAGTTTGTTGTTTGTTTGGTTATTTATTCAGTAGTGCTCTCCATTCTGTAAGCCGTCTAGTGCATATTTAATGCTCTGGTTTGAAGCTCAAATTACCAATGCTCTGTCTTTTAGATCCAAATATGAGTGTGTATTAGCCTGTGTTCTGAGGTTTGTGTCCCTGAAGTAAGTGTACTCAGCATTGAAAGCCAGAAAAGTGTTTTTCATCTAAGAATGTTGTGGAACAGATCAGTGTCTACTTAATAAAATAAGCCGTGAGGGACAGTGCATTACAGTGGTTTTACCATGGTTAAGGGGTGTTCTTAGGATCAACGCTAAACTGAGAATGATAAAAGACACCAGTGTTCAATCACTGATTGACTGCCAAGTGCATTTAATATAATTCCATTGATATGCGGTCACAAGCTTGTGTATATCGCAGCTCATCCAATCAGATTTTAGAGCTGCAACTATCCATTTTATAAGAAGATTTCATATGCAGTGTCTTCAAGAGAAGTTTTATTCCACTTCTTCGATGTAATGTGGAAAAACTGTCTAAACAGGCAAAATGTGCTATGCAAATACCAACGACAAACCTGATGTCTTTTACTAACTTACTCTTATGGGGGCCAGTGGTAGCTCAGCGGTTAAGGCTCTGGGTTACTGACCGAAAGGTCGGGGGTTCAAGCCCCAGCACCGTCAAGATACCACTGTTGGGCCCTTGAGCAAGGTCCTTGACCCTATCTGCTCCAGAGGCGCTGTTTCATGGCTGACCCAGCACTTTGACTCCAGCTTAGTTGCGATATGTGAAAAAAATGCATTTTATTGGCTCTGTACCTGTACTCTGCACAATGACAATAAAGTTGAATCTTAATCTTAATCTTAATTAACAAGTTTCCCTCCATGTAATTCTGATTATTAGCCTAACTGTACAATGGGAGGAAAAAAAAAAACTCTTTATAGTAAAAAACTATTAACAGTTAACAAGAAGGTAAATCAAGTCAAGTCATTTTTATTTGTATAGCACTTTTCACAACACGTATCATTTCAAATCAGCTTTACAGAAAATCATTTATTCTTTACTATACATGGTAAGTTAACGAACTACGAATTAACAAATGTGTTTTTTACATATATAATGATTAAGTAGGATGTTTACACAGTAAAATATAGAATTAATATAGAATTAAATTGATGCGTGGGAACTGCTATTTTACAACAACTTAAAATGTGACTTATCCAGATAGAAACTTAAGACAGTGTCATGAATGTGTATTAGAGCACAAGTTCTAGGCCACATATTTTTCACATTGTCTGTATTCTTGAAGGCAAAAATGCACATTCCTTTGCTGTAGAGGCTGCATTTGTGTGTCTGAGTGTGTGATTTATTTTGTATTGCTCTTCCAGGACTGAACGTCCCAGTATGGTTTTATTCTTTTGTAATTGGTTAACCATGTTAAAAACGTATTGCCGTGCTTGAAGCATTTGTGCAATGTCCCATTTCTATGCAAAACCACATGCCTCAAAACACAAACACACATACACACACACACACACATGCAGTATGGCCGGATGGTCCCATTCATAGTGTATTGTGTGCGGAGAGCAATTCGGGCAGGTCTTGATCCTTTATCTGTCTGTGGCATTGAATGGGACGGAGGGGGCGAGTCTCTCTTTCTCTCTGCTTCATCAATCACACCAACCCTCTATTGATGGAGGATGTGAACTGCTGGATTCCCTCTCATTCTGCATCGTTGAGCTCATGACTCAAAGGCATTGATATTACACATATTTAAATAATATTATTTAACATTCAGTGGAAGTAGTGACAAGGCCTGTGTGTGTGCGCGCACGTGTGGGCATGTTTATGTGCTTTACAAGGACAATGTTTTAGGTTAAAAACTGGTAATTACAAGGGTATTATGCTATAAATGTGGTTTATGAGGACTTTTCTAGTGTCCCCATAATTTAAACAGTTTATAAATTATATTAATCTATGTTTTATTGAAAATGTAAAAATCTAGAAGGTTTTGTAAGGGTTAGGGTTAGTGGTAGAGTTAGGTTTAGGGGATAGAATATATAGTTTGTACAGTATAAAAGATACAGATCTTTATGTCTATGGAAAGTCCTCATAATGATAGGTAGACCAAAATGTGTGTGTGTTTGATGGTAAAGAAGCTCACTGGCTGCTCACTGAGCATACAGTACAGAGAGAACAATGGAGAGATATTGAAATAGACAGGTGAAAGACAGACAGATTGATATATATTTAAAAGGATATTAAGATATATAATAATGACACTCCAATTTTACAAAAAACATTTTTTTTCCCTCAATTGTTGGACTCACACCATTGGCATGTAATGCAACAAGTAGAGCTGAAGTCATCTGATTTTAGTAATTGACCTTTAGTAACAGACCTGCGGCACCCATCTCTGTGTAAAAATAAATTAGCAATGCTGCCACCTTTCAAAGGTTGTATTTTTGACCTGTAGTTATACTCCAAAATCATAGACAAAAATTGACATTTTGACACCCCCTACAAAATAATGGATTATGGAGTAAATATTGATATTAATATTTTGGCTTTCGTTGTCATTTATGTTCTTCAGACAAAGTATATATATAAATATTTTATTTATAATTATAAATAAAATAATCAGTAGGGAAAGTTTCTGAAATCTGGTTGATTTGACATGGAATAACCCCGATAGAACAAATGATAGATAGAACACAAGATGGACAGACAGATAGACAGATAGATAGATAGATAGATAGATAGATAGATAGATAGATAGATAGATAGATAGATAGACAGACAGAATTTGGTTTACATGGTTTGAAATATATAATTAATCACAAAACAGTCAGAAATGTGTTTTAGTCTAAAATCACATTTCTACATAAACAGCCCATTGCGACTTCAGACTCAACATGATAGAATGCATCACATTTAAAACAACCCAGTTAATTCATTAAACATCTTAACTTTTAGAATTTAAGACAAATCTGAGTTCGTCCTAATTCTAAGATGCTATTTACGACAATTTCTAAGAACATTTCTTTCGTGAATGTGAATGCTTAAGTTTTTATGATAAGAACTTTCTTGAGAATTTATTACAAAATATTCTTAACTATTTTCTCAAATTAGAAATTAAGAAAAAATGGTGTTTAAGAAGAATTTTCTTCTTAAGAAAATGTTGTGAATCCAGCCCCAGGTGTACATGATGTCATAAAGATCTCAGAAAGCAATGTCACTTCTGAGCTTGAGTGTTGAGGGGAGGGTTTGTTTGCGCTCTTCAATTGTGTAATTAACCAGCATTAAAACAAACTCACTATTCAAACTGCTGTCCTTGATGACTTCTGTGAGAGCGGAGGGGAAATGACAAAGAGAGAAAGAGAAAGATACAAATAGAGCAATTGAAAGAGAAGGTTCAGGCAAACATAAAGACGGAGGAAAAGTGAGAGGAAGAGAGAGAAAAAAAAATACTGGCCATGTACACACAGCAAAGTTTTGGGTGTGAAGTTATCGTTCAGTGAGTGAATGCAGTTTTTTTTTTTTTTTTTCACCACAATTCAGCAGTGGAACTTCAATTACACCAAAAAATAAATAAATAAATATACTGTATGTACATTATGACTACTCAGGTGAAGTGAATAACATTGATCATCTCCTAACAAGGCCACCTGTCAAGGTCTGGGTATATTAGATGGTAAGCGAACATTAAGTTCCTGTAGTCAATGTGTTGATTGCAGGATACATGGGCAGGAGTAAAGACCTGAATGACTTTGACAAGTGCCAAATTGTTATGGCCAGACAACTGAGTCAGAGCATCTCTGAAACAACAAGGCTTGTCGGGTGCTCCCGGTCAGCAACGGTGAGTACCTACCAACATTAGTCCGAGAAGGGACAAAGGCTATCCCGTCTGGTCTGAACCGACAGTAGGTGTACTGTGGTACAAGTAACAGAAAATTTTGTCACAACACAGTGCATCGCACCCTGCTGCGTATGGGGCTGTGTAGCCACAGAACATTCAGTTTGAGGAACATGATAACGAGTTCAAGGTGTTGCCCTGGCCTCCAAATTCCCCAGATCTCAATCTGGATTGAGCATCTGTGTGATGTGCTGGATCAACAAGTCCGATCCACGGCAGCTCCACTTCGAAACTTACATGATTTGAAGGATCTGTTGCTAATGTCTAGGAGCTAGATACCACAGGAGACACTCAGGGGTCTTGCAGAATTCATGGCTTGGTGGGTCAATGCTGTTTTGGTGGCAGCATGTTAGGCAGGTGGTCATAATGTTTTTGCACATCGGTGTATATCCAGTATATATAGTATACAGCTCTGGAAAAAAGACCACTTCAAAATGATCAGTTTCTCTGGATTTACTGTTTATAGGTATGTGTTTGAGTAAAATGATTATTTGTTTTTGTTTTTGTATAAACTACTAACATTTCTCCCAAATTCCAAATAAAAATATTTTCATTTTGAACATTTATTTGCAGAAAATGACAACTGGTCAAAATAACAACAATTTAACAACAAAATACTAATGTTTTAACTTAGAAATCAATATAATAAAACAAAAATGTTAATTTTACTCAAACATACCTATAAATAGTAAATCCAGAGAAACTGATAATTTTGCAGAGGCTGCATTTGTGTCTGTAACTATAATAATAGATAGATAGATAGATAGATAGATAGATAGATAGATAGATAGATAGATAGATATGTTATATATGTTATATATGTTTGTATAGAGCCTTTCCTCTTTCTCCAGGTGTGAGTCAGTTCAGACAGCACTTGCTGGGAGTGCATCTCTGCTCAATTCTGCAGCCTGTGAGGGGTCGTCTGGCCACTCACCCCTCTGTCACAGTTTCGAATCTCATGCCGGTAGAATACAGACAACCTCTCTGCTCTCAAACCCGTCCAGTGGCAACAGCCTAAATCACTTAATACTGCAAAACTAAAGTACTGAGCCAAGCCAAGTGCTGTGACTAATGGGGGAAGTTATTTGATTAATATGCTGATTTTACTCCGGATGACATGCATCATCTCTCACCCTGAGGGCAAGATCATATTCAAATTCTTGGACAGAGAAAGATAGCAGTACTGGTACATACACACACACATGTATACATATATGTAGACACTTATACTTCCTTATAGTAGAACTTCCTTCAAGTGTGGTCAAAAGATTAAACATAGTTGTGCGTAGACAGTGAATTAGGGAAAGTGAGTGTCAGAGTGAGAAAGTTAGGAAGAGAGAGACTGTGTCAGAATAGCACAGCAACATATTGTGAGTACTATTTCCATAGATATAATGTATGTTTAGGACAGATGGGACATGTCCCTACCATTTTTTGTCTTTGACAATTTTGTACCCACCAGTTTTTGAAATACTTTTGTCAGGTAAGTGACTGCTACAGAAGAAAGATGGTAAAGTGGCAATCTCTGACACAAATGCTATCGATCTGTCCATCCTTAATGTGAATGTCTTACCCGATCTAAGCACTTATATTTGTGAATCAAAGTCTTGGAATAAGTCTCAAAATGTATTTAAAATATAATAAGCACTTACAAAACAGTGTATAATATATTTGTGCATTTTGTTACAAGCAGTTTGCTGAATCTTTGATGTAATTGTGAAATAAACCTGTGTGACAGGACCAGACAGTTGTTGGGTGTTGTCCAAACTGCATTGCTTTGCCTTTGAAGGGCACTTCAGAAAGGGTATGCCACTCAAAAGGTTGTTCCAAACAAAAGTAAAAAAGTTTACTTTTTGACAAAGAGCCCTTTCACAAGACTTTTAGTGAAGACTAAATTTAAACTGCAATGTCATGCTCCCTTCAGAGTGCCCACATCAAATGTTCTGTCTGTCGTAGGGCATAGGGATGATCACTTTCAATTGGAATTCGACAGTTGTGTTCACTACATCTTTTCCCCACCAATCCGCTGCTGACCATGCCCACATTGGCTGGCATTTTTTTAACCTGTGGTGAAAACTCAACTATGCTGAAACTGGGTTTTTTTGTTTACATTTGGATTTTTACATTGTGCTGTTTTACTCTACAGATAACTGAGACTTTCGAGAACACTTTCAATAAGTGCACATTTTGGAAAATGATGACTTTGGGAAACTAAATGTAGTTTTCAAACTTAAACATATTAGTGTGGACATGGCCTTGGCCCGTTTTAACATTCTGTCAATGTAAGTCTATGGGATTTTTCCAGAGTTTTGATCTTCTGCTTCGCTAAAACTGTAATTCTGATCAGTTAGAAAAGTCATAGCAACTCGAGTAGGAACAGTCTTATGGTATGTTCCAAGTTTGGTTGAAATAGCTTGAAAGCATATAAATGAATTAAAACTTTTCAAAACAACATAATTAATTTCATTTATTTCAGAAATGTTAAATTGACACTATTCACTAAATTAAATAAGCTTGAAATTAGATAATTTAACCAAGTAATATGACAACAATGTGCTACTAGGTATTGGACAATCACAAACCAAAAAATGACAAACCATATTGTGGAATAACTTGAAATTGCAACACTATTTTCTGTCCATGTGATCATAAATAAAATGACCCATCAAACATATTAATATCTCTATCGCTTGATTATACCCCTACTGTGTTTTTTTTTTCTACACTGTTCACACAAGGTCCTAAAAGTGCATGAATTTAGCTTTTACAAATGTAAGTACTGGAATACCTAGAACATTGCTTTGATTTGATGAAAAGTGCTTGAGATTTAAACAAAACATTTCCTCCGTGTAATGTGTGTCCATCAAAGATGAGGCACACTCCACTTTCATTGAATAATGTGTCTTAATATCCTTTCTTTTCTTTATAGACAGATTAAATATATAAAATATTTCATTTATAACCAATTTTTGAATTTAATTTTGGATTTAATCCTTTAAATTTTGATCTTGAACATCAGGACACTCTCTTAATCCAACAAGGTAAAAAAAAAAGAAAGAAAAAAATAAAAAAAATCACAAATAGTTAACACTAATAACACTTTTTTTTTTTTTTTTTTTTTTTTTTTTTTTTTTTTTTTTGCAATATGTACAGTAGTCAGATGATTATAACAAAAATATTTTGTTATTTTTATTTTATGATTTATGAAATTGAATTGTAATCATTTGTAATGATAATTGCCCGATTAACACTTCATATATGCATTTGCATGCGTTCAGTAATTTGTTGTATTTGTGATTTAGTTTAATTTTACAATACCTACTGAAAATATATTATTCATGTGCAGTTTATTTATTGGCATTTTGTCCAAAACTGTCTATTTTCTGCCACAGTTTCACTGTAAATTTCTTGCATGTATGTCAATTTCCTGAACACCAAAAGCCATGCTTGCATGTGTATCAAACACATTGGCCTACTGTTGCACTACACTTAGGCAAATTAACAAACAGTTGGACCGTTGTACTATTGAATGAGGCCTTAAATCCTTTTGCTGCATTTGTGAATGTGACAGAAAGCATGAACATTATTTAGCCTACATAGTAATTACAAATCACATAAAACTACACTGAATCTGGTGGGGTTTTTTTTTTTTTAGACAGAGGCTATAATTTATTTTCCTGTATAATGTATTTCCACTTATATTAATTTCCACGAATTCCGTGGGATGGTGCTCACGGAGATGGTGCTTAAGGACTGAAGTGTTTCCCGCCTCAGCCAATATTCTTTTGTGACAAACTTTACAGACTGGGTAACCATCAACACTGATGGTGCTTCGTGGGTCTTTTACATAGCCAAGTAATCCCAGAGAGCATACTTCAACCTCTGTGGTGGCGGAAATAAAGGTTCAGGCTCGAACATGTCTGTATGTTGCGCTCGTACCGCACTCATGCTGCGCTCCACTCATGCTGGACTTCTGATGTGCTCGTGATGCGCTGGCTTGTAACACCTACATGTCACCTTTAAAATTGAGTGACTGTCAAATACAAAATGAGGAAGGTGCAATTTAAAGATACATTTTATCTCGCCAAGTTTATATGACGCTGTGTAAATGTTGCAGATTCTGTCTTAATTTAAAGTGATTTTGAGTTTAGAAAAGTTCTGAAAAACTTGTCTTTACATTCATGCAATAACATCAATTAGAAGATTCCAACAGTATGATAACTGTCTGTTTTAAAACCGAGGTATATTGTGAAACCTTGAAACCGTTACACCCCTAATATACATACAGTATCATGATATAATATTAAATTTCATTAAAATTTTATTATAATCATGATGAAATACAAATTGTATATATATTAAACACACTTCCACATACTTTTTTCAGGACATGTTTTGTTCAGTTCTGTTGCTTGTTCCTCACCTGATCAGCTTGAATGTAGTCCACAAAAAGCTTATTTGTTTGTGATCTTTTCTTATAGAGAAAGGAATATGAAAACTCATTGAGCAATTATATTGTGTATTAAAGATCTGTATTTTTATGAGAATTTATAATAAGCATTTTTTCAGAAAATCCAAAAATTTCTGTAATATTTTGTCAGTTAAGTCTTATTATATAGAATCAAGATTATATCGAATCGTGAACCTCATATCATATATCAAACTGAATCGTGAGATAAACATATCGTCCCATCCCAACCTGCTACTGTTTGAAATGCAAATTGTTGCATAATGCATGATTTCACATTCAGTATTGTAAAAAAAATTAAGTAAATAATAGGCAGAATACAGTGTACACTGTGTAGTAAGCAATAAGCAGTAATCTAGAGTTTTATTTCACAGCCAGAGGGATAAAGACAACAGATAAAGACAACAGATAAAGACAAAAAGCTGAAGTTCCTATGAGACACATTGATAACAGCTTAGACACTTTTATTAAACCCAAGACCAATTACTCTAATCAAACTCTAATCACCCTCTCTGGGTCGAAATCGACCAATGAGGAAAGAGAAAACCAAAGAGAAAGAGGAAGGTGGGGTGGTTTGGTACCAGACGGTCATAACAAAAATAAACTAATGAACATTGAAGGATACTTATTACACCAGGTTGTCTGGGCTGGTAAAATCAACTCGGAGGCATTTATGGAAACTTTATAAGAATGCACATGTGCGTGTCTTTGTGTGTCTATGTTCAGACTGCAATATACTACCCCATCAAAAGCCTTTATGGGAACCTGCAGATCAAAGCCGCATTAATTAGTGGTGACTTGCTGTGTGCGAAATCATTAATCCGCTAACGTTGTGGCTTTTAAAAACTGTGGCCACATCCGCCAGGCAGTCGCAAACACTTTTTAATGAGTTTATACCAGACACTGCACCTAACAATCTTTAATCTTGAAAGATTGATGACTTTATTACCTCTCCCAGATCACTATATTTTTCAGAGCACATCCCAGGGGATGGAAAAATCTTTATTATATCAATTGATTCTACTTTAAAGAAAATAGATTAAATGGAGAGCAAATGGACACTTTAGGTGAAATATCTGAGAACAAATTCATACTTGTATGAAACACAACTGAGATCGCCAAGTCTCCTAAGCAATGAAAGAGCAACTTCTGAGCAATACATGATTCCTGGAGTTGAGTCTGAAAGAGTTATTTAAAAGGGGACTCTCCAACAATGTCCATCTCTAGGTTGATAAGAAGACCTTGCCTGAGGATGCCAATGAACTCAACAAACCACCACCTGTGCACCTAAAAGGTGTAGAAACTCCTAAAAGAGTAACCAAACCAAAATCAAGAGCCATATCTGTTAACTGATCAAGGCAGATGGCTGTCAATCAATCTTATCGTCTCTCAACACATTTGGTCCAGAGGGAGCCAATATGGAACTGGCCATGAGCGAGGGTGAAATCAGCCAATCGCAGACCTTGACAGTAGCATATGATTGTATGCATGAAAAGAGTGTGGCTAAATGCAGGAATGAAAGATAATCTGTATGTGTGTGTGATGGCATTCTGAATCAGCTCAGATACTACAAACCAGGTCTGTAACTAACCATAGACATTGAGGAGAAACCTTAAAAATATAATAATAATTACACATATTTAGAAAGCTCAAAATCAATCCCATTTTAAACCTGAACACTTACCTCGACAGATGTTCCCATTGTCTGGCTCGAAACCAGCCTTGCAGGTGCAGCTCCCAATCGGAACCATCCAGTCCCCATCACCATTACAGTACAACTTTATCGGTACATCCACTTCCTCCGAGTTCGGGATGCACATTCCCCGAGCGATCACAAGTGAGGTGCTCTCTGCTCCCGTCATAGTTTCGGGAAATAATGCAAAGTTCTGCACCACGCTGGGGCATTTCTTATAAAACACACGCACGGACAGCAGAGACATGCATGCGCCATAGTCCTGAAATGCCAAATAAAAGCCATTTTTGGACAGTGGACCAAAACTCCGCACTTCTGTGTTCACTTTCATCAACCTGCCACCAAAGTCCACCTGTGAGAAGCTCTCATCTGCTGCGATGGTGTCGACTTTCAGATATGGAGCTTCCATCCAGAAAGCTGTACCCTTGGTGGCAATCACAGAGTCCGTCTCATAGTAGTAGAGGTTAAAGGTTTCCTTGCAGGATCCAGGAACCCGAGGGATGCTACTGCAGTCTCGGACGGTGAACCGCATCTCCACATAGATGCGTTGAGCTCCACGTCGAGCAATGAAAGTGGTAAGCAGCCAGTTGTTTTGGTTGGATTCAAAGACGTTGCATACCTGGTATGTTCGGATGGTGTTGAGGTTCTCATCATAACCGCTGACTTCCTCCCACTAGAAGAGATCATAAGAAAACAACAGAAGATTTTGAGCAACTTGAAGAACAACACCACAACGAAAAATGTTAGTGCCACTACATTTTTTAAATAAATACTGTTTTCAAGTATCTACCATTGTTAAGATAAACAGGTAGTCCCATCCTAACTCTAACTCCACTAGTTGTACAAATTGCTATGTTGGGCCATTCAAACAGGGCAATGTTTTGATAGTGCCCCAGAGCCATAGTGTTTGCACTTTTTTGGGAAATCAACCTATGAATGGCTTACTTATAGTTGTATCGGCACATTAAGCTAGGGTAGGAGATTGTAATTGTAATACATTGTATATTTTATATATAAATGTGCCTCTTAGCACACATAGAAACCTTTTGATTTCCAGGTCAATGGTGTCAAATAATTCATTAAAAACTACAGTGAGTGTTTGTAGAAGTGGAATAAAGTTAGAAATAATACTGGTCCGTTTGATGCTGTCAATGCTGAACCATGGCCAGAACTCAAACAGGTTTCTGCCTTTCATAAAAAAATATATACAAATGGAGTTCCCAGAAATCTCTCTAACCCTGTATTTCCCCTCTACAAGCTTTTTTACACTACATCATTTGAAACTTCATTTTTTTTTCCCCTTACCAAGATGATCAGATTTTTTATGGTTCTTTTATAATCTCTCTTCCAGAGTTTTACATCACAAAATCTGTCTCTATAATCACCTGAGATGGATGCGGAAGCTGCTGCCATCTGTGTCTGTTCTGGTCAAGTTCTGCCAACCACTTACAATATTATATTGCCATATTGTAAAATGTGATGCATAACAAATTTCAGATTATGCACCATCAAATTACAATTAGGATGAAGTGGAGCGGTATATGGTTGTCATTCTTCAACCCATTAAAAAAGCACCATTTGCAGATTGTGAAACGTGGCAAAGACATGAGAGAAAAAGAGAGAGGTGGCAGGCAGTCATTGAGCTCAAACTGCAGCTTTGAGTTCCACTGATACGGCAAAACAATATACTCTTAAAAACAGAAAAGTTTTACAGTCTGATGCCATAAAAGATCTTCATAAGTTCATATAATGCCATATAAGAACCTTTAATAGGCCCTATGATTTCATAGCATAAACTTTTCAAAATTCCTATGATGCCAATGTAATGAAGATTTAGAGATATCCCTCAAAAGCCTGTTGTTTCATGTATTATGCATGCATTTATAATACAATTTTTCTATTTAAATAATGAATTAAATATTAAGTAAGCACACATGCCTTCAATTTAAGAAATACTCAATTTTAAATATCAGCAATGAGGTTATTGTTACTGTTTCTTTATCAGTCCATCATATGGTCAGCAGCCCTATCACCTTGTAGCTCAATACTGGTTGCCCATTGAAGCTAAGTAGTGTTGAGCCTGGCCAGTACCTGCATGGGAGACCTTTAAGTTCCAATGATAGCAGAACTTATTTAAAATTAATAGTTAACACTTTACAATAAGGTTTCCTTTATTAACATTAGTTAACATGAACTGACAATGAACAATAGTTATTAATCTTTGTTAATGTTAATTTCAATATACAGTTATACATATTTAAAATTAAAAGTTGTGTTGTTTAACATTAGTTAATGCACTATGAACTAACAATGAACAATAGTATTTGTATAACTTACATAAACAAAGATGAAAAAATGCTGTACAAAATATATTGTTAATTGTCTGTTCATGATACCTAGTGCATTAAATAATGTTAACGAATGGAACCTTATTGTAAAGTGTTACCAATTTATATGATGCCATAAAACCTTTAAAGTTCCTTTGATGTCACATAACCCTTCAAGTTCTTATGATGTAATTACAAAGCCTTTTTAAATTCCTATGATGACATTAAGGCACCCTTTTAAGTTCCTTTGATGTCATAGGAGATCATTAAGTTCATACGAGGCCATAGGCCTCTTAGGACGGATAACATCTAAAGTTGATGTGGTGCCAAAGGGGAAAGTCTTCAAGTTCCTATAGAAGAATCTTTTTAAGTTCCATGGTTCTTGGAAAATCATCTAGCACTGGTGTTTCAAAGAACCCAGGAGCACTTCACTCTTCCCTGTTAACAGATGACAACTAAAACCAATATGCTTATATAAAGAAGGTATAATTTAACATCAATTTACTTAATCTCCAAAAACCATATATGCATTTTAAGAACCCTCAACAGCAAAAACTGATTCTTGATAAGAAGGTTCTTGGCACCAAACAAACCATTGCTGAACGTTTATTGTAAGGGAGCAGGTGCATAAAAAGTGAGAAATTGAGCACAGCTTCCCTAACACACACATATGCATGCACAATCTGTCGAAGTTAAAAGTCTGCTAGAGTGGTCTATGCTGTTCGACTCATCCAATCTCATTCCCAGTGGTCGACAGCTGTGAGGTAAGAGAAGGGTCAAGTTGCCCCGAACATGACTGTTTGCAGCTTGAAATGCTCAGTTCATCGCTAAAGCTGGATAACAGGCACACCACAGGCGCACAGTCACATGGTAATCTTTTAGCCCTTTTACAGAGTAGCCTGACCGAATGAACCATCCTACGATATTTCAGAATTCCCTTAAGGAGGCACAGCCGAGGGAAAGAGAAACAAATATGATTTTTTTGTTAGTGGACTCTTAAGGGCTGTGAATCTACACTCATACTGTCTGAGGGTATGTGTGTGTGTTCGTACCTCCGAAGGGCTGTTCACAACCCTTGCCGGATAGCACTAAGATCCATACCTGCCTCAAGCTCGTAAGAGGGCATTTAAAAATGTGTGTAGGGGAGACAGGGGCTAAATGTCACACTTTTTTCTCCAGAGAATATTTCTCATGGTAGGCTTACTCCTGCATATACACATACCCTAAAGTCTTGGCCACCAAAAATCTATTGAACATTTTCACTGTTCTTGCACAGGAAAAAGAAACAGATTACTGAATACAAATTAACCCCAATAGCTGGGCAGGTTGTCACACTCTGGAGTATGTTGTCAGAATGGTTATCTGACTTTAAATAGCCTAATATAGGGTTGTCAACAAACTTTAAAGAGTAAAAGAGCAAAAAAAGTAAAAAGGTATCATAAAAAAAATATATTGTTATTGCATTTCTAACATTTAAAATATCACAATAAAACAACCCGATAAAAATTTGCCCTGACCTGACCTGACATTGATGAAAAATTTTGGACTTCATTCCATAGTTAACACTTGCCTGAATGTATGCCAGTCTGGTTTTATTTTGTTCACGTATTTACCCAACAGCTAATACAATGATACTAACATTTTAGATTGGAGGATAGAATTGAAAAACATTTGGATTATTTAAAATGGTTTTGAAATAGGAGTTTGAAGCCAACTGTGACGAGGAGGAGGGTGTGACGAGGAGGAATGCGAACAGCCGGCCCCCAATCGGACTAATCAGCCGAGGAGAGGTATAAGGCTGAGCGGGATGTGGCAGTTCGGGAGAGAGAGAGCACCATGCAGCTGCCATGTGTGCATTTGTGTTCGTGTCTTTTTTTTTTTAAGTTAAATATTACTTTGACTGTCTGTGCGGTTCCCGCCTCCTCCTTGCCCATTTATCCTGTTACCTTGGTGCTGAAACCCGGGAAGTAGGAGGGATGCACTGTCGTGGAGTCCTCATCACTGCCGTCCACCTAAAAGGAGCAGCCGCGGCCTTCCGCTGGATGACAAAGGACTTGCTGCTGTCCACCCTGGGAGGAGCGGCTGTCGTCCGCCAGAAGGTGGAAGAGTGATCGAGGACCAGGCAACGGCATGTTTGGGAACTAGTAAGCATTTTTTTTCTCTTTCTCTCTCACTGTCTCTCCGGCTTGCCTTTTCCCTCCCCCTGTCTCCCTCCCAGGTCTCGAAAGGCGGGGAAAGCCTGCCTGCTGACAGGGGGTGTACGTCATGCCTGGGGTTCCCTTGCCTGAAGCAAAGGAGGGAGGAGTGTGACGAGGAGGAAGGCGGGGCTGGACCGTGAATGCGCATGGCTGGCCCCCAATCGGCTAATCAGCCGAGGAGAAAGATAAATGAGATCATTTGTGCTTGTGTCTTTTTGTTTAAATTAAATATTACTTTGACTGTTCATCCGGTTCCCGCCACTTCCTTGCCCGTTTACCCTGTTACATCAACAGAGAAAACACATTTGCATTAATGAACTTTTGACTCAAATCCTTATATAGTAGTTCCTGAAATATAGCCCTTGTGACAACTTCCCCATGTGACAACTAGCCCCTATACCTTTGCTGTTTGTGTTTGTGTGTAGATCAAAGTGTAAATTTAATAAGAACGGATGGATCAGCGTCCATGTGGCAGGTGAAATCTAGGAGGAATAATTGATGTGTGATGTGTCAGGACAAACTGTATAATCTCAATTTCCAGGTTGAAAAACCTAGACATGGCAAAACACTTTTTTTTTTTAACTTTTTTTTTTATTCAGGAAACTCATCTTTAAGTAAATAAAACAGTAAAAACAGAGAAAATAAATAAATAGCAAATGTAAAAATCCAAATGTAACTGAAGAAATGCTCTATCCAAGCAAAGCCACTTCAGTATAGAGTTAAATCTTGAAGAATATTTGTTAAATAAGATGTGAACAGGCGCCCACAGGATGTAGGCGCTGAATGTAACTATCCTAACGATTCAATAAATAATTTTGAGAGCAAAATAAAAAGCAGAAGCATTTCCCATAATGGCGGTAAATCAAACTCTAGACCACAAGAAGTGTTTTCAAAGCTATTTCATACCTCCACATGTATTAAACGTACTTTCATTGTACCTCGTATGATTACATCAAGCTGAATTGTTCTTGCCAGTAAGTTAGAGATGGTGACTGATAGTGAATGCTTTCCATCTTTAAAGATAACATGGATAAAAATGATTGTATGAGGGGAAAAAAGTATTTCCATAACCCTTCAACAATATGCAATAACTTTCTCCACCACAAAAATTACTTCTTTTTCTGGTAATGAAACAAAGGCCATGTAGGTGGAAAATATACTGTAATATTAACCAATAATATCACTTTTCATATTTCACATCCAATCAAAGTCTGCTTAATAAAACAAGGATCCGACTCGTTTTGTTAAAATAATTTCAATGACCTTTCCATTTGTTTGTGATATCTGGCACCAAGACATTAGCACCAGATCCTTCAAGTCCTGTAAGTTGCGAGGTGGAGCCGCCACGGATTTGACTAGTTGGTCCAGCACATCACAGCTCAATCGGATTGATATCTGGGGAATATGGAGGCCAGAGCAACACCTTGAATTTTTCATCATGTTCCTCAAACCTTTCCCGAACAATGTGTGCAGTGTGGCAGGGCGCATTATCCTGCTAAATGAGGCCACTGCCATCAGGAAATATCATTGCCGTGAAGGGGTGTACCTGGTCTGCTACGAAGTTTAGGTAGATGGCACGTGTCAAATTGACGTCCATATGAATGGCCAGACCCAGGGTTTCCCAGCAGAACATTGCCCAGAGCATCGCACTCACTCCACCAGCTTGTCGTCACAGTGCATCCAGATGCCATCACCTCCCCAGGTAAACGTTGCACATGTACACGGCTGTCCACGTGATGTAAAAGAAAACGTGACTCATCGGACAATGCAACCTTCTTCCACAGCTCCAAGGTCCAGTTTGATGCTCGTCATCATGGGCACTCTGACCGATCTGTGGCTATGGAGCCCCATAAGCAGCAGGGTGTGATGCACAATGTTGTGACACATTCCTCCCGTAACCATCATTAAACTTTTCTGTGACTTGTGCCACAGTAGACCTTCTGTCAGTTTGGACCAGATGGGATAGCCTTCATTGCCCTCGTGCATCAATGAGCCTTGTGCACCCAACACCCTGTCTCCGGTTTGTGGTCTGTCCCTCCTCGGATCACTGTTGGTTGGTACTCACCACTTCTGTCCGGGAGCACTCCACAAGCCTTGCCGTTTCAGAGATGCTCTGACCTAGTCTTCTGGCCCAAAACAATTTGGCACTTGTCAAAGTAGCTCACGTCTTTACTCCTGCCCATTTCTATACGATAACTATGATAACTGACTGTTCACTTACCATCTAATCCAGGGGTTCCCAACCTTTTTTGTGCCAGGGACCAGCATATTCATAAAAAAAATTCCAGGGACCAGTTGTCAATTTTAATGCCTCAATTTTAAGATGCATCGTTTGGATTTGGAACATATCACTGTGTAAAACAGTAACAGCCAATCATTTATTTGCATATAATGAACTAGGTGGCAACAAAGGCTACTTGTATGAATATACCAATCTTTTTAAACTTTCAGACCGGTTCACAAAATGTTTCCCTTTTCTCCCATACAATTAGGTCTACTTCAAAAGCAACTCACACAGCACTCACTCACTAGCAGGTGGCAGTAATGGCAAATTGTATGAAAATACCAGTCCATTTCACCTGTCAAATCTCTCCAGAACCACTAAAGACAATCACTTCAAGAGCAACTTAGTGTTTTCACTCACCAACAGGTGACAACAAAGGCTAATTGTATGAAAATAAGAGCCAGTTTCAACAGTCAGACAGTTTCAGAATACAATAGCAAACACACAGTGATTTCAGCCAATAATTTTTAAAAGTATAAAATTAGAGATTAAGCTTTAACCTTTAACCTTAAAAAAAGAGCCGGCAAAATTAGCTCTTCTCCGATTGTTAAGGTTTTTTTTAGCTTTAGCTATTCGGTGAGCAACCAGATATGACGCCTTAGTTGCAGCTACGTTTACTGATGTTGAGGATATCAAAACTTGCCGCTGAGCGTCCAACTCACGTTTCTTTCTTTCGAAAAACTCCTCCGTTTTGTCTTTGAGAGTTGGGTGTTTGGTGTTTAAGTGCCGCTGAAGTTTTGACGGCTTCATTGCAGAGTTTTTCACCACAAATAACACACAACGGATTTGGCGCCACGGAATCGCCTGTTGTCATAAATCCATACCTAATGTATGAGGTATCGTATTTACGATTGAAGCTTGACTTTTTTTTCTCTCTCTCTCTCTCTCTCTCGCTATTTTTGAGTTGGTCATCGCCTTTCCTTTTACCAGAACTGTCCACAATGAAATTAGCCATTGAAGTTTGCTGAGGCCCGCTCATCTCTCCACATACTTCTCTGTCACTTCAGGTGCACCGCGCTTTTTTTGCAGCCCGTTCAGATACAACGCGTTGCTAAGCAATCGCAAGGCGCTCAAAGAAACACATTTTAATCTATTTATTGTTTATGTTTTGGATTAAATAACATGACATGTAAGACTCATATCACTTAAAAAAGCATTTAAAAAAGACAATTATTATTATTATTATAAAATATATATATATATATATATATATATATATATATATATATATATATATATATATATATATATATATATATATTCTGGAAATATTTCAAGGCCCGGTACTAACGGGTCCACGGACCGGCACCGGTCCGGGGACCAGGGGGTTGGGAATCACTGATCTAATCTACCCAGAACTTGACATATGGCCTTGTTAGGAGATTCTCAACATTATTCGCCTCACCTATGAGTGGTCTTAATGTTTTGGTTCATCGGTTTAGATTCAGACCGATTCTCTAATTTTAGACTTTTAGACCAAATCATTGAAAAGGATTGATTCAAAAGAATAATTTGCTCACAATCTGAACATCACTTACTTGTGAGCAAGTTGTTCTCTACACAACAGCAATAACTAGCTGATTAATAAGTTAGGGAAAAGCAAAACTACAAAAATTTAAATTTTATATAGAAATTACCACAACTTTCCCAGGCCTGGAAAATGTCATTTAAAATGTGTTGATCTTACCAGGTTTTCCATGAGTGCAATTCTATTCTAATTATTCATTGTGTCACTGTGAAATATCATATTACAAAAGTTAAATGCATTGCAAATGCCATGTTGTCTTTAGACACAGCGCCAAGCTGAATTACTCTGTAATAGAGCCTTTATAATAATGTCGGAAACATGCAATAAATGCAACATGATTATAATAGGCTTAGGGTGTTTATCATTGCCATCTGAATGATGGTAGAGCTCGAAGGCATTGCTGCAGAAGAGAGGAAAGGGGGGTGGGGTGTGAAGATGAGAGAAGAGAGAGATGGGATTGGTGTGGAGGGGTTGGGTGTGTAACAGCTGGCATGATAAATGAGTTTACAGAGATACTGGGCACAAACCAAAGCCCCTTTTTTTCTCTTGACTGCAAAAGAAATCCCCTTGCCCCCACACCTTTGTAATGATGATTTATCTGCATTAGATGGACCTGTCCAATCCGGCACCGTGCTGCTATTAATACATTGGGGCACAGGCCTGGTTCCCCCCTCCCATGTTTGGTCTAGGGACGCTTGTCTCTCTGTCTGCCAAAATGACAACAATCACTCAACCCGATTCATGCCACAGGCTACTAGAGACAATGCAGAGCACCAACTCATATATCACATCACGAACTGTGTTACACCATCAGAGATTTGCACATAATATCATAAACAAGCATGCACAGAACCGTGCTCTCACATCAACACAATCAGGCTTGCATAATGGCTTATAAAAAGCTAAATTTTTTTCAGATTTTTGGAATGCCCAATTCCCGCTACTTACCTTCCTTGTGGTGGCGCAGTTACTCACCTCAATCCGGGTGGCAGAGGAAAAGTCTTAGTTGCCTCAGCTTCTGAGACCGTCAATCCGCACATCTTATCACATGGCTTGCAGTGCATGACACTGCGGAGACTCACAGCATGTGGAGGCTCATACTACTATCCGCAATCCACGCACAAATTACCACGCACCCCATTGAGAGAGAGAACCACTTAATCGCGACTACGAGGCGATTACCCCATGTGACTCTACCCTCCCTAGTAACCGGGCCAATTTGGTTGCTTAGGAGATCTGACTGGAGTCACTGAACTCGTATCTATACTACCTGGGCTACTCAGGCCCCCATAAAATACCAATATTAACAAATTCTCTCCACAAAACTTCACAGTCTTCAAAATAAAAGTACCATTTAGCCTTTTGATACATCTTTCACAAACATCTTTTTATTATCTTGTCCCTTAGAAAACCATCAATGTATTGTAGTGCTTTAAAGGAACAATTTTCATTTAATAATAATAAAAGTTATATTATTTGTGTCACCCCTCATGTTGTTCCAGACATTAGGTTTAGCAGAGTGCCCCAAAAAAAATTATTTCCTCCATACAAAGGGCATGGGGACACATTAGCGCAGTCGAGCTCCAAAAATGACTAGAAAATGGCACAACAAAGATCCCATTAAGATTATCGGAATGTTGAATGTCAAACCTGTCATGTGGCCTCCTGAAGCGCCAAATACGTGAACCACATATGAGATCTGAGGGCTACAGTAGAGGTGAAGATTTACAGTGAATAACGATTTATGTTATCCATAATTATTAGTCTTTATGTTATGATTATTTTAGTCTGTACCTCACAAAGTTATCAGAAGTGTTGCAATGTAATCTGGTACTGATTATTCCAAAATTACATAAATTAAATTGTATTCGGTAATGTAATGTATGTATATATATATATATATATATATATATATATATATATATATATATATATATATATATACATTACCGATTACAATTTAATTTATGTAATTTGTAATCAGTACCAGATTATCTATTTTTTTAAATATATATATATATATATATATATATATATATATATATATATATATATATATATATATATATATATATATATATATACGTATATATATATATATATATTTAAAAAAATAGAGTGCAATCTAATTGCAAGAACTTGTTTTTTGTAATCTGATTATGTAATCCAGATTAAATGTATTCAATTACTACCCAACACCAGTAAACATATGGCTTTAAGACACAATTCACACATATGGACTACTTATATGGTGCTTTTTTGTTATTTTTAAAGCTAAACAGCCTTTGTCAAAATTCATTAGAATTTTATAGACAAAAGAAACTGAAACAATCTGCTAAACCACTATTCTAATATTGTGCTTCAAGGAAGAGAGAAAGCCATACAAGTTTTTAACAATATGATGAGTTAATCATGACGGAATTTTCATTTTTGCATGAAATATATCTTTACAGGATTAGTTCAGCCAAAAATTACAATTCCCTCATGATTCGCTCACCTTTAAGCTATCCCAGATGTGTATGTCATTACTTCTTCAGCAGAACCGAAATAAAGATTTTTATAAGCACATTTGTGCTCCGTTTGTCCATACAATAAAAGCAAATGGGTGCCATGATGCTGCTGGCTGTTTGACGGTCCAAAAGGCAAATTTAGGGAGCATAACACAATCCACATGACTCCAGTCAATCAATTAATGTCTTCTGAAGCAAATTGATAGGTTTGTGTAAGAAAACAATCGATAAAATGTTTTTAACTTTAAAATGTTGCTTTCGGTTGCTGTTTGAAATAACCTCACTCTCGTGTGACATACATTCCTCTGTTGTATACAAAGTGTGCACTTCCGACTTTTCACTTGAACACGCCATTCTGCTTAAGTCACGCGACAGCTTCATGATGGGTCCATTGGTAGCAGGGACCGTTTTTTAAAAGTTAATAAAGCGTTTATTGGGGCCTGGTAAGCTTAGCGAGCAAAGATGCTGAATACCACCCCTGGAGTCACAAGTTCGAACCCAGGGCATGCTGAGTGACTCCAGCCAGGTCTCCTAAGCAACCAAATTGGCCCGGTTGCTAGGGAGGGTAGAGTCAAATGGGATAACCTCCTAGTGGTCGCTATAAAGTGTTTCTCGCTCTCTCGGTGGGGCACGTGTTGAGTTGTGCGTGGATGCCGCAGAGAATAGCGTGAAGCCTCCACACACGCTATGTCTCCGCGATAATGTGCTCAACAATATAAGATGAAAGGATTGACAGTCTCAGACGCGGAGGCAACTGAGATTCGTCCTCCACCACCCGGACTGAGGCGAGTCACTACACCACCACGAGGACTTAGAGCGCACTGGGAATTGGGCTTTCTAAATTGGGGAGAAAAGGGGGAGAAAAAATACATAAAGAAAGTTTTAATTATCAGTTTATTTTTTACACACCTATTAATTTGCCGCAGAAGGTAAAATTATTTTGAAGCCCCCTGACTTATAACAATCAAGCTCATAAACTCACAGGCTGCTTTCATCGACATGGATCTGGCTGGTTCTTCTGCTCAGATTTATAAGTCTGATCAGAAACAGGAGGGGCTACACATATATCAGAGAGACAAATGTAGGAAGACATTCTCCGGTTTTTACAGATTTAATTTGGAGAACTGCATTATTTAGTGTAGCTCTTGTCACACTGCTAAGAAAATTTCCTCTCAGGGATCAATAAAGTATATCTAGCCTAACTGTTATGTGTGAGAACTGGACCTGTTGCCAACATAGCACATTAATCTCCACACACAGTTAGAGAAGACAGAACATTAAGCACATTTGAGTGCATAGTTAAGAACTCTATAAGATGAAAGGACAAACGCACCAAATATATGCACTAAAGTGAATTATGTATACACCTTTATAGGCTATTTTCAAACTTCAAAACCACATGCTGCTTGTAACTTCAAGTAGTTAGAGTTAAGGTACCTTTTTCAAAAAGTAGTTAGTTACACTGCAAGTTGCAGGTTTGGAAAAGCATAATGGGGAGTAAATGAGGACATAATTTGTATTTGTATTTCTCTTTATGTTACAGTGGGTAAACAACATAATTGAGCTTTACTACCGTGGGCAGCACAGCAGCGTGAAAACGTTTTTAATTGTTAATTGTTAATATTATTATTTATATTGTATTTTTTACATTTTGATGTGTAGAAGGCGATCTAACAATGCAAATTGAAAGGCAGCACAAAAGTTATATCTTAATTAGCTCATGAATTGATATACAGAAAAAAAAATGCTTGAATGTCAGCCTTTCTCAGTGAATTAAAACTGTTGCTTCATAGATATTAGCTATTTAATTATCTTCCTGAAAATCAAAGTGAAAATACATTGTGAACATTCATAATTGTATGTGTTAGCCATGATGTAAAAACAACAACAATGCATACATTTTTTTGAGTAAAACCAGCGCAATATTTTTTACAGTGTAATATTGTTATGGTGGAAACTACATAGTTCTGATATACTACCCATGGTGTTACTACAGTATCATGTTGTTAATAGTAGTTAATATTAGCCCTGTTTAATTATGTGGTTACTATGTTTTTACTAGAAAAATACTGTACACTTAGTGAAAATAGCATCTATCACTATTTGCACTTTGGGCAAATAGCCTCTGCCTAAAATCAGTCAGTAATTGAATGAACATCAAACTGCCGGAATGAATACTGAGTTTGATTTTTATTAGTGTAAAGATATTTTTTAAATGTATGTTGGTAATGTTATCGATCATTTTCATGCCTGGCAACATGCGAGTCCCTACTGCACCTTTTCCAGCTAAAACAAAAGATTTTAGCACCTCCTTCGTCGTTGAGTTAAGGTGTGAATCGCTAAAGCTCTGGGAGTCAAAAACATATGTCTGTTAAAAAAAAAGGTTTCTAGAAAATTGGTGGCTCAGTGGTTGAGGCTCAGGGTTACTGACCAGAAGGACAGGGGTTCAAGCCCCAGCAACACCAAGATGCCACTGTTGGGCCCTTGAGAAAGGCCCTTGACCCCATCTACAGGGGCGCTGTATCATGCAGCTGACCCTGCACTCTGAAAATGTGAAAAACGAATACATTTCACTGTATATATTCTACATCCTCTATAGATCACCATGGAATTTTGTAATAAAATGATTAGTAGTAAAATAATTGTAACCACAAAATTAAACATGGTTACTCTATTAACACCATATTGCTGTACACCATTGATAATATCGTCAAATCTATGTTTTCTGCCAAAAAAAATAATGGTTACTAGAATATTACTAGTAAAACTACCTTTATATTCATTTTTATTTATTATAAATAGCATTAAAGATAAAATAAAATAAAACTCCAAATGCAGAATTGATTCCTGTCAGACACCGGCACACCGACGTTACGCTCCACGCCATTGGATCGACACTCTCAACGCACTTTGTTGTTTATTTCTATGTTGCCAATAGACTATTGGGGTAACATCTGAAAGCAAATAGTCAGTCTGAAAAATGATCATGAAAAATAGTCACTATTAGGACTAAGATTGCTTTGGGAATTGGGCATTCCAAATTAGGGAGGAAAAGGGGAGGAAAAAACACTTTCAATTAGGGGGACAGCTTCAATCTTTAACACAAAGTTAAAACTAAATACAACTACCTTCATTCAACTACATTCAAATAACTGAATTTAACAGTAATAAAGTTCAGTGTTTAAACAAATATGTATTTCGGTACAAAAGAAGACATGCTGTACATGTGAACATTTATTCTGGAAGTGCTTTTCTGAATCAGTTCCTTCAAATGAACAATGCAAATGAACTGATGATGAATCAGACGTTCCAATATACATTTTAGAAAAGCGTGTTGGATTATTGTCCGGCTCAGTTTGCACAGCTGCAAAGCTGTGCAAGCAAAAAACTGTGACATGGAAAATCGTGTAGCAATATTTTGTCACGTTGCTACTGCTGCTTCATTCTGGCATGTCTAATTCAAATTTGTAATTCTCACATGAGCATCATGCCTCAATGTGCTAACTGCAAGGCCTTGGCTCCAACTTCCCTTTCACTTTAAGAAAGGCCATGCAAGGTTTAAAAAAAGAAAAAGAAGAAAAACAAAAACAAAGGCAACATCATTTGTCACTGTAGTAATAGTAGAAATCTGCAGGATACATACATCCATTTCCCATCCTTGACAAGGCTTTAAATAGTCCTGTGTGTGAAATTAAAGGGATAGTTCACGCAAAATGTAAAATCCTCTCATCATTTACTCACCCTCATGCCATCCCAGATATGTATTACTTTCTTTCTTCTGCTGAACACAGACAAAGTTATTTAGAAGAATATCTCAGCTCTGTAGGTCCATACAATGCAAGTGAATTGTGACCAGAACTTTGAAGCTCCAAAAAGTGCATAAAGGCAGCTTAAAAGTAATCCATTCGACTCCAATGGCTAAATCCATGTCTTCAGAAGCTATATGATAGGAATGGGTGAGAAACTTATCAATATGTAAGTCTTGTTCTACTTTAAATCTCCACTTTCACGTTCACATTCTTTTATTTTTGGCAATTTACAATTTTGTGCACATCGCCACCTACTGGGTAGGTAGGATAACTTATAGACATGGAATTAACCACTGGACACTAGACAGAATACATTTATGCTCTCTTTGTGTTTTTGGACTTTATACAAAATATACAATATATTTATTTGATCATAATATACATAACTAAATACTATTTATTAAAAATATTCTTACATAAAAGAACAGGCTTTTGTGCTGATAAAGAATTAAAAAAAATAAACATTTTCAGTCCAGTGTTATGTAACAAAGAGTCATAAGCTAGTTTTCTTCTTTTAAATGGTTTACTCCAAGTAATACTGGATTTAGAGAGTAACAAAGCAGCAGACCCCAAAGGGGACTACATATAAGGCACTTGAAGACCAATAAAAGCATGTAACTTCAAAATACATTGAAATGTCTTAAAAACAGTAGAAAATAATCAGATGGCTTCCAGACCCACTGGGTGGTAGGGATGTAACAATGCACTCCGAGACGGTTGAAAATTGATGAAAATATGTGACGGTTTATGTCGGTTGAGATGTTAAATTAATCAAACCACACTGACCAGCGGATTTGCAGCCCCACTTGCGGCGACGAGTGCGAGACCCAAGGAGATCACAAGGTGCATTGTTGTTAAAAAAGGCAAAAGATATGAGGCCATTTTCTGTCGTAGCAAATGAAGGATTTCGGCTACTGATCAACACATTGGAACCCAAATACACCGTCCCATCATGCCCTCACTTTAGCCAGACTGCCATGCCGGCGCATTACAGGGAAACAGAAAAGCAGATAGCGTATCAATAACAACCGACAGCTGGACCTCCAGAGTTATCTTACGGTCACAGCTCATGTGATAACCAGCAAGTGGGAGATGGTTCATTTTGTTCTCCGAACTCACCCTCTGTTCAAATCACACACCGGGGCTAATATTGCTGAAGTTTTAAAATTAGCTGTGAGTGAATGGGGCTTCAAAAGGCCAACCATGGAACTGCTGTTGTCACGGACAATGCGAGGAATATAGATGTTGCTGTCAGAGAGGCTGGGCTAGCCACCCATGTCAGGTGTTTTGCCCACACTTTGAACTTAGCCAGCCAAGCTGGTTTGAGTGTGCCCCGCATGAGCCGTTTGTTGGGCAGAGTGAGGCACACTGATGCCTTCTTTCACCGAAGCTCCACAACCAAAGCTGCGCTCGCAGCCAAACAGATACTACTGGAGCTTCCAGCGCACAAGTTAATCATCGAGGTCGCTACGTGCTGGAACAGCAGTCTGGATATGGTCGAACGCTATTTCGAACAGCAAGCAGCTGTGACAGCAACTCTCCTGAGCAACGACGTTCTACGAAATGCCCATGACATCAATACTTTGGATGGCTCAGACATCCGTGATGCGGAGGACATGGTGAGGCTTCTTAAGCCACTCAAAATGGGCCACCACTGTGCTGTGTGACAAAAAAATCCAACTGTGCCTCTCATTGTGCCCTTAAAGCATATGATCAAGCATAACATGGCATCCAACGAAGACGACTCCCTCACTGTGAGCAACACGAAGAGAGCTATACTGAACAACCTTTCAGACAGATACACTTCAGAGTACAACCACCTGCTGGAGTGCATCGCATTAGACGGCAGATTTTGGGCTCTGCCTCATCTAGAGAAAGACCAGTGCGAGGATGTATTCCACAGACTGAAGGAGAAAGCTGTGCTGATGTTGCAGAACCAGGTATTGTATTTATTTTACTCTCTATTTCTCTAAATTGATTTTTTAATAATCTGTTGATTATTATGGCATATTTTTCTAAATGTGTTCAAGTGTTAACTCTTGCAAAAGTAATGATACAAATTATAACAAATTATATTATAATCTTGCCTTTATAACAATGTGAAACCCCTGTCACTGTAGTACTGTTGTGATTTTACTTAGTCTTTTTATTTCTGCTATTCCTCTGTGCAGGATGAGGGCAGGATGAGGGCAAAGAAGGTGCCAGTGGCCACCCCCCTGCAGCAGAGCAGCTTTTTGACCAGACAGACAGTGCAGGAGCTCAGCTGAAACAACCTCTTTCCAAAAAAACAGCATCTCCTTGGAGGGATTTTTATGAACCAGCTGCACAACACATCAGTCAGATTGATGCAGAAATGAATAAGTATGGAGCTGAAACATCAATTTCCCTCAATAGCTGTCCACTCAAGTGGTGGAAAGAGAATGCTAGGCTATACCCACTGCTCTCCAGTCTAGCAAAAGCATACCTCTCCACACCAGCCACCTCTGTCCCAAGTGAAAGGGGTTTTTTCATCAGCAGGGGACATTGTGAATGTGCAGAGATCTCAGCTTCTGCCAGAAAATGTGGATATGCTGATATTTAAAAAAATAAAAAAATAAATAAATCCAAGCTAGGAAAGAGCACAGGCAAAGCCTTAGTTTGTTTATATTACGAGATTTATTTTATTTGTATTATTTATTTAAAATTTAAATGTAGTTTTGTTATTTGACATAAAAGATATTTCAATTTCACAAAGAAATGTGCATCATTTTGTCTGAGTGAAAAATAATAAAATGACACATTTTAAATTTCTCTTAAATCTCATTATGTTAAAAGAAAATGTGAGAAAAGTGTATCACATCGGGAGTTGAGTGAATCGTTACATGCCTACTGGATGGTATCACTGTCCTATTCAGCAGTGGCACAGGAATAATTATTTCATAATGTCTCAGAAAGCAGTGATAAAGGAGAAGCGAGTAACTTCAAAAGGACCTGTTTAAGGACCTTTTTATTACTTAAACATTTGCAAGGATGGCTAAATACTATCAGGATGTAATGATAAAATAAAGAAGGGATTAGGTATGAACCCAGGTGCGGGAGCTTTATTCAAAGAGTGCAGGACAACTGGGCAAACAGGATACAGTCTTTAGAATAGATCATATGTTTAACATAGGCATGGAAGCAGGAGATTCTAGAGAGTCAACTCAGCATTCATCCATAACAGCAGTCAAGGCAATTTCAGGAAGCAGTGGGTGAGGGCATTAACCAAAACTCATGACAGGTAAGTATTCACTGGCTAGTATCATCAACATCTCATTGGACTAGAACAGAACTTAGGACAGGCAAGCATCACTGGTAAGCAAATTTCTTGAGAAGCAGAAAATCTCAAATGGAGGAATGAAACTCTTCGCCTCTTTGATATGGAGAACTGAACATAACATGTTTCTCAATGCAGGTAGGAATAAACGTTGTAGTTCCAAAATATAGATTTGAAGTAGCTGAGTGAATATTCTAGAAAAATTGAGAAAAAACAGTCAGGAATCAAACAAGGAAAGTCTCTTTTTCAATACAAACAGCACTCGTAGAAAACACTTATCTGAAGTCCAATCTGAGACAAAAATAACATCCAGGAAAACACAAGATGACAAGTCCTTCCATGAGTGCACAGAGAGTAAATAATACAACATTTAAGGCCAGACAAAGACTGATTGTCACTGCAGTGTTTTTAAAGCATACCAAATGCTCGACTTTCAAGCATCTGGTGTGGCTCTTTAATGCTCTGGGAAGCGCGAGCAGGTACAAGGTAGATGTGTAAGCCTAAATCTTTCCAATTTATGCAAGGAATACAAAAGCCTAGACATAGAGTGGATCTATATAGTAGAAAGATATAGAGAGAGAAAATTACCCCTCAAAAAAGTCAGTAAGAAGCTTTCTCTTCCCGACTGCATTTGGAGCTTTATTATTCTCAATTTTTTACCTAAAGTTAGCTTCACCGGAGCGGCGCCAAACAAGCAGTCATGTCAACGATATCATGCACTTAGTGGGGCATTTACATGTTGGGCAGGGCATTTACATTTTAAAGAGATATGGCAACTAGCCTATAAACAAACTTAATATAAATTGTTTTAAATAATTAATTCACGAAATTTACAGTATACACTGCATGAATTTAATCTGATTTATCTATATTATTTTTTCTAAAATATAAGTATCCTATTTTTTTACTCCTTATGGGGGGTCCCTAATGCCTTATGGGGGCTCCCGGATCCCCTAGCCCTCCCTCAATCTTATTATCCAGGCTATTACAAGACTGGCTTATACATTCTTTGACGTCAGAAAAAGCACCACATCGCTGCATCAAAACAGCCAGCTCAGACAGCAATGGTTTTAAGTGTTTATTTTGTAATTATTTGAATGTTTGCAACATAAAAAAATATATATATTGATGTTTAAATTACTATTTGAGCATTTGTTTCATTATGACACATATGGTCAGTCGTTCTCTCCTGTTAAACAGTATCGCCAATGCAGATCGCACCAGTTGAATCTCACGCCACTGAACCCAGCCTAGTGCAATCTCACCAGTTTAATTCTACGTGCAAAGAGCTTAACATCTCTTTCTCACCTACAACTTTCATGCATGACATCACTCCTTGTGGGCAAGGCCTTGTTTTATGGTTAACTGGGGGTCCTCAAAGTTTTGCAGCATGCAGTTGACAGGCAGTGTATTAACAGACAGAGCTTTTTGGCTTGGAAACCACCCTTATGAGTTCAAAGTCTGCTGTATAAGTGTCATTTTTGGTGTGTCATTTAATAGTGTTGCTGAAGCTTGATGCAGGATGTGGTTTAGCCCTTAATGTTTGTGTTAATGACCATGAATTACACACAGAGAGTAAGCGAGAGTTTCCGTTCTGCCCAACATCCCTGTGCCTACTGCTGTCAGGACTCCAACATAACGCCACTCATAAACAACCATTCATCATACTGATCTCCTAGAGAGAGAATGAGAGAGAGAGAGAGAGAGAGAGAGAAAGAAAGAGAGAGAAACAGAGAGAGGGAATACTGTCCTAGTATGTAAATTCAAGCCATCGGTTTATGGTGTTTGTTCTCCTAAAAAGATAACAGAGAGACAAAAACAAAAAAACAGACAGCAAGAAAAAAAAAGCACTTCACACTGGGATTTTGAACCATGTTAAAAAGCTATATTGAAACTGCATCTTGTTAAGCGTCTCGGTTACTGATGTAGCCTCTGTTCCCTGATGGAGGGAACAAGACGTTGTGTCGATGTAGTGACACTAGGGGTTCGCTCTTGAGAGCCCCATCAGCGTGCCTCGCAGTGAGCACTCGACAAACTCGTGACCTTCCAGCATGTAAGGTAAGGTGTCTCCCTGGTCCTGTTAAGGGTGGGAGGAGAGCACTTACAAGAGGAGGCTACAGGCAAATGCAATCGATACACCTACCCGGCTGGCCGACCTTTACCTGTTGGTACCCAATAACACTCGGGCAAATCTGGTACTATGTGGAGGTTGTAGAACCTCGCAAATGTATTAGGTGTAGCCCAACCCGCTGCTCTGCATATGTCTGTTAGAGAGGCGCCAGAGCCAGTGCCCAGGAGGACGCAACACTTCTGCTGGAGTGCATCCGAACTCCCAATGGGCACAGCAGGTCTTGCGATTTTTAAGCTAAAGATATGGCATCCACAAACATATGGGCCAGCCTCTGTTTGGAGATGGCCTTGCCCTTCTGCTCTCCTCCAAAACAGACAAAGAGCTGCTCCGAGCATCTAAAGCTTTCCGTGCAGTCCAGATAGATGCAGAGCGGAGGCAGCCTGGCCTGTGGCATTGTAAGCCTTCGCCACTAATGAGGAATTAAACTTAAAAATGGTAAATGGTCTGCACTTATATAGCACCTTTTTAACCTTAGCGTTATTCAAAGCGCTTTACACTGCGTCTCATTCATCCATTCACACACACTCACACAGCAATGACGGCAGAGCTGCCATGCAAAGCGCTAGCCTGCCATTGGGAGCTACTTGGTGTTCAGTGTCTTGCCCAAGGACACCTTGGCATGTGGAGTCATGTGGGCCAGGAATCGAACCACCAAACCTGTGATTAGTGGCCAACCTGCTCTACCAACTGAGCCACAGCCCCCCCTTGGAAGGGAGCCTTGGTCGGTTCCTCCAGGTGGCTGTGCCTTGCGGATATAGGTGCAACACCACAGCGCACTCTACCTGGGGAAGCTCGATATATCCCTTGGATCCACTGTCGAAGGTAGTCAGGATGGACGAACTCGCAAAGCGTATAAAGGGCGGAGAAAGTCACCTTCCACGACTTTGTGAGCTCCTCGTACACTTCCGGGAAGAACTGCACTGGGGGCAGAAACCAATCGTCCAGCTGCGAAAGCTCAGGGCAAGGTGGAGGGTTCCACTGAAGCCCGATGTTTGCAGCTGCCCGGGCAAGCATGGCTGCTAACTCAGCATCTGCCTCTTCCTGAGCTCTATCGCCCAAGAGCAGGAGCTCAGTAGATTTTTCCGCTTCTGAAAGCAGCAGCGGTGGCTCTCTGCTTCATAAAGAAAGAAGAGAGCCATGACCGCAATGTTTTCATGGGCATATTCTAAGAGTAAGCTGCCTCAGTGAGCATTCCACAAATGCTGCCTCAGCATGCTGGCGACCCAAGTGCTCGCGAATTTGTGGCCGTCCGATGGGGAGATAAAATGGCCGCACCCAGTAGCACATAGGTGAAATTAAATCTTTAAAAAGACGGCAACCGTTTGTGCGAGCACGTTTAGAGGAATTTACACTTTTAGGAATGACTCTTTAATACCTGTGAACCCATCTGCTGAAGTGCCCAGGGGAACAACACTCGACCATGCGAGAGTGACCGCTGATCAGCGTCTTAAATCCAGCAATATGGAATGAGGTGAAGGGACGAACACAAAACATGCACTCGGCTCCAAAGAACAAGTCTATATACCCATATGTCTGGGGTGGAGAGTAGCGTGCAAATTAAAATTCCATTAGCCTTTTGTGAATAAATCAGAGGTGCTTGGGGCTCTCAAGAGCGAACCCCTAATCTCAATACATCGACACAGCATTGAGTGAGTGACAGACTGGGAACAACAAGTTACTCATAAATCTTTGCAAATGAATAGTTCAACCACAAATGTAAATTCTATCATCATTTAAACACCCTCATGCCATCCCAGATGTGCATGACTTTCTTTCTTCTGCTGAACACAGACAAAGTTATTTAGAAGAATATCTCAGCTTCTCTTAATTTTGTTGTTTCACATTCTTTTGTGCATATCACCACCTATTCGGCAGGGAGGAGAATGTATAGCAAAATAGGACTTAAATTTTGATCTGTTGAATGAAATGCAATCCATAATAAGCCTAATTTATATAGAAAGGAGGCATGTTTGCTCTAAAAGGAATGTCAGTGACTTAATTTAAATACTTAAGACTCAAGATTGCACTTGCTTTAAAATAGATGTCGCTAGGCTTATTTTAGGGGGGCCATCCTAAAATATTCATTAGCTCCCACTAAACAAATCAAAATATCAGTCAAAATTTTTTCTCTGTGATTTTTTTTTTTGCTCCCTCGCATCTTACTGGGCGGGTACTAGGACCTGGGGGAGGCTTCTGCACACGCTAGTGACTGTACACCACACGCTGAACTGGGACAGAAGTAGTGCGTATTTGTTATGCAAATGTTAGCAAATTAATGTATTTAATGTATTGGAAGCAGAAGCAGTGCGTGAGTTGCACTGCAGCGGATTTTTGGTATCAAGTCTGTTTTTGCAGCGCAGCTCTCACTGAATTAAAGTGACACTGCATCGTTGGTGGACATGATGAAGAACAGTTGATACGAAAATGTAGATATTGCACAGAATAAGCATATATTTATAATCCAGTGTGTTTTTATTTTAATTACAGCTCACAGGAAAACAAATGATACTACTAATAATATAAAAGCAACACAAATATTTTTGATTATTTATACAGTATATATATATAAGCAGACATATGGTTTTATCATTTAAAACTACAAGTCATAGGTTTAAACAAATAAAATAAAACTTAGATATTACATTGAGAGCAGGTCTAAAGGATTAACACCAATACCCTGTGTTGCCACATGTAAACAAAAGCATGCGACAGCATGTGTATTTGGCAAATTCCGAAATTATCTCAGTCTTGTATTGAAAGACACTTGCAATAAAAGTGCTCTATTGCCCTCAACTTTGTATAAGGATTAATTAACAAAGAAAAAAAATGTGGGATGCTGTACATGGCTGATGGTGAACATATTAGAAGTGAGTCCTTTTTGTGAGGAAAATATTTAACAATTAAATGATTTGGCTGGTGTTTGAACAAAGAGATATTGCTAATCAATGCTGTGCAAATTTAAATTTTCTTATTTACATAAGTGTGATCGAGCCAAACCAAGTGGTCTAACCGTCCTGCTGTGCAAAACATCATTAATGCCCCCCCCCCACCCCCCAAATAATGATGTTAAAAAATTAGCAGAGCTTATTGTGTTGGGTGCCACAACATTAAATAATTCTTCAAGACTGCATACGATTACACCAGCATCATGTAAATAAGATTTCATGATGATCAGTCTTGTAACACTTATAAATAGCTTACACCTGATAAAAATGTTATAACTTTATTTTCTGTATAGTGTGAAGGTAAAATAGAGCTTAAATGATTTGCATGCGCAGAGTAAGACTTGTGAAATCGTAAATCTTGTCGCAAGAGTAAAAATGAATTGCATGCACACAGAACGTTCTGTTAAGGTGTAAATGAAGTTGCTAGCATAAGAAACTAATATTACCAATATTTCAATATTTTGCATAAGTGTAATATGTGTTGTGAATCTGTAATTGCATATTAACACAAAATATATTTAGTTTAAAAATTACCTTATTTCGATAGATTTTACACCCGCTGTTTCTCTAAAAATACAAGATGAAAAGATGTTTTGGGGAAGGATGCCCAGACCCCCCTAAAAGAGGCTTAGCCCCTCTATTCATGAATCTCTAGTGACGTCCCTGGTGGTTAGTGAATAGAAAAAAATTCCAACCGCAAAAGCGACACAATTGTATAGTAAATTCGGCCACATAAATCTATCACTCATAGCCTCGTTGTCATTCCTGTAAAAAAAAATAAAGATGGCGCTAGTGTGAATAAGGTACAAAAATAGCAATATAGCAATTTGGCACACTCCAGTGTTGCACATTGTTACAAAAAAAAGCTGCACTGTTTTGAAAACATCTATTAATTTAGTAGCATCGCTAGTGCTCATTAGTTAATCCTTAACACTCATACACCTCCTTAAAAGACAAAAAGAGATACAGAGATAACGAAAAAATTGTATCCAGATGGTCATCAACCACAACCCGTGAAGCTTAACAAGGCAGTTGTAATGGTTACAGAGACCATGTGCGCTCTCAAGCACAGCCAAGGCTGTTCACTTTCATTAGAGTGACCAAAGTTTTGTGTGTATGTGTGTCGGCGACAGAGAAAGACTGCAACAGGGCCTTGTAAAGAAGCCACTGAAGGTCCACTGTCCTGTCAGACTGAACTCTCCAAGGTAATAACAGCAGAACTTCCTGTTCCCACAACAGCCATCAGGGTCAATGTCAGCAGCCAGCTCATATTCAAATAAAACTTATGAGATGATTGCATGATGCAGACTGCATGTTTCAATTTGATGTAAAGATTTGGTGAAAGTCATTTTATGTAGGTATCAATTCCCTCAAGCCATGCCACTCTTGCACCAGCACAATGCTGCAGTATGGATTTAAATATGGTAATGATGCTTAATTATTGGTGGCTGAAATTCAATTATTGGTGGCTAAAACCTATGTATCCAAATGTCTTTCAAAATTGTAATTAGACAAAAACAAATAAACACATCAAGAAATCTATTGTATAAGGTCTAACGGACTAAGACTTGAAAAATATCTATGAAAACCTATACTCCTGTGTTGATTCAAACCAGTTGAAGGCTCTACAGAGGCAATAGACAGTTATTTTGTGAAGAAATTAAAGGTTTCATGAGCCAAGGTCAAGTACAGAGGGAGAAACTTTAACAAACATCTGTCTCTACAACTCACCTTTATTTCAGACAAAGCTTGTGAAAGCATGAAGAAATGAACCAGACAGACCTCAAATACAACTTTTGTATTATTCAATTTCGCACATGGTAAGATCTCAAACTAACCATGTGCGAAATACAAAAATTTATTTTGAGATGAGACTGACTACAATACTACACTTACTGCTCTAGACCTTTTGCAACCATACCAAGAACGTATTAGTGAAGAATTCAGTCATGTGAACTGAGGTATACCAATAAAAAAAAATGACACAACCCATGGCCACATTCGGTCTGTGAGAATATAAAGTTAAACATCTCTACAGGAGTCTAAGATGGTGTTTTGAGACAGTGAGACACTAAAATGCCTCAAACTATGGGAGAACAGTAGCTCTGTTCCAAAAAGAGAAGCATTTTAAGACATCATAAGCGCATGCTCCTGATGTAAAGACTGTTCCAAAAGGTAACTTAATGCTGCCTCCTAAGATACTGTGTTTTGGACAAATTCTAAGACAGCATTGGATGTATCCTCCACCAAGAGGACAACAGAGCGCAGCAGTCTGTTCCAGAAGTAAAAATCCCATAAATGTTTTTTTTTTTCATAACTGTTATATATAACTTATAAACCTTTAAAGACAGACCTACCGTTAGCTCTATAGTTGTTAATACTGTAGGTGGAATACTGTATGGTTCTTTTGAAGCCATCAGTCTTCTATATTTCTACACTACCCATGAATTCTGAAAGGGAAATAATCAACCAATCAGAGAATTGCAACAAACAAACTGCAGCAAAAGAGCTCTGCAGCGACCGCCCACTTCCATGACGCACTTCAAATGAGGCAAATTAGTTGATGCCCTACACTTTCAAACTACATATTAGAAGTATATATATATATATATATATATATATATACACACAACAGTTAGTTTCAGTCCTCAAATCAAATTGAATGAGCGATGTTTCATGAGCACTGATGGTCTGACACAATCAGCACTTCGATGCTTTACTGTGTATGTATCACACCACTTGTGTTCATGCCGCCCTAAACTAAAGTGTAAGAGCAGTGCAAATGTGTTAAGAGCTACTGTTTGTCTTCTTTTTTTTTTACATTACATATACGCCAGCAGGTGGTGGCAAAAGATAATTTTTGTGTGTTGATAATATGAGCCATTTAGGTGACATGAAGTGAATCGTCTACATACAACAGCTCTTAATGATCACTTGTATTACTACTATACTACTAAAGCTACGAAATAGCTTTAAATGGCTTTAAATGAACAACTTCATCATTATGGCTCATCACAGTTGAGAGACACAACAGACTGATTAATTACACAATGGGTGCCGTTTAAAATTGCAGAGGATGTTGCAGTTTCTATAGTGATTGACTCTTGCACACCAGCTACCATGAAATAGGCAGAAATACCAACGCTTGGATGCTATTTTTCTACTGAGAAAGCTGATCTTCAGAAAGCTGACAGCATCTCTGCTTGGGTGTGGCAAAAGGTGATCTCTCTCTCTCTCTCTCTCTCTCTCTCTCTCTCTCTCACACACACACACACACATACACATCCATCCTTGTTTATCCAATAACTTGTTCAAAACAGCACAAGCCATGATACCATTTATGATGTGACATTTTTGAATTACTAACAGAGGCTTGGACGCATTATTTGATTTGAACCAGCAACGCCACAGACGTTGCTGGTTCAAGCAACAGGAGATCTGATTTATCTGCAGATAAAAGATTGTGTTATAATCACAATGATTATGATTCTAATGTCATCAGCAAAGCGCTGATGTAGGGCCATATCGCACTCTTGCTCATTTGATATTGCTTAAATACATTACTGATTAATCAGCACCGATAGTTGCTTTTTGGATCTTTAATCTGAATTTTTGATTTTTTTATTTGTTTGTGTTCTTTTGATTATTTATGTTTTTTTGTTGTTTTTTTTTAAGTGAGGGCATGCAGAGAAAAATACATTGTTTCTCCAACTTCATATATTCTGAATAATAATCATAATATATAGGCTAATAAAAGCTTAATCTGATAAATGATAAATATAGATTTAGCCAAGTCTCTGTCATTTCAAGTGTTAGTGTTAGTGTTAACCCTTTCGTATCTACGATCAAACCGGTGTGATTACACTAGGCTGGGCTCAGATCCGTACGATCAAACAGCTGTGATCTGCGGTCATGCTGCTGTTTAACAGGAAATTCAGTTGTCATAATGACTGAAGAAGTTGTCAATGAACCAGCAGCTCAAATAGTCTTTTCAACATCACAATATCTTTATTTTTATATGTTACAAACTGTAAAAAAATCACAACATAAAATTATGAAGCCATTACCATCAGAGCACACTGTTTAGATGCAGCGCTGCAGCTATGTTTTCTGATGTCAAAGAATATAAAAACTAGTCAGACCACTCAAGCCTTCTCCCATTACGTCTGTCAAAACCACTTCTGGAGCTGGGAGAGTGGAAGGGCAAGGTTTTTAGAACCTTCTATTTTCCTCCTTCTTGCACTGTATCGAAAATATAAAGAAAACATATAAATGATATGTTTGATAATATATAATCTGACCTTCAGTGCACCTGCTGTGATATAATCTATCCTCCAGTGCATCTGCTGTGAAGTGTAAGGTAAGATTTATTTTAATTACAGTGCACATTAAATAACTCACGCTGGGAGATCTGTCAGTACAGGAGAAACTCATGTACAAAAAGGTTAAAGTTTCCATGTTATACACAAAATCTTTTTATTGTTATTATTATTGGGATTTTTGTTGAAAAATGAACTACATCTGGGACTTTATTCATTTTGGACTCTTGCCTCTAGGTCTGTGCTGACTAAGAAAATGTTGTAACATTCTATGAATCTATTTTAAATCGGTTATTGGACTTTTCCTCCACCTTAGACATCGGTATTGGCACAATCCACTATCGGTCAACCTCTACTACTTAAATATTTTCAGAACTTAAACTATATTGATTTACACTTATAGAAACAACAATAATCGAATAGTTTTTCCATTGTTTTCTGTTTTATTACATCATTCACAATGCTTTGAGGGATTGTAGTTCATACCCTCATTACCTCTGTCTTTTTGTCTGATTTCCAAATACCTTTTCCCTTTAAATCAAATTTAGTGATGTAATTTACCTATATAGAATAGATACTAAGGATGGATGTAGAGAATTTACATGCCCAGAGCAAGCATTGACCTTCATAATGTCAGTGGAGTGAATAAGCCATTTGGGGATTTTCATGCTGCCATCTAGTGGATCGACTCATTGAAAATACACTCGACTGTCCGAGGAAGCTAAGCGCCTTTTTCGTTTAGTTTTGATTTGGTTCTGCCTAGTGGCTGGAGTTTGTGTAGAATAATTTCTTCGGGATAGTTGTTCGGGATTAGTTCATTCTTGGTGCTTATGCCTCCTATCGTCTAGATTTTGTTTTGTGGAATATTTGTTGCAGGAGTGATTATCGGAGTGATTAGGGCATGTGTTGCACTCGTGTAACGACAAAAGGAACTGGCTTAGTGAAACAGATTCAATATAAATTAGGAAGAATCATTATTGTTTTCGCTGAAATTCAAAGGGCAGATTCTTATTTTGGCTAATATTTATGCACCTAATTTAGATGATCAGGGCATTTTTATAGATCTTAATGGGATGTTACACCCTGCTGGTAACACTCGTGATATAATATTGGGAGACTTTAATCTTTTGGTGGACTCTGTCCTTGATCATAATGAAGCAAAAGTGTGTAAGCCCCCTAGAGCACCAGTGATGCTCACAGGATGTGTAAAATTATTTGGAGACATTTGAACCCATCTGGGAGGGACTATACATTCTTTTCATCAGTCCATATGATTTATTCTAGAATAGATGATGTTGTTTGAAAGTATATCATTGTTTATGTTTTATTTATTTATATAATGTTCTAATTGTTGGTGACCACTGTAATGCATGTTTGTGTATATCATTGATTCCGTATTTTATGTTATGTTTGTATGATTTATGTATGGAATCAATAAAAACTATTAATAGCACAAAAAAAGGATACTTTCCATACTGAAACATGCCTCAAGTTATTGTTTCCATTATGTGTGAAGCTCATAGTGTGTGTGTGTGTGTGTGTGTGTGTGTGTGTGTGTGTGTGTGTGTGTACTTGTGAGAACTTTAACTTTTAAAAATGAATCTCAACACATCTGGATTCTGTTATATTAGTTGCTCTGAGTGTAGCTTTTTTACATATTTTTATGCTTATTAGGGCTTCACACTGATAGCATAGATGTGCCCTGCTTCTAAATGGCCCCTTGGAAGCAGAGCTCTGCTTAAGCAGTAGGCAGCAAGGCAGACCACTATTTTGAAATAAACCCAATGTCTTGTTTCCAGGGTAGGATATGTCTTGGATTAAATCAGCTCTTCACAGTGGCCTCAATTGAGCAGTGTGCTGTTGCTAAATAAAATGAGAACAAGACATTAAATATACAGGAAAGAATAGCAGATATATTAGTGTAGATCCATTTAAGTCATTTGACATCAGAAAAGGCAGTAGGGCTTGAAACATCCTTTCCCACACACACCTCTACAGAAGAGTAGGGGGAAAAAACTTGTCCACTTTGCCATATGTCACTAAGTGTTAACTCAAAACTACCTAGAAGTCCATTGCCGGCAGATTTTACAAAAACACTCTCCTCCATATGGATTCTTAAGTGACCCAAAGCACTTAACACTGAGAAATCACTTTAAAACACACACACATACTGCGCCTTGAAGTATGTGAGAAATATTTACACGTTGTGTAGTGTTAGTGTTGGACTATCCATCGCTCATTGGAGAGCAGTTCTCCGAATGTGAAGCTGTGCACGAATGGAGACTGCTTGTTGTAAAACATGAGGGGAGATGAGCCAATCATAACATATTGAAGTCATTAACATATAGAAGTCTTAAAGGTACAGTAGCAAGGCAGCCTGTTTAATTCTCAGTGTCAGAGAGAGGGTGGAGAATGGATATGAAAGACAAAACTACAGGTTTTGGTGTGAGATTATAAATATACTTTAGGAAATGGTACAACCTTATAGAATTTGGCACCTATAAGATTTTTTAATTGGAGTGGACTTATTACATTGAACAACACTTTTATTTTGCAATACAACCTCTTATGAAAGTAAAGGAATATGGTTGAAAAAAAAATAATACATTCTGACCAATAGAGAGACTCTATTTGTCCCTGTTTTTATTCTTTCTTTTTGCTGTTCTTTTATATCTATTTTCCATTTACAGAATATATTAAAGAGAATTAAAAAAGGAAATATGCAGTCTCTGTAAAATGTCTGCTATTAGACGCCAATAAATGTCTGGACCTTGCTTCTCAAATACTATTGAGAAACAGACAGATGGTGTCTGCAGCTACAGCAAGCTCTTCAATGTCATTTCCTGAATGAGGTGTAGATGTGTGGCATAGAGTGGGTCGGCGATAAAGAATATCCCTGCTAGATTAACTCAGCACTACTCATTTTAATTTACTAATTGCCTTTTTTTTTCTTTGTGGCACTTCATATTGATAGACAGAAAAATATTGGAGAGAGGTAGGGATATTGGGTTTGTGACACGAAACAGGCCAGATTAGAACCTGCGTTGCCTGCATTGCCACCAGAGATATGTATACATTTCAAATATTTAATAATATAATTTAATAAATAAATACTGCTCAATACTGAAAGATAACAGCAGAGAAAGAGGAAGAGAATATATGAAGAATATACACTCACTGAGCACACTGAACACAACGGTACTAATAAATTGCCCAACATGGTCTTCTGCTTTTGTAGTCCATCCGCCTCAAGGTTCAACATGTTTTGCCTTCTGAGATGTTATTCTGCTCACTACAATTGGACAGAGTGGCTATCTCAGTTACCGTAGCCTTTGTGTCAGCTCAAACAAATCTGACCATTATCTGTGGAAGTAATTTTTGCCCACAGAACTGCCGCTAATTTGATGTTTTTTTTTTTGTTTTTGTCATCATTCTGAGTAAACTCTAGACTGTTGTTTGTGAAAAACCCATGAGATTAGCAGTTACAGAAATACTCAAACCTGTCTGTCTGGCACCAACTATCATGCCACGGACAAGATCACTGAGATCAGATTTGTTTCCCCATTCTGATGGTTGATGTGAACATTAAATAAAGCTTCTGACCCGTAACTGCATGGTGTTATGCACTGCACTGCAGCCATATAATTGGCTGATAAGATAATCACATGAAAAGTATGTGTACAGGTGTTCTAACTGTCCTACCACCTGTCCACTTGACCCTATCTCCTTACATCTTATGCAAGCTGCCACTCCATCAATCTTATCCGCACTCACCTACATTATCAACACATCTCTTACAACAGGAAACTTTCCCAATACATTAAAGCAGGCTCAAGTAAGTCAGTTTAGGATTTTCTAATGTTCTTTAGATTGCATAACCTGTGTATCAAATGTTTTGCAAATAATATTTGAATTATTTGTTTAATTAGGAATAAGGATGATATTCATCTTAATAATTAACAGAAAAACAGTAATTTATCTTTCATAAGATAATAGTCATATTTTGCCATTACTACATCCAATTCAATCACTTACATCTTTCCATCCTATGCATTTTATTTACCTATTTGTTTATTTAATCTTTTAGCATATAAGTACCATATTGTAGGTTTTGTTAGTTATTCTTGTTTATCTTTTTGTAAATAAAACGTATGTTATTACATCACAACTCAGTAACTTCACCTCTCATGACAGACTCTCTCTGCCTCTCTGCTGGTGGTGTGGCCACTTATATGTTGCTCTCCCTATGCTCGCTGGAATTAAGATTAAGATTCAACTTTATTGTCATTGTGCAGAGTACAGGTACAGAGCCAATGAAATGGAGTTGTTTTCACATATCCCAACTAAGCTGGGGTCAGAGCGCCCGGGTCAGCCATGAAACAGTGCCCCTGGAGCAGATAGGGTCAAGGGCCTTGCCCAAGGGCCCAACAGTGGTATCTTGACGGTGCTGGGGCTTGAACCCAGACCTTTCGGTCAGTAACCCAGAGCCTTAATTAATCAATCAATCAATCAATCAATCAATCAATCAATCAATCCATCCATCCATCCATCCATCCAACTAACAGTATATATGTTTATCTTGAAAGAAAGAAAGAAAGAAAGAAAGAAGAGAAATAATAAAAGAAAGAAAGAAGAGAAATAATAAAAGAAAAAGAGGAGAAGGAGTGTGTCAGTGTTCTCTGCCAGTGGACTCTTAGCACCAAGCTGAAGACAGCAGTCAGCAGGAAAGAAAACAGAGAACAGAGAGTGAGAGAGAGAGAGAGAGAGAGAGAGAGAGAGATGAAGGACATTAGAAAAAGAGGAAGGAATAACAAATAAATACAAAGAAGATGAGACACAGAGCATCTGAATAGCAGCACGCTCAGGGAAGGTTGTGAATGAGCCAAGAGAAAACAGCCAAGGAAAGTGTCCTTGTTTAGCATTTTAAAAAGAAGGACAGAGGGGTGAGAGAAAGAAGAAATTGCTTTCAGAAGAACACAAGAGAAAAGTGACTGGGGACACTTCAATTAAAGTCTTTAGCATTCAAACACACACACACACACACACACATTTTTACTTTCTCACACTTCAGCCGAGAGGTTTTACTTATAGTTGAGCATTGAAATAATTTTTCCTATCCCAGCTTAATATAGAGAGTCGTCAAAGTAAGTAAGTTGTAGGTTGATTTCACTTAAAATGTGTAACACAGTGGCTCTGTGTGTTCATTTGAGTGGCCCTTCCAGCCCGACACAGCTAAACTACCTCGACCAATGGCATGAGTTTATTGTGGATCTACTGTATCTGTTTGCAGGGTTTTGAGGGTTACTTTTGAAATGTATTCCACTACAGATTACAGAATACATGCTGTAAAATGTAATTTGTAGCGTATTCCGTTAAAACAGTACAAAAATGAATCAAGAATATGATTTTTGCCCTAAGATCAAAGGTCTCACTAGAAAAAAAGAAATTATGATCTAACATGAATTTTCTTTATAAAAAAATATGATTGTGCCAATTAACATGTGCATGTAAAATGGCTAGAAATAGCATTTTATCTTAGCGTAAAGCTGACAATTTACACAAGGTTTATTTCAAATTCTTCTGCTCCAAACATTCTTCTCTGTCTGCTCGTATGAATGTAACAAATCATAAGTTTTTCACTGCTATTCAAATGCACTTTGGATTGCATAATTTATATATATAAATGTTTTCCATCTGAAAGGACTAAATATTAAATTAAACAAATTACAATAAAATGCAAAGTAATCTCTAGTAGAATACAGTTACTTATATTTTCTATTTTAAATACGTGATCCCGTTACATGTATTCCGTTTCTCCTCAACCCTGTGCGTTGCATAAACAATGGAAGACGAAGGGAGTTTTTAGAATCAGTGTCTTTTAGAAAACAGTAATTATTTATTTATTTATTTTTCAGTTCTAATTGATAATGCTAGTCATGCAGAAATTTCTTCAGATTAAAGCTGGGATCCGATAAAATGTTAACATTGGACACCTCAGTTTGTACGTTCCTTACATTAAACCTTTTAGCTCCAAGGTTTGTGTGTGTTTGTGTTTTTTTCACAAGAAATAATTATAATGCCTTAATAAGATGACTTGAAAATGTTTATGTTATTTTAGGCAAACAAACACACACACACACACACACCACACACACACACACACACACACACACACACATGCGGCAAGGCAAATTTATTTATATATGACATTTCACCCCGTGCTTCCTGTAGCACTTTCCATAGATGTGGCTGTCTTGTCGGACACTTCTCACGCACCTTAAAGTCTAGCTGATCACACAAAAGCTCAATGGTGTTAAGATCCATAACACTCTTTTCCAATTATCTGTTGTCCAATGTTTGTGTTTCTTTGCCCACTCTAACTTTTGTTTTTCTGTTACAAAGTGGCTTTTTATTTGCAATTCTTTCCATGAGGCCTGCACCCCTTTTCTTTACTGTTTTACATGAAACTGGTGTTGAGCGCGTAGAATTCAAAGAAGCTGTCAGCTGAGGACATGTGAGGCGTCTATTTCTCAAACTAGAGACTCTGATGTACTTATCCTCTTGTTTAGTTGTACATCTGGCCTTCCACATATCTTTCTGTTCATTTTAGAGACAGCTGTCCTTTGTCTTTGAAGACTGTAGTGTACACCTTTGTATGAAATCTTAATTTTTTGGGCAATTTCAAGCATTGCATAGCCTTCATTCCTCAAAACAATGGTCGACTGACATTTCTTTTTTGCCATTTTTCCCTAATATTGACCTTAAGACATGCCAGTCAACTGCAAACCTTGGCAACATAAAAACAAACACAAAGACAATGTTAAGCTTCATTTAATGAACCAAAAAGCTTTCAGTTGTGTTTGATATAATGACAAGTGATTTTCTAGTACCAATTTTGCAATTTAGCATGATTACTTAAGGATAAGGTGTTGGCTGCTGGAAATGGGGCCTGCCTAGATTTAATAAAAAATTTGATTTAATGCAATTTTTCACATCAGTATTGTCCTCACTGTACTATGTGATCAGTTGATTGCCACTTTGGTGTATTAAAGTACCAATTTCCTTCCGAAAGAGCAAAATCTGTAAAATTTAATAAACTTTTGGCTGCCAGTGTATGTATTATGATTCAATTCATGGCGAGCCATCATGTTATAATCTAACTGGAGCAAGTGTGCGCGAGGGACGAGCATGCCTGTGCCAGAGTGTACATCAGCTGGCTGCAGTTTCAATCTCTCCCCTTTAGATCGGGTCACTTCACGCGAGTCATAGAAGCGGCGCTGACCGCACAGAGATATGTCCGTTTCTGAGTTTATACTTATTTACATGACCAGCTTCCTTATTATTTGAACTTTAATAAAGAAAGCATTAAAGATATAACAGCTAGGTGTTTCCTTTAAAAACACTCTGACATGTAAGTTTTGCTTCAGTGGAACAGCAGCTCCGGCTCTGCTGTATTTCACAATGGGAGAGCTTCTGTATTTAGTTATTTTGTATTTTTGTTTAATTTCCTCATACTTTGCGATCTACATCACTTGAAGCTGTTCGAAAAGTTTGGAGTTCGTCTGGACTTGCAAGATGTGTCTTCTTCCTCTCCTCAGTCAGAAGCGAGCTGCAGTGCTGCTCTCGTGCTCCATCATTAATGTCATGTCTTATCTCATGTTACATTAAATGAGATCAAATGACTATTCGACAACTAACATTTTTGTTGACAATGTTTTATTGTCGACGTTGTCGATAAAAACCACCCTGATCATGTGGATTGCATATTATAGTTTTCTTTAAGTAATAAGGCTTGTTTTGACACAAAATCAAATAATAATTTGATAAAATCTTTGGTAAATTACTTTGGTACAAATAGAGGCTGGGAGATATATGCAGACCTCGACAAAACGAAATGAAATGCCCATTTTTAAATGTTAGTCTTACATTTATAGTGTCTATTAATAATTTATGCTTTGTAAATGACTTTTCATACTAATAGCCTAATATTAATAATACGTATTATTATATGACTATTATTAATAATAATAATAGTAAATTCTTACCAATTGAAGCAGAATTTTTAGGTTACATTAACTATGGAATATGTTGTTAACTTTGGTTTCTCCGGGTATTTCTGATATTAATTAATATATGCATGAAACTGACATTTCATTTGTCTGTACATGTATAACAACATTATTCTGAAGGCAGGAGGTGTCAAGCAAAATGTGAAATGGCAAGCACCAATTTTGTAAAGAATAATCAATACAAATTCAAAAAAGAAAGTAAAATAAAATCAATATAATGAAACACGTGAAAGTCAAGTAAATCTAACAGGAATATTTATAAGACTCCATTATTTAGTTTAATAATAATAATAATAATAATTTTAAATTTATATAGTGCCTTACTAGAGGTAGCACTTAGCAGTTACAAGAAGTAGAATAAAAAAGATGGAACGTGTTTCAGTTTCTTCGTTTTACAGAAGTGGAATTATCAGAATATATGAATATTCTATGGAGCATTTAAAACTTTATGGAACACTTTAACTTTAAAGCTTTAACCAGATCATTTCCTTAAACGCTGATGTGTATAGAAATGTGATCAACTTTAAAGGATGTATAGACAAGCTCCATCAGCATATCTATGGTATGTAATTTGGTTCTTTTTTCATAATTTGGCCTAGTGGGAGCATATACAGGTTGAACAGGAGCAGTGGAAGAATTGAGCCTTGTGGGACTCCACACTTCATGGATGTCCACTCGGATTCATAGTTGCCTATGTTCATATAGAAACCCCTCCCTTCTAGATAAGACCTGAACAAGCTGAGGACCATCCCAAAGAGCCCAACCCAGTTTTCCAATCTGTCTAGGAGAATGTTGTAGTCAACAGTTTCAAAAGCAGCACTGATATCTAATAATACCAGCACTCATATTTTGCCTGAATCAGTATTTAGCCAAATATTATTAAGGATCTTTATGAGTGCCGTCTCTGTGCTATGATGCGGTTAGAAATCAGACTGTAAATTGTCCAAGTAGCAATTCAAGATTAAGAATTTGTTCAGCTGATTGAAAAAAGCTTTTCAATGATTTTGTCTATGAAAAGAAGATTTGAAATTGGTCTGTAGTTGTCTCTGAAAGCAGTGATGCATTTACTATTTCTAACAGATCTTTTTCCAGACAGTTAAACACATTTTTGAAAAATGATGTGGGGAGTGTGTCAAGACAGCAGGATGACGTTTTAAGATGCTGTATTTTATTGAGGTTTTTCTGAAAAAAGTCTGTCTAACTCATTTCTGAAGTTTTTGTGGTTGGTGCTTTCTGACCTCAGTGCAACATGAGGATGAGCTGATCGCCTTTCTAATAAAATGTATCTTCTTCATGAATAAAGATGCAAACTCGTTGCATTAGCTGTCAGAGAGCATTTCACAGGCAACCTGTGTTGGGGGGTTTGTAAGTCTCTCTACAGTAGCAAAGGGAGTTTAGTGTTGTTTCTATTGCTGTTAATAATGTTTGAGAAGTAGGTCTGCCTAGCTGTGCCTAGTTCCAAATTGAAAGCATGGAGGCTATCTTATAGTTATTATAATGGACTTCAAGTTGTGTTTTCTGACACATTCGTTCTGCTTTTCTGCATTTTCTTTTCATGTTTTTCACTGCTGTTGTGTTTCTCCAAGGTGCTTTATGCCTGCCAGTGATCCTTCTGATCTTTACAGGAGCAATGCCATCAATAGCATTTTTAACGTTTGAGTTAAAGTTATCGAGGAGAACAATAACACAGTCTGCGGATATGCACAGTTTCAAAGATTCTGTATAACCTTGATAATTTGCACACTAGTGTTCTCATATATGTGCCTCTTTTTTGACAGAGACAGATCTAACCTCAGTGGCAGGAGAAATCAATATTTTAAATACAATACAGAAATGGTCAGATAACATGGCGTCCTTATAGTGGATAAAATGTTCAGACCCTTACTAATGAACAGGTTGAGAGTGTTTCTGCGATTGTGTGTGGGTCCATCTACATGCTGAGTCAGATCAAAAGTGTTTAAAACTGTTATGATTTCTTTGGTAGTGTTGTGTTCAGGATTATTTATATGAATGTTGAAATTCACACACACACACACACACAATGTCCAATGGCAGAGTTTGTTTACCCTATTACTGCTGTAAATATCCAGAAGTATCTGCTCCAGTTACATTGTAGATCAGATGGGAAAAAGAAGCTAAATCAAAGTGACAATCTAAGAGTCTCGAGTGACACAGATCGGCAAATTAATTCCCATACACATATCCATCGCACAGCGCTGAATCCCATAAATTACACAAAAGGCACATGAGTAATGTTCATACAAGCTATACACCAGCATGCTCCAGAAAATGAGAGATAGACTTTGATTTACATCCAGTACACTTAGCATGACAAGCGGAAAGGAGATTATGCTATGGGCAGCACACTAGTAGACATATTTTACTTACATTCGCAATATTCATTTATTTACTCTAATATATATATATATATATATATATATATATATATATATATATATATATATATATATATATATATATATAAATTATATAACATACTTTAAACAGTTTAAATGCATAAAATAATTTAATGTCATAAAAAATGATGTTTATATACAGTATTTATCAAGTACATCATGCATTTGAAACTTATATTGAAGTATTATATTTACTATTGAGTATTATATTAAAAATAAATATAAGCTTAATATATGTAAGTATATAATTATTCTAATTGAATACATTTATATTATTATATACTGATTATAATTAATGTTTATATATTCATCTCTGAAAGTCTCCTGGGAGCATTCACACAAACACACACACAGAGAGACCGTGACAATTAATTAAATATGGGTTGCTTGAGATGCAGGGGACCCTTGACCTCTGGGTGAGGGATAGGGCAAGCAGGCGTGAAAGATAATCACTGAGACAGTGGGACTGTGTGTTGGAAATGATCAGCTAATCCAAATCAAGATGTGAGAATGGGACAGCTGAGGTCTGTGAAGAATTGGGGATTTTTAGGATTTCGGGAAGAGAAAAGCAGAGGGGGACTAATGGAAAGCAGGGATGAAATAGAGGCATGTGTACGTTTGTGTGGTTGTGTGTGTTAGAGGGGGCAGCTGTTAGATTTTATCAAATGGTGCGAATAAATTGTGAAAGCAGTAAACAGTGTGTGTGTGAAGGACGATCAGGGTTAAATCTCCTCTTGTGACCAACAGAAAGAGAGGATGAATTGGGAAGAAAAGAGAATAAAAAGAGGAAAAAAAAAAGAAATGAAGAAACATAGCACCTTTGATAAACATTACTTTTGTAATATAAACAAAATATATGACATTTAAACGTAAAAAATAAATAAATAAAAACATATATATATATATATATATATATATATATATATATAGACAGACAGAATTAAAATACCAAATGCAGAGGGATGAAAAGCACCTGATGTGTGAGCCTTTCAGTGAGCCCTCCAATCATGGCAAGGATACTGCCATTACTTTCACTGATATCACTTTAGACACTTTATTTCCACCTTTTTGTTAATTTTGATTGAAAATAATGACTTTCCAATGGCGTACAGCCACTGTCTGTCTTCATTTACATGGATCAATAATGGAAAAACAGACAACAGACAAAAAACAGGCATGTATCGTCCACATTTGTAATCATCAGTCATACTAATAACACTACACTTGATCTTAGGCTGAAGGCTGTCAAATTAACATGCTTATCTCTCCATGTCTTCAAAGCTTATGAAATATTTCTATAGTTTTGACAGTTCCATCGAACTACTGACGTGCATATAGCCGGGCTGTGAGGGCAGTGTTACACGTATTGCAAATAATTATTTGGCTATACTGAAACTGTGGTAGGTGGGCCCCTGGTGGCTGTCTGCAGCCACTTATGTCGCTTAATAAGTAGGGCTGCACTGCATCTGAGCAATAGTAATAGTGATGCTTGGCTTAAAAGCACCACTTATAAGACATCAGGAAAGAAATATGGTTGCTTGTAGTAGGACATTTGATGAGCTAATAGATTTCCCCTCACTAGGCTGCCTGTCCATCACTGTCAGACGCTTACGTCTTTAGGGTGTGTGTGTTAGTGTTGCCCACATTGACCATCTGTTGATACTTTCATTATTAATTTTAAACCACAGCTGGTCAAACAGTTGGATGGACATTGAGGGGGGACTTGAGATGGACTTGGCTGGCAAATAATTTCAAAAAGGTGACAGACGTAAATACATTGATGAGCATAAATCAGACAAAATAAACAAAATCACTCATGCACTATAAAGCTGTGTTTGTGAGAATGCATAAGAATTCAGTTTTACCACTTTTTCCTCATACAGAATCTCTCTTTTTTCATGACCTAGCTGGAGTTAAATTAAACCACTATATTTATCAGCAGGTTCAGCAGTGCTATCTATGGCTGTCATCACAGCAGACCCGCTCTCACATTTAGACAGATTCAGAGGTGCTTTTTTAGCTTAAGTGGACCCATTATGCCATTAAGTCTTGAATGTGAACTGTGAAGTGTAATGCGTATGGCGATTGTGCAATGAGGGCTTCACATTGTGTCCTTCAGTTGGGAGAGAAAGAGATTGTGAAAGAGAGAGAGAGAGAGAGTGTGTTTGTGTGTGTGTGTGTGCGCGTGTGTGTGTGCGCGTGTGTGTGCGCGTGCGTGTGTGTGTGCGTGCGTGCGTGTGTGTGTGTGTGTGTGTGGTGACTTTGATTGCTTAATTTTACTGTTCAGAGAGGGGGATAACAACACCTGGAGTACAAACATATTTTACAGTTAATTTCAGAGCTAGTCTGAAACCATTTAGTCACACTTTTCCCTCAAAGGCTTTTTGCTGAAAGGTGAATACAAGGAGGTTCCAGATTCATGTGCTTTTCTAAAAATAAAGCACACATAGTAAATGTTTTAATGTAGTGTGAGCAGTACTGTAGGTCATGCATTCATGCAAACACACACACACACTCACCCCTGAGGAAGGGTACGCCGTCCACCCAAGCTCTGCTGTGGCGGTCCGAGTGTCCATCAGCGTTTCTGTAAATCACACAGAAGCAAAAAGAGATTTATGTTGAATCACAAATATGCATGTTTGAATTTTCAAACTTATTAGCCTGAAGTTTGATAAACTTGAATCAATTTAATATTCAAAATAAAGCTGCCCTAGAAAACTTCAGAGGGTTAAATAGAGCCACACTAGAACAAACACACTCAAAAACAGATTTACAGTGAGCAGCTCGAGCAGTTATTTCAGCACACATGTATTACACATAGCTGCTCTTAAGAGATAATCTTTATTAACACAACATAGGAATCTGCTCTAGATCAAACACACTGCTCTAGAACAATCACACATTGGGTTACAAGCTGTTGTTTTAATGCACACTTAAATGTATCAAAGAGTGGCTCATTAGAAGATAATTTTTAAGGAAGTTGCTTCTCTAAAACAGCTGTCTTCAACCCTCTGGAGTGAATGTTTTCTAGAGCAGTGGCACACAAAAGAGAGAGCTGCTCCAAAACACAGGCTGCTCTAGGAAAAACGTGCAGCTCTATAGAGTCTTCTAGAGCAGTGACATTCTTTGCAAAGAGCTGCTCTAGAACAAAAACACACATGGATAAAAAGAGCCGCTCTAGAGCAGATATTTCCTATTGTAAAAACTGCTCCACATAAAATGGACTGTTTCAAAGCAGCAATGCACAACAGATAGAGATGTTCTAGAATAAACACACTCAAGAGGGATAAAGGCAGATTTTATAGAGCATACACTCTTTCTGGAAAGAGTTGCTCTACAAAACATTAAGCCGTGCCAAAATGAGCTGTTCTAGAGCACTTGGACAATGTTAAAGGGATTCTGAACAAAATTTGTGGAATGTTTAAGAACTGTTAAAAACAGTAACACACAGCAAATGGAGCTGCTCTAGAACTCTCCAGAGGGTTTTACAAAGCATGCTACAGGGGAAGATGCTCTAGATCACATATACTCCAAAAGGTTGCAGGGAGCTGCTCTAGAGCTATTAAATACTGCATCAAGAGCTGCTCTAGAGCACTCAAGAGGGTTCAGACAGCTGTTCTAAAGCAGCAAACAGCTACAGAGGGAGATGATCTAGAACACACACTCCAAAATGTTACAGGGAGGTGCTCTAGGGATAATAAATAAAACAAAAGCTGCTCTAGAACACTAAAGAAGACAAACTACAGAGGGAGATACTCTAGAGCACACTACAAAATGATACAGGGAGCTGATAAATACTACATTAAGTTCTGTTCGAGAACACCACAGAGGGTTTCAGACAGCTGTTCTAAAGCAGCTCTTGCCATTATGAACAAGATCTAGAAAACATCCCAAAAATGACAACACTTCCAGAATCGAAAAGCTCCTTACAGAGCGGTCACATATACCTTTGCACCACAAAAGTCCATCAGCAAAGAAGGTGTGTGTGGGTGCTGAGATCTTGTGAGACCAGCAAAAAAAATACAAAATACAAAATTGCCAAGAAGCCTCATTTTAATGCATCACTTTATACTCTGGAAGAGTTAAATATATAATAATAATAAAAATGAAAAAAAAGTGCGAAGTTACACTACCGTTCAAAAGTTTGGGGTCACTTGCCTGAAATGTTTCGCATGATCTTAAAAACCTTTTGATCTGAAGGTGTATACTTAAATGTTTGAAATGAGTTTTGTAGACAAAAATATAATTGTGCCAATATATGTGAGCGCAGCGTAGTTCTAGCGGGAAGACTAGCAGCCGTACATCATCACACCATTAGCTGGGTAATTCCTAGCCAATCGCAGGTAAGCCATTGCTTTATAAGTCTGCTCACAATCTATCGCATTGCTGTTTCAGTGCGCTAACACGGCAACCTCCACCACCCCACCACCAACAGTTGAGCCCCGTCCCGCACGGGGGTAGGCTCCTCGCCCCTGCCTCTTATCTCCAGCAGGATATGATGGTTCCGAGTACAACTCCCTCGGACCGCCAGACGGGGCCTACGCCAAAGAGAGACATTACTTTTCTGTTCTACATTAATCAAATAAATGGTATCTTAAACCTCACTCAAGCCTGCATGTCTTCCCGATAGAAATTAATTTATTTAATTACAAAGCTAAAATTTTCTGAAATTGATGACTTGGACCAAATAATTCAGAAAAGTAGCCACTAAGTGCCTAACATATAGATGGGAACTACTTCAATACTGTTTAAAAAGCATCCCAGGGTGATACCTCACGAAGTTGGTTGAGAAAATGCCAAGTACATGTCTGCAAAATCTAGGCAATGTGTGGCCACTTTAAAGATGCTAAGATATAAAATTTTGGATTTTGTTATTTTGGATTTTTTAGTCACAATATAATTTCCATATTTCCATTTCTATTATTCCATAGTTGCAATGACTTTACTATTATTATAAAATGTGAAAAAAAAATAAAAATAAATAAAGATAGAAAGGATGAGTAAGTGACCCTAAACTTTTGAATGGTAGTGTAAATGTGACAGTGCCATTACAGCTTTTCTATTGGAGAGACAATCTACAGAGAAGGACACACTAGAAAAAAACACACCAAAAAATAGATACAGTGTGCCGTTCTAGAGAAGACACACTAGACAAAAGGCAGATGCTCTAGTCTAGAATATAAACCAACCAACCAACCAGAGTGTTATCGAAAGCTTCTTTTGAGCAGCCACAACAGTGCAGTGTTTCTGAAGACAGATTTAGGATAAGCCGTTAGTGTCCTTTAAGCGGTCAGCTATTGTCAGACCTTATCAAAGGAGATATCTTTGACAAGGATAGAGAATAATCCACATACACACACTCAACCAAACACAGATAAGATAGTTAAAAGTGATAGAAAACCTGGACTCGTACCGACCATCAGTGCCAAAGCAAAGCAGTGGTAACACACAAAATCTATCATATTCATTTTGTGATATTATGTGCAAGCACACATTTGCATACATGTCGCTACAATACTGTCCACTCCAGTTCTTATGTGCTGTAGGGTCTCCCTGCTCTTTGACATCATTAAAATACTGTAGAGCACAAGTTTCTGGTGTCAAACCGCATCACATTTAATGGATCTACATCTCCTACTGCCACCTCCGGACATTCTCCTTCTACCCTTCCCTCTGGGTCCCTCACAGACACACACACACACGAGATGTTATGACACACTATGTCTTAATTGCGTCCCTGTGCAATCACGCTCTGAGCTAAGCCTGTCAGTCTGGGATGGTAATAAGTAACGAGTGATGTCACAGGGGAAAGGGAAAATTACGAAAATCTGCTCTCTCTGCAAAACACAATCAAAAGATATGCAACGAAAGCATATGATTTGTTTGAGAAAATTATAATAGTAACCTCCACAAAGCAAAGGGTGAAAATAATTTACAAAACACTCTTTTTTGTTTTTATTAGCATTTTTCATACTGTCCCAACTTTTTCGGAATTGGGGTTGTACATAAACATTCCGCAAAGGTTTCTACTTTTGTTTTCCATGGAAAAAATAACAGCATACGGGTTTTTGAATGAATTGAAAGTGAGTAAATGATGAAAGAACTTGTTCTCTCTCAGTATTTCTCCATCTTTCACATCATTCTCTGCAGTTGCTTTGGTTAATATTCGTCAAGCAGACAGAAAGGAAAAAGTAGATGATTATGGAGATAGAGAAAGAGGAAGTAGGAAAGGTCTATCAATCTATCTCAGCTAGATGAGCAAAGTCAGATGACAACGACTCAAACTTCCTACAGATGGATTCATAACATGATGTATAATTTGCGATAACGTGACAATCTCATCCCAGTCTTATGTCTCTCAGCGCCAGCTGATCGAAAAAGCACATTCACTAATATGAATCATAAACAGCAACGTCAAACATCCATACAGAATGCGTCAATAACTAAAAAAATATATTTTTTTTATCCAAATGTCTACGGCGGCTGATTTTGAGACAATACAACTTTCTCAAACACAACCAATTAAATTAAAACTCACATTACAGAGTCCATCCATGCTCACTCTCAGTCCGTAATATATGGACACTGGCTCTAATCCAGAGCCAAGGGAGATGCCCTCCTAGGCAGCATTTTCAGGAATCACAAGCGTACTTCCAATGCAAAGTCTGTAGCAATAAGCTGGCTTCCATTTCCTCCATATCAATTAAGATGCTGCCTTAGAAGGTAGCTGTCTATGTACACAGTAGACAGTGAGGTAGCTCACTGGGGATTGGAAAACAACCACTGTAATGATTATATGGGCAATTATGTACAGTATACATAGTAAATACAAGAGGGTTGTAATGCATTATTTCACTGTAATGTAATAACATGTCATTGCATGAAAACTACTTGGTTGTTTACATCAGCAGCTGCCATTAAATGCAAGTTTAACGCCATGTCATCCATCACTGCCTTCAGCGATAGAGCTCATTCTGACAGAGAAGCGCTTTAAAAAACGTTACTAAAACATTCTCACTCACCAATAGAAAATATAACTCGAGAATAATTCCTTGTTTGATTGAATTCCAAGTCAATCAGAGATTAGCTTTATTGCTGTGGATGGGGTAAAGCTCAAGTATTTGAGATACTGCATTAAATACACATACGCAATGCAAGGAAACATGACAAATGGCTGACATCACACAAGTGTTGTTGAGTGTAGGTTCTTGTTATTAAAGACGCACATACACTATAATTCAATTTCTGTAAATAACACAGAAGTTTCTCTAGCAGCTGGTTTCTCTGAGGAGTGGGACCTCTGAACATCAGATCCCTCAGGAGATGCATCCACCTCCAGAGAAAACACTCTCTGGAGCCAATGCATGTGTGCGTGTGCGTGTGTATGAAGGGGGAGGTCAGCTTCAGGCTTATTAATATGCAACATGTGGCCAATAATAAATTAGCATAATGGTGCAAAGGGATCTTGTCATCTTTTTGAATACAAAAAGGCAACAAAGAGATGCTAAACAGAGACCATGAAAGGTAAGAAAAATACAAAGAGAATAAAAGAGAGAGAGCGAGCATTGTCTATAATGGTCGAGCAAAATACAAAAGAACATCTCAGTATTGTGACCATACGTTTCTTTGCCGATGTTGTTTCTTTTCTTAAGATTTTCATATTTAGGGATTGGGAATCATAAGGAATGTATTAATTCCAGTTCCGATTCCTCTTTATTAAAGATTCCGGTTTCTTAATGATTTCATTAATGATTCTTTTAGTATTTTTGATGAAGAAATATTTGGAAATAAGAAAAGCAGCGTGATACCACATGATGAGATGATTTTATATTTTAACAGAACGTACTAATGCAAAAGGTGTTTACAGACTTTTTAATTATGTTATTAATATTTTTTTATATATATAAAATACCAATAATGACAACAAAACTTATAATGTGCATTTTTGCACATTGCCATATCAACAATCATACAGTAATTGGATTGGATTTCAGTCCAATAAGCTTTATGTACAAAAAACGCTTTAAAAGTTCTTGAGTCGGACATGACAATATGAATGACTTACATTTACATTACATTTACATATTTGGCAGACACTTTTATCCAAAGTGACTTACAGTGTCCTTACTACAGGGACAATCCCCCCAGAGCAACCTGGAGTTAAGTGCCTTGCTCAAGGACACAATGGTGGTGGCTGTGGGGTTTGAACCAGCGACCTTCCGATTACCAGTTATGTGCTTTAGCCCACTACACCACCACCACTTTGACTTGTGATTCAGTACATTTTTAACCCATTAACAGAACCGAAAGTTGTGAAAATCCAAGCTCACAGATTTGATTAAATACAAGCAGAACTCCACTCCCTAAACCTTAGAAACCTGAAAAACCAAGTCTTTTCAATCAGAACTCTGGTCCTGAAAGCCTATGTGATGTCAGAGGCATTAAATAAAGCTGTGCAAATAAGGTTATTCATCTCGCTGGGTCAGAGCACAATGACTTCAGTGACAGCAGAGATATCACCTTCACCACCACAACCACAGCATCACTCACCCATTGGCTGGCAAGGCCAGTGACCCACAACCCTAAGAGTACTCGACCCCATCAGCCTCTCTCTCTCTCTCCCACTCTTTTGTATTTACACCAGTATTCAGGATTGAGCCCTTAATATTTAATGTTGGTTAGTGTTAAGTACAGAAAGAGCACATTAAACATTGAGAAGGCCTCTGGTCTTAGATCATTACTGTGGTCTTCACCATGAAAATACTCACCTGCACATACGTATGTGCGACACACACACACACACACACACACACATACATACATTCAGTTGGAATTTCCAACTTCCTAGGAAAAATGCAATGGAACGGCACTTAAAGTTGAACTTCCAACTTGGAAACTACTACGGAAATCTTCAACTCCAATGAGATAAACATTCATTTTTATTAAATAATATTGATCAATGAGTTAAAGTTTCTACATTACATTATTATTAAAGCTTGTTTAAATGTTTGAAGAGACAGTTAAATTACACTCTCTTTTGATAATCGTACACCTGAAGTACGTATAAATGCTATCGTTGCAAAAACATATTCGCAAGAAAAAAGGAACATTGGTCTACACTCTGAAAATGTCCATTTAAAAGGTATTTTATTAACAGAAAATTTCCCATTGAACATGGCTTTTTGGCCAAAACATATCTATATCTTCCCCTTTTGCTTTTTAGAACTGTTTAATAGAAACAAAAAAAAATAAAATAAAAAACTTTGGTAAGCCAGAACATAGACAATCATAACATATTTGATATTTACATGTAGCTATGTGTACTAGGACTTTTATGTATGCATTTATTTATTTATTTATTTATTTATTTGACAATGACATTTCACTATGGGTGGAGCTACCAAGCGCAACGTCAGAATGGCTTGTCACTTGTTTAAAAGTCTGATTAATATGGAAGAAATGTGATTTTTCCACATGTTGTTCATGTTGCACCTAGATAGAATATACTGTTATGCAGCCGGTGCCAGCCAGACATCACTTCAGTCTATTACGATGGACTTCAGAGGATGAACTGATGCCAACTCCAACCATTAGACATGGGATACTTCATATGCCATTGCCTGAACTTGATAGACCTCAATGAAATGACCTGCCGGTTGAACTGCGATGCACCTCACTGATCTCTGACTGCATCACCTCATTCTAATGATGGTCTACACTCTTATAATGGAATACATAGACTATCAATTAATTGCTAACAAAACCCTTCATTAGCCAACTAACAATGGACAATGCATCTATGTGAACTTCTGCAGTTAATCCAGGATGAACTTCAAAAGACATTAGTCATTAATCTTACAGTTCATAAAAAATCTTTGTTTAAACACATACTTAGTTTACTCATTTTAAACCATGACTTGCTCTGGACATAAATAACTAATATTGGAATTATATTCATGCTGTTTAGCCAGAGGGGAACTGGCCCTCACAGTGAGTCTGGTTTCTCCCAAGGTTATTTTTCTCCATTAACCAAAATCTTTGGCTTGATCACTGGGGTTCCAGATACAGTTAGTATTTAATAATTTATTTGTATACTCAATGTACAATCATATTTAATCAAAGTACACAATGATGACTCATAGACTTTATAGATATTACAATTTAATTTTCTGTTAATGCATGATTTTCTGTAAAGCTGCTTTGAAATGATGTGTGTTGTGAAAAGCGCTATACAAATAAAAAAAAAAAAATGACTGGTACTTTTTAAAGGGTTCCCAACTTTTTTCTAGGCCTAGACCATTCTAGGCATTTGTGATTACTGGATGTAGATTTTTTTTTAATTATTTAGATTCAGACGAATTTGCAAATGAATCATTGGGACCGATTTGAGAACCATTTCGACTCATTAATTGAAAAGAATTGACACAAAAGAACGATTCACTGACAAATCGGACATCACTGGGGATTGCTAGCAAGTTTCACTCCACACAAGACCAATTAGCTCATTAAATATTTTAGAGGAAAGAAAAACTAGAAACATAAATATTCACTAAAGAAATTTCCAAGACTTTTCCTGGCCTGAAAAGAAACATTGAAAAAGAACTCATAAAGAAACAAAAAACAAACAACCTTGTTTTTAGAAAACTGAATGGCTATATCATTGTTCTTGAATTCAATGAATATATCGGTCTGATTATGGTAGGAGACTCTTGTAAAGGGACAACTGGACAGAGTGAAATGGTCTCATCTCAGCCTCTGCAAGAGTGCCATGACCAAAATCACACACACTTATCAGATACTTCAACACCTGTCCCTCCAGCTGACAGGGTGAAAATGAATCCTGAGCATTGTGTGAGATGTGTGTGTATATGTGACTCAGGAGAAAGGAAATCCTTAGCAATGGCTGCAAGACAGTCAAGCATTGTGAACGAGGGAAATCAGTAAGTGTGAAAGAGAGGGAAAAGAAATGTGTGAGAGTGCGAGAAGTGGAAATAAAGGACAAGGTATGATTGATCGATTTAAATGTAAAAAAAAAGAAGACAAAAAAGATCAAGAACAATGGAACAACAGCTTATTATCAGAATTCCTGTGCTGAGAAAAATAGACAGATGAAGAAGAGAGATCAAAATCTTGAAAATTACACTTGTTAATTGCCATTTGTCAGGGATCCTGTCATTATCCACCATTGTTTTTTCTTATTCTTTTCATTATACTCTTTGATGTGTACACCTTAAATAACTAGGAGGGGAGTCTCTGTTTCAGAAGGCACACCCATGGACCATCATTTGCATATTACACACCAAAAAATGGCAAGCGCTTTCTCAAAATGGCCATTTTTAAAAATATTTAATCAACCAGGCTGATACACCGAGTGTGAGCGAAAAAACACTTGGAACTGGATTTGCCAAAGTTTGCAAGGTTACTGGCATCCAATCTTAGAAACTAGCTTAAGAGTTTTGTTTGAGAAACTTAGTAGCAACATTTCAGATTTACACATTCCTAAATGTCACATTAACAACAAAAGTCTGCATGGTAGGGCTGGGTGATATGGCCAAAAATATTATCAAATTATTATTATTATTTTTTTCATATTGTTCAATATCAGTATTTATCATGACAAATGGTCCATACCATAAATGGGGGAAGAAAGGCATACTACATGTTTTTTAGACCTCAAGAATGAATGTATACATAACTTGTTTGTTTATAAGTAAACCCCAGAGGGCACGATACATTTAAAGTACAACTAAGTTTAGGATTTAATGTGTGTGTGACCTCTTTTCGATAAAAATTTGTCAATTCCATCATCTTCAGCTTTGACTCCACTGAAGGAATTTCTTGTGACATTCCACACTACAGCTCAGTAGGTGGCAGTAATGAGCCATAAACTGGATTGCCAAGCGCCAGTAAACATCATAAGAGGAAGAAAATTAATCCCGGAAGAATTACTAGTTTTTCAGTTAACAGCTGTATCAGTGCTGTCTTGTTCGGTACACAATGATATCATATTAGCCATATAGCTAGCTAGTCCATACAGAACATCATTACCAGTTTCCATGACAGCAGGGCTATGTAGCCGCTAACCTGCTAATACTTCCTAACAGGCTGATTTCATGATTGTGATTGAGTTAGCTAGTTGTGTGTATAACTTTGCCGAACTGCTAAATATTGAAAAATCTGTTGTTTTAGAGCCTCTTGTGTTCATTTCACCAGTAAAACTTAAAAAGCTATGTAAAAATAATTTAGCAAAAATGTAGGTATTATAATAATAATGTATACAGTCCTTAACAGTCAGGACATACAATGAAAGTAAAAGGGGACAGGGGCAGAGCCAAGAGTTTTTCAAAAGGGTGGCCAGGCAGGGGACAGCGATCAGTCTGTGGTGGTATAGAGATGTCCGAGCAGAATTTTTATACTCTCAGACTGTGTGAGGGGGGTTGAGTTGATACAATGACACCGGGGATGGAGAGGTGCACATGTTACCTTTGTACAGAGATGATTTCACCTCTAAAGAACTAAATTGTGCCAAAAAATGACCAAAAAAATTACTAAAACAGCAATTGCGAGTGGGATGTCCAATGGGATCCATGGTGGCCACAGCCACCCCTGGCAACCCCCTAGCTCCGCCACTGAAAGGGGACCATTTTTAGAGGGTTTAAAGGAAGAATTGTGAAGCTTATAATTTTATAAAAGCACTTACATTAATTCCTCTATTAAAACTAGTGTATTATTTGAGCTGTAAATTTGTTTTAATCAAAATTTTTACTGTTGTTTTAGAGTTTAAGGCATTATATTGTCATGGCAATGGAGATTGTAAATTTCAAAACAACTTTACACCTAAAATCATGTTAAAACATAGTTTACGTCTTGTGGCTATACTTTTTACATATTTTAATGTTTATGGATTGGCACCATTCACATTCATTCATAAGAGCCTCATTGTAACCCAGATTTTCCTTTTTTTTTTAAAGAACTAGAGAGACTAGTCTAAATTATTTTTAATTATGTTTTTGGTAATCAACATGCAACAAATGCTGTCGATTGAGCTTATTTGTTCGGCTGAGCTGAAAATCATACTGTGGATCCATTCGAAATTCAGACTCTTTTTGGACTTCTGGGTCTCAGGAGGTAAGAGCAGAAACTCAAGAGAGCTCTAAAAGTAGGCTGGTTAGCTGCAGTAATAAAAAGGTTGGAGATCAGACTTCACTCTGATGTAATACCAGCACCCTAATACCCTTTCACCCTCCAAACCAACTGGTCAGTGGAGTAATACTCAGTTAAATGCCCTCAAATTCTGCCAAGTTGTCAGTTGAGTTAGTTAGAGAGGCCCTGCTTCAAATGGTGCCATCAGCCCTTGCAGACCTCTTTAGAGTCCACACTTTAGTGACATAATGTTGCATATTATTGGATTGTAGAGCCCTATGAACTCTGTACCAATATGGACTTTATAAAGGTTGCTGTTTGCAGTGAAAAATTGACCAGAGCTCATTCATTGCCAAAGAGTGTGAGTTACCAAAGACACCAATTATGCTTAGTAAGACTACAACATGTAAGGTCATGTAAATACCTGAAACGTATTTCCTTTATTGGGGTAAAGTCATAAACGGTTTAAGCTAAAACTACTTGGGACATGTAGATTTTAGCCCATTACCTCAATTTCACGTTGCATGTAAAAACGTTGCATGTTACCTGCGTTATTATCCAATCTGCGCAAGTGTTGTGCGCATGCCTGTTTACGTTTCAATGTTAAAGGCAGAGAATAACACAATGATTTAAAGTCTCATGTAAATGCAGTTTTCTTGTGTTGTCGGACTGTTTTTGAATAAGCTGATTTTTGATAGTTATCACTGTATTGGTGTGCATGTAAATGCACTCACTAACCATTGGCGATGAGACAGATGGGGCACCCTTTTGAACCATATGTTCTAGTGGACTTTTACAAAGAAAGATTGCAAGAACACAAGTCTGTATCAAGTGCACAATTTGCGAGACAAAAAACTTGTTAAAATGGTCCTCAGCTTAAGAGTGGAAAAGCACTAACAAGGGGTTATAGAGGGAAAAGAGGAAGGTGTATCTAATGAATGTGGTGATGCTGGAGAAGAAGAAGAGGGGGATCATGGGTTGAATTTATGACTGCGATTTTGCTCAGCGCACCTTATGCCAGCATGTTAATGCATGCAAATTATCTATGACCATACCGAACGAGAGAGGAACACGTGTCTCAAAGGGCAGCACACTGAGAAGGTTGTTTGACATTCTGCACCTGTTTCCTGAGCTCTCATTGGCCATAGGGAATACTCAGGAGGATGTGTTTTTCTGTTGTTGATCAGCTCCCTGTGTTTAGAACTCGTGTTTGACAAGGTTGAAGTTTGTCCCACTCTGGAAGCCTGTCTTACAGAAACAAGTTCATCTGACTTCAGCTCAGGGCCATAAGACTTGGGGCCAGATTCACAAAGCATTCCTAAAAATAAAATTCTTCTTAACTACACATTTTTTCCCCCTATTTTCTAACTTTATTAATAGTTATTAATAGAATAAATATAATTCCAAATACCACCAAATTTTTTTACAAACCTCTTACCATGTATCGCAATAATTACATTTTAGGTTGCCTTTTTAAAAACTGGCCAAGGACAACAGATGAAAATGAGCCTATATGGCTGACTCTGGCTCATTGACAGTCATTTTTCTGTTGATTAATGTGCGCAGTCATCAAATAATAATTATTAAAAAAAATAAAAATTATTTAGAATATTTTTGTGAATTTAGCATCAGGATTGAAGTGCTTTCAGGAAACAAATTCAGGTCTTTTTTTCAACCTGATCTTGTAGAAACATTCACACTGAGTCCATACAAAAATGTAACTAAAAATGATTTAGTGCAGTAGGCGGTGCTGTTGTTATACCAGTCTCCTGTCCGGATCCTTCAGCTCTTTGAGATTTATATATTGAATGCTGTTAAAGCATGTATTTTCCTAATTTGGCATAACTGTTTCATTATGTTCTTTCCACGCTGTTGATGCATTTTGAGATGTGTAGAATCTGTGTTTTTATGCGAGTGAAATGAGTAAGTGCTCTGTTGGATATTTATTTGCACATGGATTTTGCTACAAGTAGGTCTATATTCAAGACTCCCAAACTCAACTTCTCTTTACACGTGGAATAATGTACATTGAGAATAATAGGTACAGCATAAAATATGATGCATATATTAAACATAATATAAACAAAAACACTGCTCACATTCTTTTCTTTATTTAAATTATTCCAATACTTTGTTATATTGTCCTTGCAATAAAATAGCATTGTGGTTCTGCAATTTGTCTAAAACATTGCATGTAACAAAACTTTTTATGGGATATTTTATTATGAGCTTAGTGCAAACGAATTGCCGAACCTCGCTGCGATTGTTATTGCTCTGATATATATCAGACACAGTGATGCTGTATACAAATGTAAAAATGTACATTTAAGACAAAAATCCATAAGCAGACTTTCAAAAACAGACAGTTCAATGGGTTCACGAAATGCAAATATTTATTTTTTAAGCATATCGTTTTTGTGGGTGTGTATCAGGTGCACGTCCAATGCCTGTGTAAGACCACCAAAGCGCTGGATTGAGCAGCTGCAACGACTCTGTAAAAATAACAGAAAGCTCTTATCTCAATGGTCAATCAGTTTTCACTGCATTCCGAAGAAAAAAAATGTATAAAAAAAACGTTCTTTTTGTCAGACCCGCTGTGAATAGCGGCATCAGAATCCATTGTTGCTATTAAAAAGCTTGTTCGGAATGAACAATCACAGCAAAAAAAAATGGGTTTGGTGTGAACAGGCCTTAACTTTGTTTTTGTTTGATTTTTTTTTTTTTTTTTTTTAAGAAAATGAGGGACAAGCCAAAATAATGTTTTGGTGGTAATCAACATTATGCCACAAATGCTGTCGATTGAGATGTATTAAACCCTGAATATTACTTTATGGTTAATGTTGGGATTAAGGTTAGGGTTAGGGATAGAATCATTTCCAGGCTAATTTCTTTGGCACATTGTTCTAGACCACCTACTGCATGTACAGTATGCAAAAGACTTTCTTTGACATCTCAGTTTCTTTCATTCTTTCTCTCTATCTTTATTCCATTGTATTTCCTTCATTCTTTACTCTCTAACCTATTACTCTCTTTTGTGGCTTTCTCCTTTGTCCCACTGAGATTAGTTTGGGAACATAATCGACAATAAATGACATATTCTTGTTCATTAAACAGAATCTGAGAAAAGCATTTAATGAGATTGGATCGAAATCTTGGTCAAATTGCTCATAATTCTCGTTTAGCTGTATATTAACCATATGAGGAGACAGCTGCGAGTTTTGGATATGTGGTTTCTGTCTGTTGATATGGCAGGTTGTAATTTTGATTACACCCATTTAAAAAAAAGAATATTACGAGCTGAATATTAACCAAAATGCAGAAGCTGGAACAGAGCCGGCGCCTCAGAGTGCACCGAAATCACGCTCGCATTTACGAGAGCCTCCGAGCGTATGTACGCGCAGTGAATAATGTTTTCAATCTCACATTTTCCCCACATCCCAGTTTAATTACATGAAATATGTTCAATCATCATTCTCTGGAGAACCAGTGGGAGCTAGTGTTTACGACTGGATGGTGCAAACGGAATGGGGAGTTCGTTCAACAGTATTATTGCGCTTCCATGACATATCCAATCACAAAACTACCCGACTAGTTTTACTGGCACGGAAGCATTAGATGATTCTGGAACATGTCATGGCATTCTGGAATCCCCTCAACATTCTAATGCACGTTAAACAGTCATTAGCCCTCTGAAGTGATTCATATTCGTTCCAACTGCACAATCAAATCCGACATTATGATGCATGCAAGTGTGCATGCATAAAAGGGATAGACCAATGGCAACCCTTCAATAATTTTGCATCTGCCAGCACATACATTTCTGTCCCTTTGAGACCAAAGCAACAGCAATGAAATGTTAAAAGCAGATTAGACGAACTAGCTGCATTAAACATACATTAAAACATATGAGATCACAAGATACTACATGCAGTTATGTCTACCATTAATCCAAGTTAACACGAATGAAATATGTAAAGTGAGAGCCAGTAAGAGAGCAAGAAAAGGATGATCAAAATAGGGAGGAGGTGAGGGAATGAGAGATTGAAGCGCAAGCGTGGAGACATGGGGTCACTTCCTGCTGCGCTCTCATTGGTTCCAGCCTCAAAGGGAAAGCCGAGAAAGAACCCGACATTTCATTAATAGTTCATCTTTTAATGAGAGCTCTGAGGGACCAATCAACATGCAGTGTTTCAACACACACCATTCCCCACGGAAACACACTCAGCTCGCAGGCCTCACCAGATGTATACACACACTTTCGTACAGTATACTTACACACATATACTCTGTAATACACCAAGGCCATCTTTAAAAGAGAATTTAGCCCGAAGGCAGCAAAATGAAAGTAGTTGGAGTCTGAGATGCCCAAAGCCATATCAGAAAGGTCATGTAATGCTACACAATACAACACAAGCAAATCTGATTCACTCACTTAAGACTTATTCTACATAAAAACACTGCATTGTGCTTTTATGACACTGTAGAAAATACATATAAGAATGTTAAAAAGCAACTGTAAAAAAAAAAAATCTACATACTGTTATTTGGTGAATTGTAAAATTAACATATTATGTTAAAGCATATTTTATATAGCAAAACAATATCCAGTATGTAATTTTAAAAGTAAAATATTGTAAAAATTATTAACCTTATACTGAACAATACATGCACTATAATGGTAAACTATTGTAATATATAATATTATATTGTAATATATATATATGTATGTTCCAGGAAGGACCTCTCTTAAAGAAACTAAGTTATCATGTGAACATCTGTTGATACTATGGTTATTAACAATACATTTAGGTTGATTGGTATGTTAGTATTATATATTTTAATGATACATATGGTTTTGAAATACAATCTATACAGTCACAAAAATGACATCCTGAATGCCTGAAATGCTGTCACTATTTATTTTTTTGGTGAATTTCTGGCAACCACAGCTGTCCTTATTTATTTATTTTACTGTATTTGTTCAGATTATTTTACAGTGATGTAAAATCTCTGCAAAGAGGGTGAATTTTACAAAACAAAATTTAAGTACAGAAGTTTTCCCCAGATTCTCATTAAAATCTCATTATGTGAAACATTTTTTTTTTTTTAATTCTTATTACATTCTTAATACTGTAATATATTTAAAAACTGTTGTACTGCATAAAAGGTCAGTATAAAAAGTAAATACAAATTGTTTTGGTAAAAGTGTAATACAAAGATTTTTTTAAAAACCATTCAAATAAAAAACAATGCAAAAATCATATTAGTCCTGCAAATAATGGTCCTACTTCTTGAACTTTCTAAAACATAATATTGTATTTATTTCTTTTAATTTTGGGGTGAAATATGACCCGGACACATTCTTGACAAGTTGCATGAGGTAAAACGTTAAAGGTACTGTAATCAATTTTAGCCATTCTACTTTCCCGACACTAAGCTACTGAATTAGCCACGCCCCCTCTTTCCAAAACCCAGCACTCCAAAGATACCAAAAAAGTTACTGTATTGAGACCGATATCATGAAGAAACGGTTGTCAAAAACAACAGCTGCAAAATAGCACCCTCATCTGACAACTGTTAAGAACAACATGGATTAAAAATGGCAGTAAGTCTCAATGATTAGCTGCAACTACACTATGAAAGCGTGCAAAACGATTGACAGGTCGAAAGAGTCATTGTCCACTTTCCGCAGACACATTTTTGTTTTATGTTTACAGAGACTAGAGCTGTCATAAAGACAGATGAGATATCTTACAAAACTTATTTCAGTAATACCTATCAGGGAGTAGGAACTTTTTTGCATACCTTTTCCATGAAAAAAATAGCTTGCAGCACCTAACCATAAATAATATATAATGTAAATCCTTAACATATGTGATTAAGCTTTAAATTTATAGAAGGTAATGTCCTTCACTGAAACAACAAACTAGTGAGAAGACTATCAACGTTCTGCAGGAAGTGAGAGTGAAAAACAGGCATGTGTTTAATTCGGGTTAATGAGCTCTGACTGTCTGTTTGTGTTTTTAAACTCTGCTGATTTTTTTGCTTTGTCTGACACCAGCTGACAGCTTGCTGACCCAGCGGCTGCCTTCATAAAAACAATGCAAAAAACCTCCAAGTCATTCTTAAGATAAACAAACTGAGTTTACACAAACCTCCAAATCGTAGCTATACAGTAATCAGCCTACGGGATTAATTTAAACACTAATTCATTCATGGAAGCAACACGCCTGTAATACATGCAATAATTTCTTCTGTGTCATACCTTCCTGTCCACAGAGGCTATTTACTGTAGCACAGACGAAAATGTATTGACAACCCTTGCCTTTGTAACTGGTCCTGCTTGACCCGCTTCGGTGGGGATTCGAACCGGGGTCTTCGGCATGGGAGGCAGGCGCACTAACAAGAAGGCTAAAGGCTACAGCCTCTAGCATCAGTCGCTAGTGTGCCTCCTGACACCAGGGGAGTGAGGTTTACACACTGCAAAGCTACCTACCAGCTGGCTACCGTTATACTCAACCCCCTAAACCTCACTCCCATCCAGGCCACACCACCACTGTAACCGATCCTGCTCAACCCACTCAGATTTGAACCGGCGTCTCCAGCATGGGCGGCAGACATGCTAACAAGGAGGCTAAAGGCTACAGCCTCTAGCATCAGTAGCTAGTGCGCCTCTTGAAGCCAGGGGAGTGAGGTTTACACTTGCAAAGCGACCTACAAGCTAACTACCATTATACCTTTATGCACAGGAGCTTTGAGGAACAGCAGTTGTAGAATAATTACAGGCATGAAGGAACGCTAATGCCAATGAAGTTCAGAAATACATGCTGGGAGCAACTGTGTGTGGATTATAGGCAAAGACATCCAAGGGAAGTTATTTAACATATCAGCTTTTCAAAGTTTTTTTCAAAGAACTGCTTTTAAGGCAACATTTATTAAAACACATAATAGAAACATAACACAACATTCGCAAAGCACTTACATAACATTACGCATTTCCGAGTGAAATTATGGCTTTGATAAAAGAAAGCTTCATTATTTTTTATTTTATTAATGTTAAAGGTGCTATAAGCGATTTTATGAATGGTATGCAGAAAATGTTCCTACACCCTGAAAGATAACACTGAAATAATTGTCATGAGATATCTCATGGGGTGTCTGTAACAGCAAACAGAAAATGTGTCCCGGGGCCACGGTCTTTGAGGGTTTCTGCCAATCAATAATTTTTCGCATTCTCAGAGTGTTGTAGTTGAAGCAGATCATTGAGGCCTATGCCATATTCACATTTATAATAGTTGTCAGCTGAGGGCACTATTTTGCTACTGTTCTGTTTGACAACTGTGAGAAGATGCAACATTGCGCTTCTGTTCTTTGTCGGTCTCAATGGTTTCTTTGGAGTGCTGGGTTATGGAAAGAAGGGGCGTGGCTAATTCACTGGCTCAGTCTCGTGGAACATCCACAACATCTAAAATCACTTACAGCACCATTTATTTTTGTTTGGGGTTGGGTGAACTACGCCTTCAAGGTGAAGTAAAAATTAAACAGCAGACAGATAAGGGCAAACTCCTTTTTTTAATTTATCGGTTTTCTCTTCCCCTGCACGGACTGCTTAACTGACAAAACAAACATAACCTCAACAATTCCAACAGACAGTAAGACAGGGGGATGGCTGATGTGGTTGACAGATAGAGTGATAAACAGTCAACACCTGAGCTCTGTCTCTCACATATGGGGGCTGTTTTTAAGAATAACAAGAAATGTCTGAGAACTTCGTTCAAGAACCTGTTTTATCATATCTGGATGACACCCAATCTGATGCCAGATACCAGTTTCTTACTGCAAGTTTTGATGAGATTAAAAAAAAACCCTCTAGTTTAACAGTAAAAACGGAATATTCTATTATACATATCTCTAGAAGAAAAAAAAAAAGGTGTATGATGAAAAAAGCTATTTTAATTTCTATTAAAAATCACCATTTGGAACAAATCCAATAGGATTCTAATGGGATCAAACAAACATCCACTACAAATAAAAAAAAAATGGGATACGATCATTTGAAATCCTACAGAATTTTCAGAAAATTAGAGTACAATAAATCGGACCTCACTTTTCAGGCGGTCTCGGTTCGTTTGTTTAGTGCGCACCAAGGTTCGGGTGACAGCATTCACACTTGTTCAAATGAACCGCACTAACAGAGCAATCACACCAGAGTTCGTTTTAATCTAACCAAACCAGCGTACAAAACACCAAAGCCAATCGAACCAAGTGTGAACACACCCTAATACATCTTGATTTTGACTTATGTTGGAATCATATAAGAAAGTTCTCATTAGGATCCTTTAGGATTGATATTCTATTCTATTCTATTCTCATTTTACTTGCATAATTCACAAAAATATATTTGATAGGAAAGTTTAAGCCATGAATATACAACTACATTAACTAATGCTGCAATTTCCAGAAACATCAATATAATTTCATATTACAGATGCAAATTAAAGCAATAAGTCATGAGAGGCCTAGCGTTACAGTGATTTTACCATGATTAAGGGGTGTTGTTAGGCATGGCGTGAAGCTGGAGTGCATCCAATCAGATTCTACAGTTGGAAGCAATCAGTTTAATAAATATGTATTCCTATCAACACCCACACACAGAAACTAGATCACTCTCTCATTTTAAAAGCCAAGAAGAAGAACATTAAATAATCTAAAACTGGGTTGTGGTAAATGTGATTGTGCATATTGGCTATTTTACAACTTGACTCATCTAATCAAATTTTAGAGCCAAACCCATCTTATACATGGTGGGAGTGAATAGGATTCCAGAAAACATCACTTCATGTCATCATTCCATGGTGTGCAGTTATGGACGAAGAGCTATATATGCTTTTGCACTCATCTGGATGACTGGGATGGTCTTTCTTGGCGGAGAGCTCACCTACTGTCAGCAATCCCATAGGCCACAGTAATTTTTTGACTGTTATACGTAAATGCGCTTTGTTTCTACAAATACAGGTGTGTTTGTATGTGTGTGTGTGTGTGTTTGTGTGTGTGTGTGTGTGTGAATGTTTCCTGAGTTCTGATGAGTCTTTGCACATCACTAGCTCTAATTTAATTAAAAGTTTTCTCTGTGGACTCAAAGATCATTTGAAAATGATTTCATGCACTGAAATCAAGGGGTGTGAGTGGATGAGTGGCGAATAGTTTCTCGGCATCTTTGTTGATTCGAGACTTAATCTTGCTGACTAAAAAGTCTTATATTTAGTTTTCTTGTCATTAGTGCTATTGTTTTATCAGATTATTTTATTTCACCATATTTGGACCATTTTCTCACTGCTGGTGGTAGTATGAGGCACCCAGGTCAAGATTGCCTATATGGAGATAACAACTTACGCCACCACTCAGGTGAAGATGCCACTTTCTACTCCTGCATAACGAATCCTAGGTATTGAATTTCTGAACCTGTTTGATCTGGGCTCCATCGAGGTGGACACTTGCCAGCGACCCATCCGTTGTCAAAACTTTGGTCTTGTCTTGCTTTGATTTTGAGGCCATACGGCTCAGTGATGCGGTCGATGCCAGAAAGAATGTCAGTGGCTTCGGCATCAGTATCGGTGAAGTTCACTCTATCGTCGGCAAACATCACATTGGTCACATAGGTGTTCTCATCACACTAAACTCAACGCCTTCCCTCAAATGCTTTTCTCATGACATTATCAATCATGGTGTTGAAGTGTTAACTTCGCCTGCATGGACGGTCACAAGCCCGGCTGAGAAAGGAGGAGGGTTGGTCCCCAGCCAAGGGGCCGTAAAACCCAGCAAGAAACCAAATGTGAAACGGATAAAATTCATGCACTCATTCTACCGCATCCGGGGCAACCAATGCACAAGTATTGGGGTCCCAGGGTGCTGGTGAGAAATGGACTACTGGCTGAAGTATCAAAGCGATCAAGCCGAAAACAGACCTGAAGCTCTATCTACTACTTTGTTTACATTATTCAGTAAGAATTCAACGTGAACACTCCAGCATGGAAAACCGTTGCAGTGCCTTGTTTCGAAGGCTGCGTGCTAGGCAGTACACATCCTTTGAAGGCTGCAGTATACTGGCCGTACTCCCTTAAACAAGCCTCGTTTAAATGAGACAGCCTTCATAGGACAAATGGAAACTAAATGTAACATGGTTGCTATGACAGCACACCCCACTCTTTAACAAGTGCGAGCGCTTTGAGTGAGAAGAGAACAAAGAATGTATGAGGTATATTTTAGGAGAGTTATAATGATGTAAAGAGAAAAGAAAATAGATTTTACAGATGTACTTTTAGTCTAATAATTTATTTTAATTATATATTAATAGAGCCCTGCGATGGACTGGCGACCTGTCCAGGGTGTACCCCGCCTTTCGCCCAATGTTAGCTGGGATAGGCTCCAGCCCCCCGCGACCCTGTACAGGATAAGCGGTTGACGATGGATGGATGGATGGATATATTAATAGAATTATACATATTATATATTCTGAATCATCTACTGAAGTACTTCAACTTGGGTTCTAACATTCCTTGTGTTTGAACATCATATTTAAGAGCAAATTGGCATAATTTTGTTTTTAGACATTTTCGTTTCGGCTACATTTGAAGTTTCCTAATCGCTTTTCTGAAATGAGACAGCCTCGATGACGTATGCAACCGGCAAGTGCAACCTCATGGGGATGCAGCCTTCTAAACGAGCCACAGCTCATATCATGCATTGTTTTTTTAAATTAGTCTACAAAGGAATCAAATCTACTCAAATACTCTCAAGTGCCTATTCACACTTTAGTTTGATAGATTGCTTCACTCATGTGCCAACTGAAGCAAAAGCCATTCACACATCTGCTCATAGTTAGACAATCATCTTTCCAGTATTATCAGTATCATCATAAATTACAATAGTAAAGTGTAATCGGAGCTAATTATGGCTGAATTTAGCATGTTAGCATTAGCGTCATGAATTCAGAATCTTAACAAGGCAAATTCAACATTTTCTACTGTATATATATATTAATTTACATCATCATCGATTGGTTAAAAGCTTCTTTACTGACCTCATGTGCCGTTGGATGCAATTAACATTGCTATGGTGTAGTATATTCATTTGACTATCCACATGAGATTCAGACTTCTGAGTTTTATGGACAACAACTACCTTATCTTCAGAGAATTTAAGTCTAAATGTCATACAAATGCACTTTGACAGACATTACCCTGAGAAACAATCACCGTCAAAACTTGCTGAGGATGTTTTGTGATGTATCCTTGGTATAAGCACAAGAAAAATCTCTGGAAAGTTCATTCATAGAACAACAAGCATTCTGATGTATGTTGTGATGCAAAAGGGCCTGAAGACACTCCACAACATGAGTTCCAAAAATTAGACATTCTCAGTCAAAACTGAGGTAAAATCTCGCCTGAGCAGTGAGGGAATCGGCTCAAACACATAACATCACTTCACAGCTACAGAAATGTGTCTTGGTTTATTTTACATCACGATGGGTAGGAAAGCAATGTTGGTTTGTTTGTTTGTGTGAACACGCTCGAGTAATGGTGTTAAATATTCACTGAGGGTGTTTTTATGGTGAGTCTTTCCTCACACCTCAAGATTCACTGTTAGCATACAGCACACATACAGGCTTGTGTGCAATACAATTCAAATGTGTCCACGTACATATATACAGTACTGTATATATGTACGTGGACACATTTGAATTGTATTGCACACAAGCCTGTATGTGTGCTGTATGTCATATTAGTTTTTAAACAACAAAATACTTATGTTTTAACTTAAGGAAGAGTTCAGAAATCAATATTTGGTGGAATAACCCTGATTTTCAATCACAGCTTGCATGCGTTTCAGCATGCTCTCTTTGAGTCTTTCAAAATGTTGTTGGGTGAATTTATGCCACTACTGGTGCAAAAATTCAAGCAGCTTGGCTATGTTTGATGGCGTGTGGCCATCCATCTTCCTCTTGATCACATTCCACAGGTTTTCAATGGGGTTCTGGTCTGGAGATTGGGCTGGCCATGACAGGTTCTCCATCCACACCTTGATTGGCCTGGCTGTGAGGCATGGAGCATTTTCCGGTTGGGAAAAAAAACAATCCTCAGAGTTGGGGAACATTGTCAGAGCAGAAGGAAGCAAGTTTTCTTCCAGGATAACCTTGTGCGTGGCTTGATTCATGCATCCTTCACAAAGACGAATCTGCCCAATTCTAGCCTTGCTGGTGCTGATCATCACCGATCCTCCACCAAATTTCACAGTGGGTGTGAGACTGTGACTTGAAGGCCTCTCCAGGTCTCTGTCTAAACATTAGACAACCAGGTGGATCGATGATGATCTGGGGCTGCTCCTGCAAGGCTTGAATCGGGTAGATTTGTCTTTGTAAAGAACACATGAATCAAGCCACTTAAAAGGTTATAAATTCTTTGCATTATTCAAGGTCTGAAAGCACTGCATCTTTTTTGTTATTTTGATTAGTTGTCATTTTCAGAAAATAAATGCTCTAAATGACAATATTTTTATTTAGAATTTGGGAGAAATATAGTCAGTTCTTTATAGAATAAAACTAAAATTTGTATTTTACTCAAACACATACTTATAGTATAAATAGTAAATCCAGAGAAACTTGTAATTTTGCTGTGGCTGTATATACTGTACTGTGCAAAATTCATAGACACATAAGATTAAGACAAAAAAAAAATGTCTAAAGATGGTTATTTATATCTTCTGCAAATGGAATAGAATAGAAGAACAGAGTACCCTGTAACTGATTGCATCGCCCCCACAGAGCCCCCCACTGAACATCAAGTCAGTTTAGGATTATATGAAGAGACAGAAGCAAATGAGACATATGACAAATGAGATAGAAGAACTGAACAAGAAGCAGAATTCAAATGTATATACTATATATATATATATATATATATACTGTATATATATATATATATATACACTATTCTGTTTGGTGCCACTAGTGATGGCGTAGTGACTCTGGGACGAATCCCAGTTACACGTTTGAGACCATCAATCCACACATCTTATCACGTGGCTTGTTGAGCGCGTTACCGTGGAGACGTAGTGTGTGTGGAGGCCCACGCTATTCTCCGCGGCATCCACGCACAACTCACCACACACCACACCGAGAGCGGGAACCACATATAATAGCGAACACGAGAAAGTTACCCCATGTGACTCTACCCTCCCTAGTAGCCGGGTCAATGTGGTTGCTTAGGAAACCTGGCTGCATTCACTCAGTACGCCCTGTATTCGAAGTCACGACTCCAGGGGTGGTAGTCAGCGTCAACACTCGCTGAGCTACCCAGGCCCCCGGCGCAGAACATACTTGACTTTTAAAGTTCCAGTTTCACTGATCGATCAGTTAATTGTCAGTATATCCCTTCTTTCCATTTAGTTAAAGGGATAGTTAATCCAAAAATGAAAATTCTGTCATCAGTCACTCACACTCATGTAATTCCATCCCCCTTATCATGTACTTTCTTCTATGGAAGACAAAAGGAGATGTTAGGCAGAATGTCTCAGTCAACGTTCACTTTCAATGCATGTTTTTTTCATACAATGAAAGCGAATGGTGTCTGAGGCTAATATACTGCTTGACATATCCTTTTGTGTTTAAAAGAAGAAAAAAAAAATGAGTTACGAACAACATGTGGTGGGTAAATGATAAAATGATGACAACATTTTCACTTTTGCGTGAACTATCCCTTTCAGTCCACCTACTCTCAATTGGAAAGCTGTAGTGCTCTCCCCTGTAGTGCCTTTAACAGGTGAATAAACCATGAGTCATTTTGCTTTAAAGTCCCATTAAGATCGGACTCATTTTTAATAAGGAATCAAAGAGCATTATGAACTTTTAGCAAACTCTGGCAAACTGAGAGGAAACATTTTTCTGAATCCATTCAGAGAATGGAAGAAATCAGTAGGTTTGAAGATTCTTGCACTGAGGAAACTCTATTGTTTCATTCTGAAGGAGCTGAAATGTATTCAGTATGGAGTTAACAAGCCTTTATCTTTAGCTAATAAACATGTGGAGTTCATATGTTCTGGCCCATTACAAAGAAATTCACAGCCCATTATGTTCCGTAGACTGGGCACTTTGTGCCACAGTACTAAATACGTTTTTCGCAGTAACAGCTACTTGACTCTTGAATACTATCAAGAGAACTTTTTCTCAAGCAGAACCTATTTCTGCATTTCTGAGTGACCATTTTAAAATGTATACTTTTTGCTCTTTTTTTTGTAAAGAAATTAATTAAAGGTGGACACCTAGAAGCATAGATGCAGCATTAGTCAAATTTTTTTTATTTTATTATTATTATTATTATAGTTTTTTAAAATGTATTTATTTATTTATTTTTATGTAGTGCACCTATAAATATCAGTCAGTCAGGTGCTATTAAAACATCCTGGTACCGTTCCCAAAATCTTGTAAGCGATTTAGGCAGAAATCGTTCATATGAGCCTCAGGCCTTAGCGTGTTATTCCTGAGCCCTTCCAAAGGTACACAACTTTTCTTTTAGATTGTGATTTTTCTAGAAGCACTTTTAAATTGAGCAGGTCCAAATTCACATCTCTCTTCTGAGGCTAAATAAGACTGTTCTTCGCAGGGGCACACAGTAATTTCCCCTGAATCTATCCCAGAATTCATCCGCTCAGACTGACTGGTGTTCGTAATCTCGCTGGTGAGAGCCGGATGAATGGATCTCTCATTTCCCTTGACTACACTTCTCACTTTCTCTCTATCTCTCTCGCCTTTTTGGCTTGGTGCATCCATGTCCAACGGCCTGCGAAAGTGCAGTACATCAGGAGCAGATTGGGCTAAGGTGTCTAGGCGTAATATATCAGACTTTCTTTTCATTTTCTCTGGCTCATTGGTCACCAAACAGCACACACATGAACCTTTAACTCGCTCTGTCAGTGTGGGGACAGATAAACACGTTGGCGATGTTCAGGAAGTCTTAGTTTTTAATCAACCCAAAGCGTAGTGTGTTCAGGGTCACCTAGCACTGATGGTAAAGCGTGACAGTAGTTGTAAGGACATGAAATAACGTAATCGCTTTGCTATGTATGTGTAGCATCCAATAAGCTAACTACTAAGCAGTTAGGTAGGGCCTAAAAAACAAACATTCCAAACACCTAAAATAAAAAGTAAGCATGCTGTGCATTTTCTGTATTTTGAATTACATATTCAACTTACTACATTTATCAGTATCAAGCAGCAAATTTGCATTTCACAAATTTACTAAAAAGTTAAATTTTAGCCGAAAATATTTAGGAAACCAAAATGTAAAGTTTCAGAAACGTTTCCCAAAACATTTTGACGATGCAAAATGTAGTACCAAGTTCGACGTGATAATGAGGTTTATAAAACATCAAAATTCATTTTTGCTAATTCTTGGGGAAATCTTACACGTTAGTTGGCTTGCTGAGGATAATGGAATTTTGCACAAATACATGCTATTTTCTCTTTATAAAAATTTATAATATGCTTCAAATAGTTACTGATTTATGTATTTTATTTTTTTACCAAAACAGCAATAATAACAAGGAAGCTGCATTTAGAAAAATTTATAAAATCCTTCACTATAGAAAGTTTATTCATCTCTGCCATAGTGAAAGTTTCACTCCTTCCAACTCAGAAACAAGTGTATCAAAATTATCTCTTAGTTTCCCAGTCGTAATTAAAGGTGTATTTTGTTAGTGTCATCTTGGACTTACACTGACACCTAGGGGTGTGGATGCAGCATCATTCAAAAATCAATAGATTTTACAAGGTTATTGGTATGACTGGACATGTGAGTGCTCATGCTTTTATACATAAGTTTCAAAATTACAATGAATTTATTCAGGAGTAAATCTTTTTAAGAGGAAACAATTACTGAGTGCACATTTATGACTTGAAAGGGCATTCATGCGCAACTTCCAAAAAAGTATTTGTATCTTCATTTATATCAACAGCACACGAAGGCAGCATCAACATCCGTCCAAAAAAGGACAGAAAGCCATTCAATTGAATCATCTGATTTGAATGTGATTCTCACAAAATCAAATGTGCATATTTTACCACTTCACCACTAAAAAAAAAGGTGATGCATTCTGCTACCTCACTCCTCCCATTTAAATTACCCACAGCTGGACGTTTAAGACAGGATTTTGAAACAAATGTCCGTTTGTGTTACAGAGTGCATCAAAATGACCTACAGAGTCAGGAATACGAAAAGCTCACCCACATTGCACCTACGTTGCTAAGGCTAACATGCTAACACTAGCTCCCATGCTTCCTCTGAGGTATTAACAAACAAACCATCACACAAATATACTGGACTAGCAAAGTATATCTGACTATTCAAACACAGAACACAAGGTTGACACATCACTTGAATACTGATACCAGCACACTCTTCTCTCAGAATGATACATGTGAAATTACTAATAAATGCTAATGCTAAAGAGTCATTAAAGGAAAATACAGGTTCAGTACATGTTAAGCTCATTTCTGGCATAATGTTAATTATCACAAAAGATAGTTTTGACTCACCCCTTGTTTATCACACAATAGTGGCAGGAGTACTCAATTAAATTTCCAAGAGGTCCAGTCTCTACATTTCCTTCCCAGCAAATAGATAATAATATGTAGCTTACATGGTGTCAGTAGTTATATAGCTAGGAAATTATAGTCTTTTAATTACTTTTATAAATTGCCACATTGGCAGAAATAGTACTTTGTAAAAAAAAAAATTAATTAAAAAATAATGCACTTGAATGTGAATAACCAGTTTTGCTATCTGCGTAAAAATTTAGTTTAAACTCTCAGTGGTGTGACTGATTTACAGATGCAACCGTGCAACTTCATGCAGGTATTCTGACAGCTTGCGTTGGTGAAGCGGAGAAAGTATATCAGGTGTGAGATCTCCCAGAGATACCTTCCCTCTTTATGATAATTGACTCTGACAAGCCTGTGCCAGCTCACTTTAAACTAAGGTAAAAATCCATCATTTGCTTCCCATTATGTAGGTGTGAAAATTTTTATCCAATTTCCGTCCCACTGCTGAAAGAGTTACAATCGTGAAGGGAAAATGGGGCCCCTGCAGGTTAATTCCAAGCAAATTCATGACTAAACTCTGGCCCTAATCATACTTCCTACAACATGGCTGAGTTAACAGTAAATATGCTAATCTCCAAAACGTAATCCTCAAACTTTCACTCCGAGGAATTGCCCCACACATCCCCTAAAGCTCTGAATTTAAAGGGAAAATCACCTTAAAACATGGGTGAAGATAATTACAAGCCACTCCAAGCTTAATATTCTACCATATCTTCAATTTATAAATGCTGATAGTGCTTAAAGGGGTAGTTCAGCAATAAAGGAAAATTGTTATCGTTTACTCATTTACATTATTCTCATGTCATTCAAAACCTGTATGTTTTCTTTCCTCGCTGTTGACATGAAAGTTGTTTTTGTCCTTAACAAGTTTGCATGTGAACACACAAGCCAAAACTAGCTTCTTGTCCACATTTTCACCGAAAAATTACAAATTTGGGTTGTTGGTATGCTTTCAAAAGACTTGAAGGTGCAACATGAACTACTTCTAAGGTCATTATCCACTGCCATTGTATTGACAAGATGGAATGCAATAGTCATTAAAACGTTTTGTTTACCGCATACGAAGAAAGTCATATCATTTTGAAATGAAATGGCGGTGTGTAAATTATGACCGAATTTCCATGTTTGGATGAACTAGTCTCTTAAACAATGAAAAATGATTTAAGTGTCTGTCTGATCCACATATAAAACATTTTATGTATAACTTCCAGAAAAACAACCATCTCTGCAGACTACATTATATGTTGCTATGGTTGTCCTTTTCTGAACTTGGGAGTAAAAAACACTATCCTTACACATACTGTATATATATATATATATATATATATATATATATATATATATATATATATATTAATATATATATATATATATAAGAATATCATGCAGGTTTGAAACAAACACTGTATGAGCTTTTTGTGTAGTTTCTATATAGTCAATATTATAACAAGAGGCTTGAAAAGAGCATTAAAGATGCCAGCAAGGCCAAGGCAATGTTTTGTACTTCAGCAGAAGGGTAACCTGCCATGCTGAGCAAAAACAGATTTAGCCAATGCGAAAACAAGTTTCAAGTGAAAACATGTCTGCGTCTAAGCCCAGTTCTGCACTTTCATTCACTCTTGTTCTCTCTTTATCCATCTATCTACAGCTATCTATGTCTAGCTCACTCTCTGAGGGGTGACTGAACGTCTAGGATAGATAGCGAGGGCAGAAAAGTATATGTGTAAAAGAGCAGATAAATCTCTTTTTTTTCTCTCTCTTTCACTCTCCAAGGAATATCAAAATGTCTATATCTGTGAGATACCCCGCAGAAAGGTCTCCCGTACCCTTTCCACAACACAATTAAGTCCAGCGCAGTTATTCCTCAGTGTAAGGTTTGTGTCACGAGGCCCTGCAGAGAAAGCCATTGAATAGACTAACTGGCCGCTTAACCTTTACCACATCCAGATTCTTGCCCCAGGATTGTTGTCTTTTGGAAGTCTTTCTTGTTCTTTCCTCAAGTGATGGATGCTGATTCCTCATCAGACTCATTTCGGCTCAGTGGCGCATATTAGAGACTGTGAGGAGACATTTATTTATGCTGGCAAAGAGCCTCGGCATGAAGGAACAAACATCAGTAAGGGCCATATTCAAGGCATTTCCTATTGCCTGAATGTTGTGCTTGTGTGTACAAGAATGCACGAATAAACACTGAAGAAATTAACTTTTCACCTTCCTGTCATCGGTTGTATCAATGTCTTATTTTGTCAGACTAAGCTGGCCTCAAGCCTAAACAAGCAAAAAGATAATTTGCACCCTGCTGATAAAACTGCTTTAACCAGGCTAAACTGGCTTGCTGGTCGCTAACTGGTCTTTTAGTCTAACCAAGCTGGTTTTAAGATGGTGTTAATGGTTCCCCAGCCTATCCAGTTGACAAGTGTCCAAAACCCCTCTAGAACCATCTAAACAGACCAGCTTAAACAGCTTTGGAGACCAACCTGGTTGTTTTGATTGTTCATTTTTCACTTCACTATCATTTTCTCACCTTGTTTGAATGATTATCACGAAACCTGTCATGAAAATGCCCTGGTCCTATTTTACTAACAAAATCAAAAGAAACAAATATGAAATTAATTTTTGCATACAGAAAATGAAACCTATTTTTTAGGTCCATTAAGTTGTATTATATTGTGACATGAATCACAATTCATGTGTCACAATTCAAAAAATCGTAATGGTCCTAAATGTAGGCTTTGTTTTCTTTATGGAAAATATGATTTAATTTTATTTTATTTATTTTTATTTGGGGTATTGGGGTATTGATTTGGGGTTAAATAAGACATTTTCTTGGCAGGTTTTGTCAGAATCACAAGTATGCAAAACAAAGCTGGCTTCAAGCCTTCACAATCTGCACAAAAGCTTATTGGCAGTTGGAGTCTTATTTTATGTTATATATTTCACTGCTAGTGGCCTACTGTGCCATATTATTTACTTATGTATTAAATATTTAATTTAACCCATATTTGTATTGAAAGTACCAAGGTTTACCTAAAGAGTATAATTACCAACAAATTACCTCATGCAATGCATATTGCGGTGAGTGATTTCTACTTCACATAGTGTATATTTATAGCCTGAGAAAAAACTTCACATTTACCCAGCTAGAAATTACCCAGTTAAAGCACAAAGGCCTTGTAAACATAGTTGCTCAAGATAATGCCACCAACTGCAGGTCTTACAGGCCAATAACCAGGCACTGTTACAACCTCACAATGTGGCTACAGCCTGATAAATAATTCTCAGCTCAGGTCAGTGGAGCTGTGAATCTGCTATCCCTTTAGACTCTACAACCAACCAATCCAGAGCTCCAACAGGGAGCACGTTCAGCAATTACAAAAACAGTGCAGGCAATTGGCCATGAAATATGTGCACAGCTTTAGAAATCAATAGGGCCTTATCAATGGCATAAAAGCCTTGCCACTCAATTAAAGCAATTATGCATCACCCTACAATCACTCTCGCCTTCGCCGAAGAACCGACTTTAAGTTCCTTTTGCACTAATGGAAAAATAAATTGCTGTGATGTCAGTTCTCGCGTGCAAACTGGAGTGGCATTTGAGAGGTGTTGTGAGAAGAGAGACGGTGCCGAAGCACGTAATTTAGTGGTGAGATTGCTCTTTGCACCAGCTCAATGTTCCTTTTAACGAATTACCGTGTTCCTTTTTGTGTAGCTGAGGCCTCATTTCCAAATCCCGGAGCGATGGAGAAACTCTGAATGTACCGGTTTTGCCACGTCAGCTGTAATCTTGCCACGGACATTTAAATGACTTACAAGGTAGCTGCAGCAAGTCTTTGTCTGCTACCGTCGCCCGTGAATAACAGAGCTGAGAGATAAGACCTGACAAAAGAGGAACTGAAAGGGCAACAGCGAGCGCCGTTCACACCACAGCGGCACGTCTTTGTTTGGGGCTTTGTTCCTCTCCTCTCTCCTGTTATTAAGTCCAAGTAAAACACAACATTGTCTAAGGGGAAAAAGCTGACATGTCCACATAAAACAAAATGCAACTCGAACAGAAAAGTGTGGAAGCTTCTTAAAGACCCAATAAATCGATTGATGAGCAACATTTTCTGTCCTATGTTGATGTGAAAAGAGTCCTTTTGCATTTTTTTTTTTAATTACACTGATTTTTCTTTACAAATTATATTATCAGCATAAACTTTTTCATAAAATTTAAATAGAAATACAGCTGCAAGCAGCAATTAATGGGGTTCAAGCATTTAAGGTCTTTAAGTACATATGTAACAGATATTAAGTATTGATTAGACAGTCTGTTTGCAACTAAAACAATGATACAGTGCCTTAATTTTCATAAACATCAGGTTAGGAAGCACAGAGTTATGGTATTTATTAAATTTCTGATTGTTATAGCACCACCAAGAGGAGAGGTGCCCATATTTTTTCCATGTGTCCTCAGATTGATCTCCTGTATAAGTCTTTTAAATTTGGTGATTATATCTCAAAGTAAACACACACACATTGTATGTTTTGGCATACTGTTGCAACGGTGCATCAAAAGTTAAAACTTTTTTGGATATTTATTAATAATGGGACACCAGAGAACCTTTCAGCACTTATTTGGTTCCAATCGGGTGAATGGCCAAGGACAAGTTCAAATAGCTGCTAAAAGTTGATTTGTCGATGGCAGCCATGTTTTTCAAGATATGTGACTGTCCTTATAGAAAGGGGTGGCAACTTGGACAAAGACACTGCATGCAAAATATCAAGTCATTCAGACCAATGGTTCCTTAGTTAGAGGTACTTTTAGAATTTTAATTATTATAGCAACACCAAAAGGCAGAGATACGCAATGTCATTGTGTGTCCTCAGAATGACCCCCCTACATTTGAGTACCAAATTACATTCCATTGAAGAATAACAATTTTAGTAAAAGTGGCCACAACCCCTATGTACGTTTTGGTGTACCTCTGTGATGATGAATCGAGAGTTCAAACTTTTTTTTGGTTATTATTAATGTTCGGACACTGTTTTGGTTCCAATCAGGCAAATGGCCTAGGACTAGTAATTTTGTTAAATAATCTCAAACATTTAACGAACGCTCTGATTCACACCAATGGATATTGAGGTAAAGTTGTTCAGAAAGAGGAGGTTAATCATATGATATAAATAATGTGTTTCTTTGAGAAAGACAGATTTAGAAGCTTTTTAAACGCAATAGCGGCTCCCGGTGTCCAATTTTGTTACAATTTTGCACAGACCTCTCGGGCCAAGAGACAAATAGGCCGACAATGTTTCGATTCATTTTTTAGTATTTTGGCGCCACGTAGGGGCATGCAATTTGTTTTTTGTGTGTGTTCCATACATGTGTACCAAAGTTGGCGAAAATATCTCAATCCATTCAAAAGTTATAACCGTTTTAGTAAAAGAGGTCATGCCCACTACACACATTTTGGGGTACTGTTTGATGACAAATCAAAAGTTTAAAATTGCTTTGGTTACGATCGGACAAACGGCATAGAATGAGATTGTTTATTTCAAACAATCCAAAATAGCTGCAAAACGAGTGGATGGAGATTTTGTTTCTAGCCCTTAAGTTTCAAGATTTATGGCCCAAAATGTTTTTATTTTTTTCCTCATTATAGTGGCATACGATTGGGCCGATTCCATGTGTATGGCTAGCCAGCCTGAGTACTACCATCCCTGAAAGCTTCAAGTGTCTAGCCCTTACGGTTTGATCTACACAATCAGTTTTAGGGTAGAAAAGTAATAATAAAAATAGTGACAAACACAAGGATTCAGGATTGAAGCCCTAAAATTTACATGAACTTGAATTTCTTATTATTTGGTAAGTCCACTTTTTGCTACAATGACAGCATGTACTTGAGCTGGCATGGACTCCCTACGTTTGTGCAAAACCTGATGATGACCAACAACATATAGATGATTTCATGGCTAATAGGCTACATTCACATAGCAGCAGAGTAAGGTTGTCTGTTCTGCTTTAAACGGCTAAATATCCACACACAAGTATCATACACAATTCCATTATAAACAAGAGTGACTAACAAAACTGTATCACGTAAATGACGAAACATATCTAAGGTGTTAGAAGTAAGCTGACAGCCAGTTAATCTGCCGCTAGATTTTAAAATCAATATATTGAATATGTAAAAAAAATAAAGTAAATATTTGGTGCATAACACAGGACTTTTAACTATAAACAAGACCGAAAAACGGCAGGGACTTTTATTTTGAAATATCAGTACTCCTCAGCTGCTAACACAAAAAAGAGTGACTAAGTATGCACTCTAACAGTTAACAAATTCACTTTACAAATACGAGCAGACTATTAGCGAACTATTGTTATTTTTGCAGATAACCAAAAGTTCCAAAAGCAACTATCAGCAATGATAAAATAAATATTTTAATAAATGGGTTGACATCTAGCTATTATGGTAAACCTGTGTGGTGTGAATGGAGCCAGAGGGTCTTTCTCAATTCTAAGAATGCAGAGAACAGACTTGCATTCTTATGAAGACCAGTCTAGCCAAGCTACCTTAGAAGAACAAACTCGGAAAGAGGATGTATCAACTGCAAGCTATGAGATGAGCTGCGATCTTCCTGTTGTGCAATTGACTGTCCTAGCACATTTGTAGCCAATGAGAGAACTACTAGCATTACCACAGAGCAGTAAGGTTTAACAAGACAAGTGAAGCATTGAAAGAATTAAGTCTGTTAACACTAGTTTTTCCTCCATGTGTTCATTACTTTTAATTGATACCTAACTAAACAACAATTGTTGATGCAGTATGAAGACTCTCACAAGCTCACAACTGGCAACTCTTTAGAGAAAACCATATAAATGTCCTTTTCTTCCACCGTAAAGTGCTACAATGACTTCAGGGTCTTCAAATGGGTTCTTGCGCACAAGTCAAAATCTGACGCATCCTTTAATTTTGGTCTGATAAAGAACACATCTGGGTAATTTTTGCATTATCGGTACCTGCATTTTTTGGTATTGACACTGAACTTCGGCAGTGGGTGATGATGTTGAACGAGACTATGAGGAATATTGAGAAACCATAGCCATGGACTATATCCATGGACTAAAAGCCACAAAACTATTTTCTTGAGTATTTAAAAAGCCATAGGGGAGTAAATAGCAGCGGTCCAGCAAAAGGTGTGTTTGAAACAGGACTGAGAGAGAAACAGATCTCTGATAATGGAGGACTGATGAATGTGCAGGGATGTTCGGCGGTGATATATCTCTGGCTTACCATGGTGCATTCTTGGCAGCGTCCGACTCACCACAGAGCGAGAAAGCTGTTCAGAGACTGTCCATATCTTTTCGCCTTGACAATACTGAGGGGAATTCTGGGAAAAAAGGGACCCTCACGGAACAGGCTTTGTTGTTAGACATTCTCATTTGCCGTGTAACAGATTGGGCTAAATCTGATTAAACAGTCAGAGCGAAAGGCATTTTTCACTGGGCAGAAAACACCAGAGGGACTGGCGCGCCAACAAGTTGTAATCCTTTAAATCAGACAGAGCACACCAGCGCAGAAATTTCAATTACCAGCACATAACTGCGTGACACAGACAGCAATTAGCAAGTTCAATGCAATTTTCAGCTCTGCAATTTAGACAGTTTAGAAATGCATGGTGTTTTACAAAGAAGAACCTACAAATCAAGGAATACTCAAACAAGCGACCTACTGAAGTAAACTGACCTTTGTAAGGATGTTTCCTGAGGCCTCATCCATTTTGCCAAGGAATTTGGATTTTAGGGTGGAACACCAGTCAGACTCCTGCAACATTTCAGATAATCTTGTCCCTTAAACACATTTACCTTCATTCCAACAGATAACTCCAACCAAACCATGTTTCCTGCCAACAAAACGAGTTTGAGAATATGCACAAAATGATCCTCAACTAGAGGCAACTTGATGAAACCCAAAACTTTGTAAGCTCTGGCAAGAATGTTTACAGCAAATCTTTTCACCCTTCCAGAGCTCAGCATATGCCAACTCCACATTTCCTGCCAATATGATTTTCTCTCAATTCAGGTGCACAGTAGTTTTTTCGATTGGACCCCTCTCTTCCGCTACTGGCACCAAAAATCCTCCTCTCAACCAGTTGGTGGACACTATCCAAAATGGTAACCTTCTCAAATGTTCCTGGGGAAATGAACTGATAACATGGACACAAAAAAACTTCCAGATTCTCATGAATAGCCTACTTATGCAGAGGTAATTAGCCTCTGTAGAGCCAGTCATATCCTTCTTTTTCTGTACTGGCATTTGCAAAGGCCATCCTGATGTGCCATTGAGGACCCCTGTGGATTGGGTAAGCCAACACCTGGCCTTACTAATCCGATGATGAGCCAGAGCCCCCTGGAGTATAGTTAACAATCCCACCCCCCATCACACTGCCCTCTCACTCCTACATCTGGGCCACATCTGCCAGCCGACTTACACTCAATTAGTGATTCAAAACAAGGGCCACTTTAGCTCAGGCACCAGCAGAAACTTGCCCGCCACCCAGTTATGCATCACATTCAACATTCTGTCAAACTGGTAGTAATCTAGAACCTTGAGAAATTACAGTGCTGGTAAAGACAATCACTATATCACTATATTTGCAGAAGTGTACTTAAAGGAATAGTTAACCCAAAATGTCATTTTTTTTTTCTCTCAGGTTTAGAGATGGAATTATAATTAATTTAACGATTTTGATTCCTTACCTGTTCCATTAACAGTTTGTTGGGACTTTTGAGGAAGAAATATATGGCAATAAGAAATGCAATTCTTAACGGATATACTGAACTCAGCAGCCTGTTACCAGATAATGAGCTAATTTGCAAATGCGTGTTTACACAGACTTAAATATTAAATATTTCATGAATTCATGAATTTTTATAAAATACCACTAATTACAAAAAAACTCAAATTGCCATTGTTAAAACAACAAATTGTCTTTGGCAGTTGAATCCTGAATATGCCTTGGCTTGCTTTTATGAGTGTCTTGTTGCATAAGCATTTGGTACGTACATACACTACCATTCAAAAGTTTAGGGTCACTTACTCATCCTTTCTATCTTTATTTTTTTTTTTTTTTTTTTCACATTTTATAATAATAGTAAAGTCATTGCAACTATGGAATAATAGAAATGGAAATATGGAAATTATATTGTGACTAAAAAATCCAAAATAACAAAATCCAAAATTTTATATCTTAGCATCTTTAAAGTGGCCACACATTGCCTAGATTTTGCAGACATGTACTTGGCATTTTCTCAACCAACTTCGTGAGGTATCACCCTGGGATGCTTTTTAAACAGTATTGAAGGAGTTCCCATCTATATGTTAGGCACTTAGTGGCTACTTTTCTGAATTATTTGGTCCAAGTCATCAATTTCAGAAAATTTTAGCTTTGTAATTAAATAAATTAATTTCTATCGGGAAGACATGCAGGCTTGAGTGAGGTTTAAGATACCATTTATTTGATTAATGTAGAACAGAAAAGTAATGTCTCTCTTTGGCGTAGGCCCCGTCTGGCGGTCCGAGGGAGTTGTACTCGGAACCATCATATCCTGCCGGAGATAAGAGGCAGGGGCGAGGAGCCTACCCCCGTGCGGGACGGGGCTCAACTGGTGGTGGTGGGGTGGTGGAGGTTGCCGTGTTAGCGCACTGAAACAGCAATGCGATAGATTGTGAGCAGACTTATAAAGCAATGGCTTACCTGCGATTGGCTAGGAATTACCCAGCTAATGGTGTGATGATGTACGGCTGCTAGTCTTCCCGCTAGAACTACGCTGCGCTCACATATATTGGCACAATTATATTTTTGTCTAAAAAACTCATTTCAAACATTTAAGTATACACCTTCAGATCAAAAGGTTTTTAAGATCATGCGAAACATTTCAGGCAAGTGACCCCAAACTTTTGAACGGTAGTGTAAAACTTTTTAAATAAAAAAACACTGTCATGCCACTAGAATTATGAAGCATGACTCCTTCATTGTGCTATTTATATATAAATATCTAAATCTCCTTTAAAGCAACGTACATTTTTTTTAGCAGCTATACTGCTGAAGAAAAAACATTTTCTGAGAATGTTGAATATAATATTAAAAATGCAAATATTTTATAATATCTAAAAATCCTTTAAAAAAAGATGCATTCACCTGAGAAGCAGCATATAAGATATTTATACTTGCTTTTAGAAGATAGATCTTGAATATGAGTATATTTTGTCTTTACTGCACACGCAGAAGTATCATCAAGTGAAAAAATACACTTATCAAAATACACTTATATTTAAGATACATTCTCTTAAAGCAAGTGTAAATATCTTATATGTTGCTTCTCAAGTAAAGGTATTTCGTTTTTTAGACAATTTTAAATGGAAAACAAGAGAAAAAACTTGATAACAATAGGATTTTTTGCAGTGAATTTCTTTACTGAATTAAACGTAATAATAAAAAAATTTTTCCCGTTAATTCAGTGAAAGTCTTTTAGAGGTATTTTTAAAAGATGATTTTGTCCTGTTTATTGTTAGTAAGCATGTTTAATACAACCTTTTAAGTCGGGCCACAAGCTGAATAATCGGTTAATAGCTAATGATAAATCTTTGCAATAATCGGCGAATAGACGAATAATTGATTATCAAAATAATCATTAGTTGCAGCCCAAATTCTGGTCAAAAAATACCACGCTGATGTGTCGCATCAGATTTGACGTAATTCACAGCTGTAACAGACGGGGAGATTTTCACTTTGTAAATGTCATATGGCTATCATATGGCTTTAGAAGTCTTGGTATTGAGTGTTCAAGTCATTTGGACTATTTTTAAGGGATTTAGTTGTTTGTCCTTTTTGGAGCTTCATAGGCATGGTCACAATGTTGTTGTGTGGAAAAGACAAGTTCAAAAATGATGCTCTTGTGTTTTCAAGAGAAACAATAACAGTATACAATTTGGAACAACATGAGGGTGAGTTGATGATGACATAATTTGAATTTGGGGTGAACTGTCCCTTTTACCAATTTGTGCATGAACCTTTGCATACACATCAAGTACTAAGCTGAAACCACAGTGTGTCAGTTGGAACACAGCACTAATGCAATTGCAGTGCTTCAAATCAGCGAAAACTATGACCAGACACAGTTATATTGTAAAAATTCTTTATTTTTTTCTAGAAGATTTTTATGACTAAACCCTATTTGATCTAAATGCTGACCTGTCCAGCCTAGCACTCCACCGGTCTCACATTTCAACAGAATCCAGCCACGTCTGGGAATACAAACCCCACATTGCATCAGAAATGGGAGAGAAAGAATATACCAACTGTCACTTTCAGGGCACACAGCTACTTGAAAAAATGACAGACAGACCCAGAGTTGCCCGTTTAGATTAAAATTATCCTATAAGGCCCTTTAGCACTTTTGCGCCAAGGGGAGTTGTCGCATTTCTCATTTTTTTTTAATTTTTTATAAAAAACAATTATAAAAAGAATCAAGGGGTGAGAGCCAGTGGGACAGGGGTGTGAGGGATAGCACTGAATGCTTCAAGCAGGTAGACAGCTCCTGTCATGTGGTTAGAGGGTCAATCAAATGAAGGCAAATGAAGTCTGACTTGGATTTAAAGGACATAAAAAGGAGATTTTAGTCAGGAGAATTTCTCACCATTTCTGGCATATAAGCTTCTTCCCAAAGGTAGAGTTTAAGGCTCAGTAGTTATTTCATAGCTTGGGGGACTAAATTGACTATTTAGTTACGATTTATTGAAGTATCAACTTGAAAGAAACAACAACAGACACAAATAAGTCAATCATTGACATAAAGAGAATAGAGGTGTAAAATGAATGCATAAAATCAATCTGGATAGCATGGCTCAAATAATTTTGGTCTTGAAAGAATTTGATGCAACATTACTACATAATATGAGACAGTCACATTACATTTTACAGTAGTCCTTTATCATACTTCTGTATTCGCACAGCAGAATCTTCGTTTAGTAGCATAAAACTACTTACACTGCAGACTATTTAAATGGCTGTGCCCATACTGCATAATTATTATGGTCTATTTTATGTACTATTCATCTCAAATACTTAATCTAAACAGACCTACCTCATCTTTTAATCATTACTCATGGATGGTGAGGCAAAGAAAATGGTGCCATGATATTTTATGATTTTAAAAAGGATGCATGTGAGCAGGCAGCGCTTCACAGACAATTATGTGTTTGCATTAGAGGAATGCAAGAATATAGTATAAACAAGAGAACATTTACACATTAAAGAGCATTAGAACAAGACAGGGGTATACAGTACAGCACAAAAAAAAAACGTATATTCTGAGTAAAGATTGTATAGAGTGGTGGTGGTGTAGTGGGCTAAAGCACATAACTGTTAATCAAAAGGTTGCTGGTTTGATCCCCACAGCCACCACCATTGTGCCCTTGAGCAAGGCACTTAAATCCAGGTTGCTCCGGGGGGATTGTCCCAGTAATAAGGGCACTGTAAGTCGCTTTGGATAAAAGAGTCTGCCAAATGAGTATGAGCAATGATAATGATCACATTGTTTTCATGTACTTAATTTTTTATAATCTCCATGTTTGAAGATCCGTTTAAAAATGTTCAAAAAAAGAAACTTGTCCATCCCAGTGTCTGATTACAGAAAATAACAGGATAAATCGTTGTAAACGTGGAGTAATATCATCACAGTTTGAGTGTTGGGAGCCGTTCACTCATGAGTCGCGAAAGAATGAAATGTAAATAAATAAATAGAGACGAAAATGTCCCAGTGTCTACAACTGTATTATATTTTAAATAAAAATGAACATTCTGCAATAGTGAAAACAATGACTTCACAATGATAATAACAAAAACTTAAACACTGTATCTTCTGACTTGAGTTGAGCACATTAATACTCTGGGAGTAACCTGAACTGTGCGCAGATCCTCATGAACCAGGAAAAATTTGATCAAATGTATCGATTCATTTCAGAAGAAATTACTTGATCGGCTGGAGTTGTGTGGATTACTTTGATGCTGACTAAGCGTGCTTTTTGGCCCGTCAAAAATTGGTATCCATTCACTTGCATTGAATGAAGCTAAAAACCTGGGATACTTTCCTAAAAATCTGAATTCCCATTCAGAGAAACAAAGGTCATGTACATCTTGGATGGCTTGAGGGTGAGTAAATTATCAGCAAATTTTCATTTTTGCGTGAACTACTCCTTTAACCTTTAAAACCTCACCTGTTTTGGAGAAAATCAAACTCGTTTTTAGCTCCACTCAGTGGACATTTCACCTCGGAACTGCCATGAAACGTGTAAGCACCAGTGTTGGGGGTAATGCATTACTAAGTAATTAATTACTGTAATTAAATTACTTTTTCATTGGAAAAAAGTAAAGTAAGGGATTACACTTATTTTTTCAATAATTTAATTACAGTTAATTACAGTTAATTACTTGTGATGTAATTGCGTAAAATACTGTGTAGACTCTAGAAAAATTCTATAGAAAACAAAAGTGAATTTAAAATCTAAATTTAAAGTCTAATGTTAAAATATATGTTTTCTAATTTTAACGCTGCCACCTTAAATTCTTTGGCCGGTTCATGACTAATTTATTTGATTTTATATGATTTATTTGAAATAATTAAAAGAACAGTTTCATGTATATCCTTGTATTTTTCATCTGGTCGTGGTTGATAAGGGGTTTCAGAAAGTGATTAGTAATAAGCAATGCAATTACTTTTCAGACAGTGTAATTAATACAGTAATCTAATTACACAGTAGAAGATGTGATTAGTAGTTAATAGTAAAATGTAGTCATTACAGTAACTTACCCAACACTGTTAAGCACCCATGAAGTATGATTTGGCAAAAATGTCACCACAGTCATGTCATTGTCAGGAGAAAAAGTCAATGTGAAATCAAAATTGGCCTCATTTACTTCTGTAATACACGTTCCTGGTCACATTGAGCATGATAAGAAATTTCAACAAAATGTAGAAATCAAGCCCCACTCTTAGTTTTGTTCTCATTGAATATCCTGTTTCACAAAAAATATGTCAGATTACAGAAGTGAAATGGGTTGCATGTCAACTTTAAGAAGAAGCCTCCATTTAATCTCCATTCAATCTCATGGGTGTTTAGGATAAACAATTGGCATATTAATGTGGTCTCACCTCTGACTGTTCTATCAAATGAGGTGTGATTATACATACCTAAACCCTTGCTTATGCTGTACATTTTTGCCCATAATTTTTCTGAAACATTAAAAATGCAAAAATTGCACCTGACTCCAGGTGGAATTACCTAGAATGATATCCCCATGTTTATTTGACCTCGGGCTCTGTAAAGTTTTTAAGGTCACATTTAAATCAATCCTGACCGAGACTGTTTACGGCAAACTATGACTCAGCCAACAAATATTTCTGAATTTCTCTCTCAAATGCATCACCCACTCTCACGTTGGGAATTTGACACTCGCAGCACATTGCCTTCATTGATTCTCTGCTCCCCTTCATGCAATATCTGCAGAACATTTGCTCTTCACCTCCTCTCCCCACCTCCGCCACACTCTGACAGACACCAGCAATCTGTCCTCGGCTTTAATGCACTCCCTAAATGCAGAGGATGGATCAATAAACAATTATTTCTCCCTCTCTCGCACTCCGTTTCTCTCTCAGGAAATGCTAACCCTCCCTTTATCACCATGTCAATAAATACCTGATCTGTTTGTTTTCATTAATGCAAGTGTTTAAAATATATTGAACTTGGCAGCCAAATCCAAATCTGGAAAGAGCCACGCGATATTACAAATTTAATTAAGCATTTAAATATATTCAGAATTCCGCACAAAGGTAGTTTAAAATAAACACTGAGTGACAGTTTATCAAACCGACATTGTTTTTAGGCGCAGTACATAACATGATGTTGGAGAATATAAGCAAAAGGAAGATAACTTAATTTTAGGAGACGTTTTTAATCTTGATGACTTCAATAAGTCGCATTTCTCTTCTTTTTAACTCGTTTTACAAGCCAAGAAGAAAGGCAGCTGTCTCTTATGGACTAAACCAGAAGAGATCTTAACATTGTGCCAAAATACCCAAGTCTGTAATCAAAAGACTCAAGTTGAACATGAAACCAAAACTTTCTCATTAACGTCTTCCAAGACCAAAACATATGTGCTATGCTATTCAAATTAAAGCGATAGTCCACTCAAAAATAACAATTCTGTCATAATTTGCTCACACTCGTGCCGTTACAAATCTGTACGAACCAGACAAAGTTTAGCAGAATGTCTAAGCTACTATCCACCGTACAATAAAAGTTATTGGGAGCCAGGTGCTGTCACGCCCCAAAAAAGGACAAAAAGCATATTGAAACTACAATAAAGTAGTTCATATGACTCATGCCCTATATTTCAAGTCTTCTGAAGCTATATGATAGCTTTGTGTAAGAAACAGACTGAAATATTTAGTTTTCCCGACTTGTTGTGGCTAAAATTGCCACATAAACATTTCCAAAAGGTACACACGTTCGACTTGACTGCACATTCTAGCACAGAAACTGATTGTGCTGAGCAGAGCATGCTAATTTATTACGTGTGACGCTTGTCCAAGGCAAAATAAACAAGGGAATGGATTTACTGTACGGAGAATGGAGACTTCACCCGCAAGCTGCGGTATCACTTTGCATTGCATGAAAACACTCACTCGCTGTCATCTGAACCAGTGTCTACAGCGAAACCGCACATGAGAGACCGAACGGCCAGAGAAAATAATTGTTTTGAGGTTTTAAACTTCAGCATTCAATTTGTTTTATATCTGTATGTATAGAGTCTAGTAATAACACTTAAGTTTATCTGAAACTGCCCATTTGATACTATTATTAAAAAAGTCTAGAAAATGCTAGATTTATAATTACAGCATGTCCACGGATTTTATGGCATGTCTACGTACACTTGTATCAAATATGTATACCTGTTAAACAAAATATTTTACCATTTTTATACATAATTCTACAATTATTTTAGATAATTAAAATAAATAATGACTAAACAAGTTCTTTGAGATGAAGTATAAATTAAATATTTTTATGATTATATTGTAATGTTTGTTTTATTGAACCATGCACCATTATTAATCGTGATTAATGACAGAAAATTGTGTGGTTAATATGTTTTTAAAAATGTTATTGATTCTAAGCCCTACTTTATACTATTAATGCACAGTATGTTAACAATTTTCTCTTTGTATCTATTTTATGTCTTCCAATGCATTTTAGAAAAAAACATCTGAGACAAAATGCACAGTCTTCTGAGCTATGAATGAGAAACATCTGAGCAATAAAATGTTCCTCTGGGGTTTTATCTTAAGAGGTTAAACCAATGTTCTTTCTCTCTGATGTCCTTCTTAGTACAGACGCCATGCATCTACGAGTCAGAAAACATGGCTCATCTTCATTTGTTTTGAGTGGAACTGAATATGAACATAATTGCTTAGATGGCACCACTCTCTACTTACAAAAGCCCATTTCCATCTCACTAGAAGTGAAAAAGAAAACTCCATGCGGGGGTGTCGACATGAGTCACAAATATAATCATGTTTTGAATGTATCTCTAAACTTGTAGATTGTACACATGATCATCCTCTTAATGTTACACATTGAATATGAATTTATTCTTCCAAATAATGCAGTACGAGCATATTATATGAGCAAAAGATATTGCAATGTCTTTTACAATACTGATACTGCAGCCACTACTATTGCTACTACTTTAATACATTTAAAAAAAATAAAAAAATTACATTATCAGAAGAAAATGAAGTGGTGCTTGTCTGTGCAAAGGCTGCTGCCAGTATGCTACAGTAGGGTGCTGCTATGGGGTTGCTAAGATGTTCTTGGTGGTTGATTATAAGTCTCTATGATACTCTGGATCTGAGATTTGATGGGAATGTATGGGAATTTTTTTTGCACATTTTATCATCTGTCACGTGAAAATCACTTTAAATTCGATCACTTAAGGGGTGGTCACACTACACTAGTGCTCCATTCACTCCCATTCAAACACATTCAAATGGAGCAGACCAGAAATGCAAGCCCATGTGAAGAAATTTCATACTATGTTGCGTACCAAAGTTCAAGCTTGGTGAACTATGAACTGTGAGTTTGTATGATGAGATGACCCATGACCAATAGAAGAGCAAAAGTATTTCTGAACTGATATTCTATTGTTTTATTATATATATATATATATATATATATATATATATATATATATATATATATATATATATATATATATATGATTTGTGTGAAAGGAAATTAAAGCCATTGCTGTTACAGGGCCTCTAGTATTGATTTCACTATGAAACTTATGTAATATGCACAATGAGCCACATAATTAACACATTAATAATACAGATAATCGTCTTTATCATCTAAATTAAATACATTTTCACTATTTATGTCAAACCAGAATAAATGTATAAAAATATTTCTATAATTAAGCTTCTAATCTTAATAAGCTATGTCCTTAAAATTCTCAGTCTCAAAGATCCACCTCTACATCAGGGGTTTGTATTAGAGATAGAGAGAGAAACAGAGAGAGAGAGATAGAGTCAGACAGACAGAAAGAGAGAGAATCTGTGTTCAGTGGTCTATCTCTGATGAGTGTGTCATGGGGTAAAATAGGTCTGAAAATGTCTGTCTGCCTCTCCATTGTGTGTGTGTGTGTGTGTGTGTGTGTGTGTGTGTGTGTGTGTGTTACATTTTCAGGTAATCCACACTCAATCAAATACTGTATTTGTCAGGGAAGGTCTCCGCACTTTGATCCGATTGAAAGCTCTTCCCACATTAGCCATTAGCACTGCTAGCACTGACCTTGTGGAAGCATTTTATTGGGCTGTGGTGAGATTGTTCGGGGCAAGGACAACAGAACTATCATCTAACCGATAAGATCATAGATTACTGAGAACAAGTCCTTTTTAGCACTGTGGTTTAGGCTGTCCGTTGGCAGAACTGTCTAAATTGAACTAATGGCTAATTACTTGATTGATTTAATACAAATTAAGTTTGCATCATTAAAAGCTTGATTAAGACACAGTCTTAGTACCGTGGTATTAACATAAAAACATAACATTGAAAAGGGACCACTACCGGTACCATTTAAAGAAATATAAAAAAAATTAATATGTCTTATTTACTCAACCTAATGTTGTTCCAAACCTGTTTGGTGTTATTTTTTCCATGAAATAAGAAGTTATTTTCAAAAATAAAAATGTAGCATAAAAGTACTCATTTTTCTTTTCTAAAGTTATACAACAGATTGGTGTGAGCAAAAAAAAATACCAAAATTCAAGTTTTTATTCACTGAAAATCTTTCCCATTATTCTGTATTTTCAAACTAATGACATTCAAATATTTGTAATATAACGCAATATTTGTTTGGACATCTTCTGTGATGTTTTTTTGTTCCTGATTTGAGCTTGACATATTCACAATTAAATGTATGAAAAAGAGCTGCAGGGCCCTACGATTCCCATGATGTGGAAAACGTGGATGGAATCGCGCAAGAGTCATTAAAATAGAATTAAGAGAAAAATGCAGAATTTCACCAAATTTTGGATGAACGTTTGGCTGATTAGAAAATCGCATGGATGATTGTTGGTGCCAGCCATCTGGTTTGAGTATTTCTGTAACTGCTGATCTCCTGGGATTTTCACACACAACAGTGTTGATGAGAGTGGACAACAGACAATGGCTAGACTGGTTCGAACTCACAAAGTCTACGGTAACTCAGATAACCACTCTGTACAATTGTAGTGAGAAGAACAGCACCTCAGAATGCTATTTATCCCACTCCCGGCTGAATAGCCCGATTCAAGTCTGGCCGTGTGTCCTCCTTGTCACACTCCTCCATCGCCTGACTCAGGCCTGGGGAAATGAGGGGAGGGAAAGAGCAAGGCGGATCAACACAGAGAGAGAGAGAGAGAGAGAGAGAGAGAGTAAAGAATAAACTTGCACGCCGGCTCCAGGACGCACTGTCGCCTGGTCCTCAACCGCTCCTCCGCCCTCTGGTGGACACCAGCTCGCTCCTCCCCCAGCAGATGGCAGCGAGTCCTCCGGCCCCTGGCAGACTGAACCACTTCTCCACTTCTTCAGAGGACGGCAGCGGTTCCTCCAGCTCTCTGAGGCCATCAGCGACCCCTCCGTCCCCAGGCAGATGTCTGCAGCGCACAGCGCATCCTTCCTCCCTCCCAAGTTTTGGTACCAATGTAACAAGGTAACATGGGCAAGGAGGAGGTGGGACCCAGCAAAAGAGTCAATGTAAAGTTTAATGATAAAACTCAACATAAAACCAACATAAACAAACACAGACACATGCAACGCGGCTGTGTGCGTTTCCCTCTCTCTTGAACTGGCGCCTCCAGCTAGTCTTTATCTTACATTTTTCATTAGTGAAGCTCTGTTGTTCAGCATGTCATTTAACCAAAACTAATTGGCCTTTATTTTTTAAAAAGAATAATTAAAAGGAAATTTATTGATTGGACACTGTTTTGATGATATTATTTAATTAAAACAAAAACATGGAATAAAGACAATTGATTGTCTTGATTGTCTTGAAAACATTGATTTCATGTGGTAGTTCATGGAATTCATATGGTAGTCAAACAGGAGGGAGGATTAGCGGATTCAAAGTGTGCCGCCTGAAACACATTGTTAAATAATTCAAAATGAATGTCTGAAAAGTAGTTCCATTTCATATGGTTTGGTAAACTGCTGAGGACTGTGAAAAATTATAAACCAGATGGGAATTTACTTAAAAGAGAAGAGAGAGAGAAACAGAGCATCTCAGGGTCTTAATACAGGCTATGCTGGGCCCTAACTGAGCTTTTGACAAACCTACTGTGAAATACCCAATGGCTGGGTAAGTCAACACATTCACTCAGGAGTGAATGACCTGGGTCTCTTTTTTCTCTTTAGGAAAACAGCTTTCGGCTTTTGTCAACAGCACTTTTCTAGTTGTAATCCCTTCAGCTATTGTGCCCACTGGAACCTTTGGGTGCTTAACTGAACCAGTTCTTCACACAAGTTCACTCCATTACCCACAACCATACCGACCACGGGGTCTACTAAATCTTCTTTTCTAAAATTCAAGAACACAAAGGAAGAAGCCAAAAAAAAAAAAAATAATTCCATGTTTTTGAGTTAAACAAGTGTCCAAACAGATGAACAAATGTTTACATGCACACCAATACCCTGATAACTTCCAAAAATAATCTCATTCTAAATAATCTGTCAACGAAATAAAAAGTTGTTTAAAGTTGTTTAAGAAAGAAGGTGCATGTAAATGTGCTCGTTGACTGTCTTTTCTTTCAAACAAAGTTATCATACTGCTTCAGAGGAATTGAAATACAGAGCACAAGTCCGTGAAGATTTTTAAAGATCTGTAAAAAAATATTATACTATAATGAATATATTATATTGCAATTAATGCTATATATATATATATATATATATATATATATATACACTATACAGAATATTTGTGTGTGAAGAATATTTGTGTGTGATGCAAAAAAAAAGGAACATAGAACATAGTTATCCTTACACAAACGGAAAACTTTAGCTATTTCCAAGAGAAATCTGGAGACTTCCGTTTAAGAGCGTGAGATGTTATGATGGCATAATTGTTACTTGTGACTCTTGAGTCCTGGTTGGAAAAAGTGAAAGAAGGATAGCTTTGTTTTGTGCCATTTTATCTCAGTGTGACAACGGCATAATTCGCATCTTTGTAGCGACCAAAAACCGTTCCCCTCCACAAGGCTTTTGACCTCCGACTGATTACAGTGCCCTTTTGGTTTGTTATGTTTTCCAATTATGGACTCATGCAGAACCAAACATTTGGCTTTCCTGTCAGCCATTTATCATCCAAACCACAATTCTAACCTAAGGGAAACTAATCACAACTTAAAACACACTGCCATGTCATTTCACTGAGTACATTGGTAGTTTCATTTCCATTTGAATAAAAACTGTTTGACATCTTCTGTTTACATGAGTAAGATGATATATTGCAAGATCTGATTGAGATAAAAATGTTCAAATAAACAGACTGTTATCCTCTAGGGCAGGAAACCACAATTTTGATGAAGGCATGTGAGTCCTTTATCTACCATATGTGTACTAAAAATAAATAAATGGTGCACACCTTTTTCTTTTGGAAAAATAAAAACAGCAACATCCATTTTGATCTAATAAGTGAAGGCAAAAAAGGTGTAACTGTATCTCTGTATGCATTTAAGCTAAAAACATCTATCTATCTATCTATCTATCTATCTATCTATCTATCTATCTATCTATCTATCTATCTATCTATCTATCTATCTATCTATCTATCTATCTATCTATCTATCTATCTATCTATCTATCTGTCTGTCTGTCTGTCTGTCTGTCTGTCTGTCGTATTAAGTAGGAAGTTAAAATAGAGGAGCCCATAAAGGGACATTCAGTTGCATTGTTGACCATGTAGAAAATGAAAATCATATGATATTTTTTTTTTCTTTGTTAAAGTATATGAAAGCAAGTGAAGGGGCAGAAGTTTGGTCTATCTGTCTATCTATAAAACAATAGTTCTATCTATCATTCTGTCTATATACATAAAATGGTGACTAGTTAAAGACACATATACTTTCCCTTATATCTTTGTATATACATTAAAACCATAGACACATGATGTATTTGTGCAGTGTTTACCTAGACTGCAGTGGCCCATAATGAATCAAAAATAATTTTACACTTCTCATAATAACATAAAATATCTCTAACATTGTGTTTTGCTTTGGCAAAGCATTGCTCACTCCCAGTCAGTCAGCCCTTTACTACTACTTTATAGCACAAAATTATTAACAAGAGCTCAAAGTTCTTCATAGATCAAGCCTCTTAATTTTGCTCTCAAAGTGCACCAGATTGATGCATTTAACTTTAAAATGTACAAAATTCTCTTAGGGGGGAGCCTGCCCCCAGACAACCCTAGAAGGTCCGAGGTACACCCAAGAAGGTCCGAGGGAACACTGTTGTGTGTGTAGAAATCTCAAATAAGTCATAATGTATAGCCCTATGTATTTTGAGAAGGCAAGACATTTTTATGAATTCAAGATTACGTATGCATGTATTCATGTACTTAATATATGTATGAATATATAGGGCCTATGCCTTGCAACCAAGGCTCAATTTATTAATAAAGTTCTCTAGGTCCCCAGGGTACCAACAAGAGCAATTAATGGTATGCTTCTCACTGCTTACCCAAAAGATAATGAGTCTCAAGGTTTTGATCCTCCTGGCCTATGTAATAGCCATGATGTATTGATAGAAAGTACATTTAAGTCTCCATTCCTGCTGCATGGTGCAACTGGCACTCCTCTGAACATATTTCTCTATTAGCGTTTTTGTTAAGGTTGTCCATTGCAGCAGGAGTGAGGCATTCACATTATCGAAGGGAAGAGACTGGGAGCTAAGAGGTAGGTGAGATGTCTAGGTCCCCCTGTGGTGCAGTGGGCAAGATGCAGAGAATCAGACAGGGAAAGCTAGAGTATTACATAAATGTTTTATGAAGGCTCCTGAGTCACTCTGATGAATCGTGTGGGTTGACTTGGCAGCAGGCAGGCCTTCAGCAGGGACAGTAGCATGCCTCGAACAGACACATTTCAGCAGGCTGTGTTAGAATGCTTCGGTGAGCACACTTGACTTCCTGCTCCCAAGACACCCCACCCATCTTTTTCCAAAACCATTCAACCTTCCTCATTTCTTTCTACTTGGACAGTTTTTTTTCTTGCTTTCTGGTGTAGATTGCAAGAATTTGCAAGACTAGGGGCGTTCAGGTCAGTTTTTGAGAACCTATTTAAAATGATGAACAGTTTTCCGAGCTTAGCTACAGTTTCGTACAAAAAGCTTTTTATTTTGACTTACAGGTTCATCTCTTAAAATCTCCCACAACTTTAGCTTTACTGTTGTGTGGGAGAATTAGAGACCACAAAGTAAATTCTTCACAAATGCAGAGAGATCCACATTGGACTGAGACAACAGCTACAACAACATAAACAAGCATCTGACTGGACTCATCTAAAAGCCTTCTTTAAGCCCTCCCGTGGTAGAGCCCCACAGTTCCTGCATGCAACTGAATATCTGGAGTCTGGGCTTTGTCTCACAAAGCTTTTCAGCTAAATATGTTTGTCCAGCCGTCCAAGAAAGACAAAGCTCTTAAGCTTCTGGTTCTTTGAGTGGAAGAGCCAGAAAGAAATACTTCCTGGCCCATTTTTTGGAACATCTATAAATCAGCCCCATTCCCATGATGGTCTGAAAGGAGTGTGATCTATTGTGGTACTCATATGTTGGGTCTCAGTTTATATTTTTTGCCATGGCAGGTGGAGTTGGGGTGGGTAGTGGCGACACCTGCCATGTTTAATGTATGTACACATTTTCATCACACAAATGCCTCAAGTTGTCACAGTGACATGTTGAAGGTGTTAGAAATGGCCCTTTTTTGGAGAGGCTGGCGTCCATCATCAGAGTGAGCTGAAAAAAATACAGCCGGAGGGCTATTTAATCAAATAGGTTTGATGGTCTTTAACTGGATAGCCAGCTGGTCTCCCAACCTGACAAACTCCCTAAAACTTTTTTAAAACCATCAAATAAATCAGTCTGTCTAGGCTGTGAGATAATTTACAACCATCAAAAAACAAACCAGCTAAGGCTTAGGTTGAAGTGTGCCTGACCAGATGATGAGTGACCAAAATCCCTCTAAAAGCAGCAAACAGACCAGGCTGACCATACTGTGAGTCCAGCTAAAACCAGCAAATAATATCTGGGCTGGTTTAAGGTGTGTGTGTGTGTGTGTGTGCTTGTTTTTTAGGAGGGAAAATCTTGTCTACCAGTCTATCCAGCTGAGGATCCTCAAATCTATCTAAAACTAGAAAACAGACCAGCCTAAAAAGGCAAGAGACCTGCAAAGACCAACAAAGGCTGGTTTAAGCTGTTTTTTCCCCTCAGGAGGTAAGAGATACTCTAGTCTAAGCTGATTTAAGATAATCTTCTAGCCTGGCCAAGCTGGTCTTCAGCTGGTGTGTCTAGTGTTCCAGCCAGAACAACAGACAAGTGTCCAAAAAAAACACCAAATATACCAGACTAAACAAGCTAGAAGAGCATCTAAGACCAGATTAAACCAGCTAAGACCAGTAAATAAGGCTTCAAGATCAGCTAGACCAGTTTGGCTAGGCTTGGAGATCAGCTAGACCAGCCTTAACCAGCTAAGACAAGCCGAAGATCAGATACGACCAACTAACAATCTTAGGCTGGTTTCAGTTGTTTTTTTTTTGTTTTTCAGCAGGGAAGGCAAGCATCGGAAGCCATGGGTTGGTTTTTGAACAGGAAGTTCCCCTTCGGGCAACAAAGCCACAGTTTGTCGCAACGAGAAACACATGGCCACAGCAAGCGAAAGATGGTTAAAACACGACCTTGCCTCTCTTGTACAGGAAATGAGAGGCTGTTTTTACGGTGCACTGCAAGATAATGGAGTGATTTATTGGAACGGAGCATTTTGTGCCAAGCCTAATTAATTCCACTGCTCTGTGTTATTGCTGAGAATAGAGAAAAGACAGAGATATAATAGAGTGGGAGAGAGAATAAAAGAAACAAGTATTTGAGTTGAGCCCTTTATTAGACAAACATCTGATTTTTGTATACATGTAGCCTATGGCTCATGGAAGTTTTTTTAAAGTCAAAATGTCATGTGGTGTAACTGTCCAGAAACAGTAAAACTATCACGTCAGATCTCGCGTGAACATGCTAGCACACTTACGTCACACAAGAGACAGCGTGTACCGAGCCCCCTCGTGGACACGCTTTCGGAAGTAAACAATGATAGTGAAAAAGACTTAAATATTGATCTGTCTCTCACCCAAAGTGATCGTATCACTTTAGAAGACATTAAATTAACTACTGGAGTTATATGGATTACTTTTATTATGACTGTCTGTGCTTTATGGAGCTTTAAAGTGCTGATCACCATCCACTTCAATTGTATGGACCTACAGAGCAGAGATATTCTTCTAAAAATCATCGTTTTTGTTCTGCTGTAAAAAGAAAGTCATACACATCTGGGATGGCATGAGGGTGAGAACATGATGAGAGAATTTTTATTTTTGGGTGAACTATCCCTTTAATATCTTTCAGGGAGTAGGACAAATTTTTGCATTTCTTTCATGAAAGAAATCGATTACAGCACCTTTGATGTCGAAATAAAAACACAGAAATTACCAAACTATTTAAATTAATATTTTTTGAGTGATATAAACTTTACTGAGGTGACATTGCACTGAAATGGCTCTTATAATTAAAAAAAGAAGAAGCGATGCTATGACAAAGTAAGGGTATACATTTCTCAGACATTAACTTGATGATAACTATTATCATCAACTATTAACAAAGTGGTGTGGTTGACATTTCCATATAATTTCCCAGTTTTGTTCCGCTTTGCTGTAGTACTAAGAAAAAAAATGCAGCGCCACATAAAAAGACGACTTAAAAACATGCTACAGTATAAGCCAGTGGTTCTACATTTTTGGGGTTCACACCCTCCTTTGTAACAAGAATAACTTTGAAAATACATTGATTTCGCTACATTTACACCACACTGGGAACGGCATTTTCCTAAACAGAAAATAGAGACTTTGAAAAACGCTCACAATTTACCACATTTATCACAATTATAAACGATAATTTTAGCAAACCAAAAACTGAAACTTAAAAGTGTGGCCGTGGCATTAGCCACTGAATTAAGACCACACCCTCTCAACAAACTTTGCACAATTTTTCATATGCCAAGAGCGCTTTTCATTATCTAGCTTTCTGAGAGCGCTGCTCTCTCTGACTCTTAGGGCTTAGGTCTGTCACAGTACAAGTGTGATTTCTTAAGACACATATTTCAGTGACTGTGAGCTAGTAATTGTCAATCCTAATATGGCTTACAACCACTGACCTGTCATTCACTATCAGTTAGGACTCCTGGCACTTTCCCTTGCACCTCAGCTGTCGAAACACGGGATACTCTTTTTATAATAGTCCTTTGCACTACAGTGGCACTCTTCAATCCATTCTGAGTGGTTGGGTATTGCCCCCAATTTCCCAGCAGCCCTTTTGTTTCCCAACGTTAGTCTGATTGCTTTTGGGGGAAATGGCCTGATAAAGCCTTGCGTTCAATCCGAGAGGTGGACTGGGTACGAATGCTACTCTTCTATGCAAAACAAATTGCTTTCTGGTTTGTCATGGTGTAATTTCCCTGCTCACGCGAGACCCTCCTGAGATGGGCGCGACAGAGAATACCTATCCTCTCAAACAAAGGAGATAAAATTTGAGAGGAAGAGTTTCTGTCTTGTAAGCTGTGCTAATAAAGTGGAAATGGGCACATGCAACTGTGACAGCATTATAAAAATGAAAATTTTTTACTCTTTACTCTTACTCTGGTTCTCGCTGAAGAAAGGCAAGTAGGTATGGCTGCAGGCCGGAGAGCTCCAAATTGGGACAGAATCTCCAAAAGAGGGTGGGGTAACTCCAGAAGGGGGCACTTATCTTTAAAAGGGAGTTGCACCAACTCCAAAAGGGGGCGTTAATTACACTCACGGTTAAGGTTAGGTAAAGGGTTAGATAAAGGGATCCCTATATCTTTAGTGGCAGTTTGGATCTCCCGCTCCTTTTTAGAGCAATGCATGCAGCTATATCCTTCTCAAGAAAGGAGGCAGGCAACTAAAGCATAATTTATACATTAGAAGAAATTGAACTTCACTCCTGAACAAACTAATGCACCCTAGGTGAATATAATAGTAATATAATTTTGTCGTTTTTACTTCACCAGGAGCATCAAATTTGGCAAAAAGCTGAAAGTGCTGTCGTATTTGCTTCACCTGGAGCTTTAATTTTGGCACAACACTGAAAATGCAGTGTATTTTCCAGCTTGCAGTGTTGCTCAATAAAAATCTGGTGAAATGCTGTCACCTCCTTCATTTCTTTGATACCATGTCCCATTTTGAGATTTGGATTATAAGATATTCAATATAAAAATAATTGCAATAATATTGTGAATATTCAATATATCAGCCAGCCCAAAGTCACGCTAAGGTACAACTAGTTCTTTTGAGAAAAGTAATAACTTCTGCAGAGATCAAATGGATATCAAATTACAATATCTTGTTTACACATGATGCAATTTAATGGAAGATGGATGATTTAATGGATGTTTCCCTCTACTTTGATGTTCCCCCAATGCACGTTCGTGTGTGTGTGTGTGTGTGTGTGTGTGTGTGTGTGTGTGTGTGTGTGTGTGTGTGTGTGTGTCTCTCTCTCTCTCTCTCTCCTGAACTGGCTCCTCCGGCTCCCCTTTATCTTGCTCTCCCACTGATCAGCTGATTCAGCACCGGCCATGCACCATCAAGGCCTGGCCATGCCCTCCTCCTCGTCACAATGGACACATAAGCCGTGTTCTCCATTAGAAACCGTGTGTATTAAGGCAAGTTCCTAACAGCTTAATCCCTTAAAAGGCATAAGGAAGACTGCATTCATGTTTACAAGATGTTTCTGATTTCTGCAAAACCCTGGAATAAGCCATGTGAACATTGTCAAAGTCTTGACAGAATTTAAGATATATGTAGTCTGAAATTAAACCAGTCTGGCCATTGTCTGTTGACCTCCCTCATCAACAAGGTGTTTCCATCTGCAGAACTGCTCCTCACTTAATGATTTTTGCACCATTCTGAGTAAATTCTAGAGACTGTGGTGCGTGAAAATCCCAGGAGAGCAGCAGTTACAGAAATACTCAAACCAGCTCATCTGGCACCAACAATCACGGTCCAAAGCACAGAGTTCAAATTTGTTCCCCATTCTGATGGTTGATATGAACATTAACTGAAGCTCCTGACCCGTATCTGTAGGATTTTATGCACTGCACTCCTGCCACACGATTGGCTGGTTAGATAATCGCATGGATGATTATTGGTGACAGTGGGCTGGTTTGAGTACTTCTGTAACTGCTGGGATTTCCACACACAAAAGTCTCTAGAATTTATTCAGAATGGTGCCAAAAATATCAAGTGAGGGGCAGTTCTGTAGACGGAAGCACCTTGTTAATGAGAGAGGTCAACAGACAATGGCCAGAATGGTTTGACTGGAAAATGTAATGGTAACTCAGAAATCCTTTGTGATGAGAAGAATATTATCTCAAAATGCTGTTCTGAGATGCAGTTTGTTGCTGTTTTGGTGGCACGAGAGGGACCTACACAATATTAGGCAGGTGGTTTTAATGTTGTGGCTGATCAGTGTATATAGAAGCCTTAGTGAAGTCAATTATAATGCCCAGGTAAGGAGCTATACTTTCAACCACACAACTTTGATATGCTGTTTGCGAATGTTCATTGAAATTATGGTTTTGAGAAACTCTAAATCGTTGAATTAATGTGGTAACGATGAAGCTTGCGACCATAGTTGTCTAACAATGCTTTTGGGAAATGCACCCCAGATAGTCTTTAGGTGGTTCTTGGCCAGGATAAGCTGCAATGTGGACCAGACCTTATGCCGTATGGTCAAAGGTCTGGCAATGCACGACTAACAAGAAATAGACTGTAGCTCCACAGCCCTGCGAAAAAAAAAAAAAAAAAAACTGTTTTACTCTCTTGCTCCTTTCATCTAGATTTGTGCCTGGAAATGGTAGAGATCAACAGCCAACCGCAGAGAGAACATACTAGAGGCTCAATAAATTTTGCTCAGAAGAATGGGCTCTCGGCCAACAAGCTTGTTTTATTTGCTATAATGGCTTCCTCTTGGCAAAATATGACCTAAAGGGAATGTAGACGGAGGATGTCAGAGAGCTAATCAGGAAAAGTTACATATGTCAAAGACGTACAGCCATAACTTCCAACACGAGGCACACAACTTATCCCGCAGTAGATCTTCTTCTACAAGCTTGCAATGGGTCACCCCATCGGCAGTCAGTGTAAATCAACCATCAAGGGCATAGTGCCATCAATGTGTCAAGTGATTTAACCTCACATTGCAAGCTTCAATCCAGAAACTCATCACTCAGGCGCCTGGAGCTTTAGCAGAAGAATGCAAAAACTGGCCTCCTTAAAGATGAGCCACCACTGCCTGCCCCACTACCCAACATAATTTTATGGCAACTCATAATAATTTGTACAAGATGGCAAAATGGTAAGATTGTAGGACTTGGCTCGTAAGAAAATCTATGACTTTATCAACAAACAGATTTTCAATTGACACAATACAGGCATACCATTTTAGCTAGCCTCCAACCCCACACTTTTTTTTAAAAAAGGAAACATCTGTGAACAAATTTAGATAGTATATTAGTATTTTTATCTAATAATTCAAATTTAAATGTATGTAAATAGCCTGTAATGTGCCTCACTAGTCTCGTTCCAAATGCCTCTGTTTTCTTTCTTTTTGATTAAACAGAATATATTTTCCTTTTAAAATCATGGTTTAGGTTTCAGGTCAGGGGTTACACTTTACAACAGTAAAACCAGTACGAAAGTCGTAGTGGCTTTTGAAATAAAGAGCTTAAAATCTTTGCATACTTCCACATTCTACTGTAAATTTTACACTGCTTACTGTTACATCATATAAGAATTATATTACATACTTGAACATTTGCCAAATAAAGTACTTGGTTTGTTATTTGAATGGTATTTTCATGTAATAACATGAGCCATCTTTCACAAAAGCAATATTGTGATTATGTGGTATTTAGGTTGCACAGCTTTGCATAGCTCCAATAGTTCGGAAATGCTGGTACTTATCCCTTTTTTCTTTTCTTTGACATTTATTTTTGACCTTATTCTATTCAAACATTTAGTAGAGAGAAGGCATGAATGATGTGGGGACAAGAGTAAAACGGGACTGACAAATGACGCAAACCAGATTCGAACTTGAATCCCTCTATAGGCACAACGGCTCAAGCAGCATCCTCTTTTTATAAAACGACTAAGACATGCTGCAATCATGTAAAAGGGAAAAGAGAAAAAAATCCTTTCTGTATCCCCAAAGTACACAGAGAAAGAAAAAAGAATTGATTTTTAGGTGCCACCACACAAGCTCCACATGAAACTCATGAAAGAGCATGCAGCTGCAACAACTGAGCTTTTTCAATATTTTCCACCTGCTCAATATCTTCCAAATGCTGATTCAACTCCCGCCAGAGAAAAATATAGGATACCTGTGATGTTTGATGTTCCTCTCCATTTCTCACCCTGAAGCTAGGAAAAGAAGGTAAAAATCTAGAAAAAGGGTAAAAATTAGACTGCAAAGCAAAGATTCTTTATACTACCATTATTAGCCTTTTCTTTTTATTTTATAGGATATCAGAGGATGGCAAAATAAAGTAATTTACCCAAGTTGTGAGTTTGCAGTCCGACTTGAATGTGACAAGATATGAAAAATGGTTTACCTCCACTTAATAAAAAGATGTCTTTGTACTGTGTTGTTCTCAATGGCTGCGAGGTAAAAATAAACACAGTGCTGCAAAACCAATATGAAGTTCTTTCTTTCATGGAAACTCCAGCCTACCTGAGTAGCATAAATAAGCTTAAAAAGAGGAGATTAAACATCTTAAAATCTTTGATTAGTTTCTAACCATTGTAAACACTCAGAGATGTGTAATCATCCTGAATTAAACAAACATTCCCCTCTATAAAACACCAGCTGTGAGAATTCACTTTCAACTACATCCAAGTCAACTGTGCAACATCTCCAAGGAATATTGAAGTCTGTAGCAACTCTGCACGTGACTGTGTTTTGTCTCACCAAACTCGTTGTGATGACGAGAAGGGCAGGGCCGGGCTGTGACTATGCATGCCCGGAACCCAATTGGGCTAATCAGCCGAGGAGGGGTATAAATGCGGCGGAATGCGGCAGGTCAGGAGAGAGAGAGAAAGAGCCAAATGCAGCTGCCATGTGTGTGTTTGTGTTGTGTGTATTTTTGTTTAAGTTCTTATTAAATATTATTTTGACTGTTCAGCCGGTTCACGCCTCCTCCTTTCCCAACCTTAACATTGTTACACTCGTATTTCTCTTATTCACTTTGATTCTGCGGAGATTGCTCCATACATGCTGTTTGTCCTTCCAAGACACATCTGCACATGGCAACAGACGGATCTTGTCCCATTAGCATGACAACACTACACACAGGGCATAAGCAGTGGGCAGGAGGTCTCCAGCGACACATATGGAAAGACGCCTTTAATTTGATTGTGTTGGAGGGTAAAGCAACTAGCTCTTTCGTGGCTCGCTAAGGTGAATATTTCTGAGAGAAACAAGAGAGAGGGAGAACAAATAATGGGGAACAGAAAGAAAATGAGCACCGAGATGGAGCCCAGAAGAAGGTATACATTAAATTATTTTTCTGCCAATAAAGCTGCTGTCTTGCGTGAATTCTTTCATCCCAGCATAAACCTGGCTAGCAGCCAATTCATGACAGGTTCAGCTTCAGTAGATGAGACTGGATTCAGCTCTAAGCTTAGGAGGCTCAAATCAAGACTATGACAAGACATATGGCTTAACATCCCACATCTGCTATTTGCCAATATCTCATATTAAGCTCTGGGGGGGATCTTAAAACAGTCACTAATCTATGTTTCTGGTCTGGTTTAGTGGTTTAAGAACGGTTTTGGGCACCAGCTTATCCAAATAAAGACCAGCTTGGCCAGTCTAGGAGACAAGCTAGACCAGCTGAAGACCAGCTAGACTAGCTAACTATGAACTAGGTATTGCTGGGAGATAAGCTTGGCTAGCTTGTCTCCCAGTCTGGCCAAGCTGGTCTTAAGCTAGTATCACTCATGATGGGGCATGTGGTAAGTTGTGCGTGTATCGCAGAGAGTAGCATGAGCCTCCCATGATGTGAGTCTCTGCGGTGTCATGCCCAGCGAGCCACATGATAAAATGCGCTGATTAACTGTCTCAGAAGCGGAGGCAACTGAGACTTGTCCTCTGCCAACCGGATTGAGGTGAGTAACCGCTCCACCACGAGGACCTACTAAGTAATGGGAATTGGGCATTCCAAATTGGAAGAAAAGGGGATCAAATAAAAAAAAAAATTATAAAAAAAGAGCAGTAAACCCAAGCCGTTCTTGATCTGACATCAATACTAAATCTCCCATGAACACCATGTCTAAATGTGTCAGAACAAGTGTGCTAACAGCTAGGCTTTTTTTTGGTTAGTTACATTTCCTTTATTGCTGTTAAAGTCATCACAAAAGTGTGTTTATATATCTTTTTTACTTACGTACTGTATATTTCCTTACTCATATTAAAATCCAACAAGAAAGGGTGTTCACAACGTATTTTACTTCTGTAATATGACATGTTTCCATTATTGCTGTTGAAGTCAACATGACATTTGCATTTTACTTACATAACGTGAGATAATTCTGAATAAAACAGGATATTCAAGGAGAATAAAATGTAGGGCAGAACTTGATTTTATCTTGATTTTATCCATTGGAAAAGTGAAAAATCTTGAAAAGTGGTCTGACAGGTTGTATCAGAAGGTTTGGTAATGTCAACCGAAAAGACTACAAAAGATAAGATTTTAAAATACTAGGAAGACTTTTTCTTTGGAACAATGTACACATATGAATCTTTTGCAATAGACCAAAAACATGTAGTAGAAAAGTAAATAAAGTTCATTTTCATTTAAAATTGGCTTTACAATGAAAATGAAGTAGTTGGTGATTGGCAAGCTTTGCTCTCTTTAAAGACTTAAAAATGTAATATAATCTTTTACTTCAAGATGGATATGAGCTTGGCACAGAGCCCAATGCTGCCATTGTCCAGCTTACATGGGGAGCATAGCACTTAATTTCTCTGGGGAACTTAATGGGAAGATGGAAGCATGCAGTTTCAATTACCCAACCCCTGAACTGTGCTCTTACCAATCAGCAGCCACGCATTGCATTACCCCTGGGGTGGGATGAGATGCTAATTCAAACCGCCTGTGCTACTGTCAGCAGGCCTCAGCAAACTCTAACCAAACAAGCTAGCCAACATCTAGTGTTTAGCATAAAGCACAAGCCTCATAAACCACTACTGTCAAACTAAAAAAGGCTGGAGAGAAAGCTTTTTAATAGAAGCGTTACATTGTGATTAGCCGCTAATCAGATATGGACAAGTGCACAAAGTCCTCAGCAAAAGACAACCAGCATTGCCAACCATTGTAAACGTCTAGGTTACGTATGTAAACGTCTAGGTTACGTATGTAACCTCCGTTTCCCTGATGGAGGAAACGAGACGTTGTGTCGAAGAAGTGACACTTGGGGTCTCTCTTGAGCGCCGAATATGCCTCTGATCCATGAAAAAAGGCCAATGAGAAGTTGGCAGACAGTATTTGCATACCCTGCCCCCGGACATACGGGTATAAAGGTGGGGAAATATGTCTGTTTCATTCAGGATTTTTCTGAGGAGCCGGAAATGGTCCAGCCACAACAGTGGCTCGGCTCAGCAACGTGGCATACGTAACCTAGACATTCCCCGTCTGTCGCTCACTTCGACGTTGTGTCGAAGAAGCGACATTAGGGGTCTAATTTAAGTCACGCCATGCGCTGAGCCGAGTACGTGTACTGCTGACACAGGAGCGGGCAGGTATTTTACGTGCAAAGGCGACCAGCTGTGTCAGATTGCACATACCTTTCCCCAATGCCCCCAAAAAGTCATTGGAATGCATCTGGTTACCCTAGACAGGGGAACAAGGCGATGCTTGCCAACCTGGGAACGGGCCAAGCCTGGCTGGGCCTCTTTTCTCTCTCCGATTAGAGCAAGAACATCCGGGGCCCTTACACGCATCGAGGGAAGGGGGTCGTACCCAGTTTCCTATTCTTTCAGGGGGGAAAGACCCTGCGGAGACCACACCTGCCTGGAGGGGAGGTAAGCATGGCGAATCACATGGGTTTTTATGTGACATATGGAAAGTGGTGCAGTGGTAGATCCAGCCTCAAGGAGGGGGGAGTTGCTACAACCGGTGACCGGAGGGCAGCTGGAACTGCCTAAGAGAGACGCGGGTCCAATTCGTAAGGGGACCGTACCACGGACAATACAACCAGGGGGAATCCACGTAGGAGTCCTGACCTGTTGAGCACCTATTCCAGTACAGGGTAGATTAAGTACCCGCAGTGGATTTGGTCGGCGAGTTCCTCCACTGAACTGTGGACCCACAGGGCTAGGGAGGAATCATCCAGGGATCCGAATGAGTGGGATCTCCTGGGAGAGAAAGCACACAGTTTTACCTCGGCCGAGGGAAAGTGCGGCAAGTGCAAGCGATCCACTCTGCCAGTCCGTCAGCGTGTTACCGAGTTCTAACGGCTCGGACCTGAGAAAACACGATACTGACTCAACACGGAGATTGTAAAATCTCGCAAAAGGTATTAGGTTTTGCCCAACCCACAGCTCTACATGTCTGCTAGGGAGGTACCTCTGGCCAGTGCCCATGAGGACACAACACTCCTTGTTGAGTGCGCTCAAACCCGCAAGGGGAGGGGGGGGGGGGCACGGCCTGGGTGTGATAGGCCAATGAAATGGCATCCACGGCCCAGTGGGAAAGCCTCTGTTTGGAGACAGCATTCACTTTCCGCTGTCCACCAAAGCAGACAAAGAGCTGCTCAGAGCATCTAAAGCTCTGAATGCAGTCCAAGTAGGTACGCAAAGCACGTACCTGACACAGCAAAGAAGGGGCTGGGTCTGCCTCCTCCAGGGGCAGCGCTTGCAGGTTCACTACCAGGTCTCTAAAGGGCATGGTAGGAACCTTGGGCATGTAGCCCGGTCGCGGTCTTAGGATCACATATGTGTCTTCCAGACCGAATTCCAGGCAAGTGTCAATAACAGAGAACGCTTGCAGGTCCCCTCAAGAGAGACCCCTAGTGTTGCTTCTTCGACACAACGTCGAAGTGAGCGACAGATGGGGAACCACGGCTTTCAACATGCAAATGTGCAGTTTGGTTATTTACTGAAGAGGTGGGCGTCACCTGAGCATTGGAAATCCTTCCAACGTCAGGCAATGACGAACCTTTGGATGCTGGAAATTTAAGTCTAAGGTGGTCTTTCTAGCAGTAAAGGCTAACTCTAAAAGCATCTTAATAGAGAGAAATGAAAGCCACGTGTCCTCTTATGACTTTGCTAGAAAGAGAAAAAATAGAATGTGTTAGCCGACACCATTCACTTGAGGCACAAGAACAGACTGTCTCCAACTTGTTGTGACTGTACACATTTTAGGTGGCACAGAAATGAAGGTACCTTTGTTGTTATAGAAGAGGAAAAAAGCTTAAAGAGGCTCATAATATGAACAAGAACTTTTTATAACAAATAGGGATGTCAATCCATTACAACTTGTAATCTAATTAATTACATAAACTGACTAATTAATACAATTAATAGCAATAAATCCCATATCAGTATTTGCTGAAAAACTCCCCTAAATAAAGATGACAATAAATATATAATACAATAACTATAAATATAATAGGCAGATGAGTAAAGCATTGAGTAGACAATATGAACAAAAACATTACGTTTGTAGGATTGTTTATATATATATATATATATATATATATATATATATATATATATATATATATATATATATATATATATATATACATATATATATATATATATATATATATCCTCAGAGGGCAAGGTTAATTTCATTAATTGTTTTTAACACATAAATTAACAAGCTTAGTAACAACACAACTGCTAATACTAATGTGACACAGATCACACTTCCACTAAATTAGATTACCATACCAGTATAAAGTTAAGTAGTTGAAAAGAAAAAAGGAAGGTGAAACCACATCTAAACAACATAGAATACAAACAGTTTGCAGTGAAATGAGAGGCATTGCTGAGTGACTTGCTGAATGTGTCTACAGATGTTTACTGGTTAAAACAAAAGTTGGGTCCAAGGCAATTTATTTAGTATAACAAAAAAACATTAAAGTCAACAATAAAAAGCTTTCGCAACCAATTCTATATTCATAATGGGATGTTTTTTTCAGATTGAAACGGCATTCAATGTGGAAAAATAATAATAATTAGGGTAGAACGTGGATTTTATCCATCAGCAGGGCTGGACTAGTAATCTGGCATACCGGCATTTTCATGCATTTTTGGGCCGATCAGGGGTGGACTTCGCGGGTCGGCCGTGAAACGTGCCGAATGGTCCGCGATAAGCTAAAATGAGCCGGAGCGTTATGCAGAACGGACCACAAAACGGCACCGCGATATGCAGAAAAGAACAGAGCCTGTCCATCAGGAATGTATTAGATTGTGAAAAAGGTATCATTATGACAGATGGCTGGAGGGGAGGGCTTGAAAAATAAGAAGGACTGGTGATAGTTGAAAACGCAGAGCAAGTTAGTCAATTTAGATGAAAGATAATGAAGACAAACATATTATTTTCCTTTGGAGAATCATGTCCTGAAGAAAGGTTCACATTAAAACCAGGAACACGTTAAGAAAGTGAATAAGTTCAATATTAACTTCATGTTGAGAGGAACGATTCACTGATAAGAAATTTGTTTCAACACAAATTCAGTGAAACCATGGCCCCTAGAACAAGACATTGTCAACTGGAAAAGATTGCTCACCCTAGTTTTAAATAGAGACCTAATTATTTAATAACAACAGCATTAACTCAAATGAACACTGATCTCCCCAAGGGTAATTTAAAATAACACATTGTCATTTAACAGAAAACAGCATATTTAACACTAAACATAACTTGAAACAGAATTATAACCCAGAATTACTTATAAATGACAATTAATGGCATCAACAAATAGTCCCCAAACCTCGCACAGACCTTCCTCATTAATTATTCAAATACAACAGCCAATGGCTAGTCCCCAAGCATAGTCAACAACAAAAGTCGAAACCTTACATAACACATGATCCCTGCACATGCTGCAGTCTCAAAATCTAATGATGGTGGTGCTGTGATTCTGAGTAGCAGCAGTATGGATATAAAAAAGTAGTATAAAGAGTCATCATCAACTTCAACCAACACCAACGGGGTGAGGAGGTAGGAGGGAATGAGGCTAATGAGACCGCATAGGCATCAGCATTGACATGCTGTCGCGAATACATTCATAAGTGTGACGTTCATCACGAATAATAACAATAGTTGAGTTCTAATAAGTGTTGGTTTTATTGGTGCTTCATGGTTTTGGTTGTGGAATATGGATTAGTGAAAGGGCTTTTGATGTGGGGATGCATGTTTATATGTTTACATAATTGCAAATGAGCTGTGGTGTAATTTATTAATTTATTGCAATTGTTGTAGGCTGGACTATTTTGCTTTTATGGCATTTTTGGTCAGAGATGTTTTATTATAAAACGTGTCTATTTTGACTATAACTACTGACAGGGTTGTCTTGCATTGTGGTGTGGACACTGTTTTGGTCTATTACTGTGTCTCAGATCATAAAATGTGCCCCCCTATGAAAACAAAATGTACACTTTCAATCTCTCCTCCATAACACCCCCATGTTGAAGCATGGTGTCAGTCCTGCTGTGTAACCACTTTATCGTGACGACCCCTCGCTCTGCCGTCTTCCCCATCAGAAACAGAGCAGTGTGGCTAAGGTCACAGGTCTCTGGCATATTGCCAGTCACAGCTAGTCCATGGATGGCATGTGCGCATTAACAATCACATTTAATCAAGAAGTCAAAGAATCAAACCAATTGTACATATAGTGCATAGTGAATAAGACATTTACTTATAGCACACATGAAGCGCTTTTACTTTGGGCTGGATCCGAAAACATAGGCAGCTGACTTGCTACCTTACTGCCTAATCAGTTAATGGCTTATCTGACAGATGTTTTGAATGAATGGAACTTTTAAGGAAATTGGTCTCTGAACAGTTTAAAAAGCACCTTAATTTTATCCTACCTCTGCATACAGCATCCAGAGGAAGCCTTTTCCTGGTTTTGGACACATCCTTGAAGTTGAGCTCACGTGCTTGTGTGGATCCAGCATGATCAGCAGCAATCTCCTGAAAGTTGAAATGGCCTGGATCGCTTACTAGGACCATCATGATTTGTGAATCAGAAGAACTTTTGATCCTGATTCTGAAGTTTTTGACTCTGGATGACGGAAAACACGCTTCAGAGGCTTTGATGAGCACTCGACAGGAAGAAAAAGCTGGATTTTTGTGAGGTTCATGATAAAACATCTGTTTAAACAAGATATCTGTATATTTGCAAATGGTATATAAAACAAGTTGTATTGATATTTGCAATTTAACATTAGAAAAGAACGTTAAAAGTTACAGAGAACTGTTGAGGAGATAGTGGGAGAATGAAACAGGCGAGCACTTTAACATTATGAGCTCAAACGCATCTGCCACGGCTCTGATATGTGGACTGTTTAAATGACACTGTGTTGCACACCGGTCTATTATTGTAGTAATACGATGGCATGTAACAACAAAACAAACCATGACTGGTAGTTTACATGTCTCAGTCGATTCACATGCAAGCAGGCAATTCCCAGTGTTGATATATCGGTCGACCACTTGTGCCAACAAGTGGTCGACCGTCAGTGCAAAATGCATTACCTGGCTAATGTATACTATATGTATAATAATGTGCTATTTCACAAAATACGTTCTTGTGTTACTTTGACGTATCAACCCTCAGTACTTAAGGGGGCAACAGAGCTACTTTCAAATGTCTGTGCCATTAATCTGGATGTACAGATGATACTTTTTACCGCCGCAGTTGGCATGACAATTATGCATTAGCAGCTCTAAACCACTAAGTGGTGATATAACTATAGAAATTCAACAGGTGAGAACCAAACGTCTCAATGCACTTTTTCCGCAAGTAGCAGTTAAGTTCAATTAGCACAGTGCTAATTAAGGACTTCAACTACAATGACCATGTGACCTATGTGGTTGATGAAATCAACAACTTTTGTAGTTGAGGGCTGTATCCGAAACCAAAGTTAGCTGCCTTGTTGCCTCGATGCCCTACCAGTCAATGACTCAACAGACAGCGTTTGCGCAAGAAGGTACCTCCAGAAACTGGTTCTGAACATGCTACAGAGGCAGCATAAGTTTAAATCATTGCTAGGATACCAGCAACTGAGTATTGCCATCTGTTGTCCACTCAAGGTAATGCATCTGCTTCATTCAGGTCAACTGAACCACAATGGTCTAATAAGAGAATTTTGGCAATAACCAAGTATATATTTAATAACTACAATGCTAATTATTCTCTCGCTATAAATGGAAAAGTTGAAAAAAGTTAATAAAGACGTACATTTATCCACAAATTGGCTATCAACTGCCTCGTCGGCCACCATTTTTTCGCTTCTTCATTGTGGAAATGCATGCACAGGATTGTGGGATTTCATAGGCAGCAAAGGATACAACTATGCTGCCTTCAAAAATCGATGAGATGAAGGTATCTCCGTAGACAGGATGTGACATGAACATTGGATTAGGATGTACCTTGATCTCTTCCCACAGCCTCCAGGCAGCATTTTCCTGGTTTAGGACATAGCCTTTATTTGGCGACGACTTGGCAATAGAGATGTAACGTTTTTTCAAGTTTTCACAATATACCTCGGTTTTAAAATGGACGGTTATGATACCATTGAAATCTTCTCATTGACGGTATTGCATAAAAATAAAGAGAGATTTTTTCAGAACTGTTCTAAAATCCAAATAAGCTTAATTAATACATATTTTGCTACATTTGCACGGCATCATATAAACTTGGTGAGATAAAATTAGTCTTTAAATTGTGCCTTCCTCGTGTTACATTCGACAGTCACTCAATATTAAAGGTGACATGCAGGTGTCGCGAGGGCAGCGCATCACGAGCACTAGAGCTCGACCAATAATGGATTTTACTGATATCGATAACCAAGCTGGGCAGTACCTGCCGATAACCGATTAATCAGTCGATATTTTTAAAAATTGATACTGATACTGATATTCAGTACAGTTGTATGTTGAGTAGAAATATTCACAGATAGCAGAGGTATTCGGCTGAACTCGGTGGTGCAGTGGCTCAGAATATGAGACTATTTCAAACAGACGGAACACAACAGACTCGTGAGAATCTCGAGACACAAATTTCCAAGTCGAACATCTTTCCTTACAAAGCATTTAAACATCACATTGCTTAATATGAGAAACACTTATAAGAGAGCAAGATGCAATGGCCAAAGACCTCCATCAAATGTAAGGGGCTGTTCACACCGAACGCTTTCGCAACCATCCTTTTTTTATTTATATATATCATACAGTGATATATAATTTTTTTATTTGAAATCAGATAAGTTTCTCTCGGCTGCATGAAGATATTAATATGCTTTCGCACATCACTAGCTTTAAATATGCAACTTGCTGGATAACAAATGCATAAACGTGACAGCTGCATATAAACTAATGCAAATAGATGGTAATAGATGGCAACAATGGTCACATTTAAGCATTTGGGTAGGACTTGCATGTATTTTTGTCACATTGTTCTAACTGTTTGAGGTTAGCTTTAATGTTAGCATCCTCTCAGCCTTGTCGGCAAACATACTGCTGTTCTATACTAATGCAGCATCTATTTAATAAATTAATTACTTTATAATGATATGACAATGTGTACAGTAATGTACTGTATACATACCTTTTCACTGTTGATGTTTTAAATCCACATCCGAAGCGTTCCGCTCCATGCAGAGTGTAGTCTCACGTGTCAAAACAAACACCACAAGGCATCAGTGAAGTGATAGTTTTTATTTTGCCTCTAGAGGCCGCTCTCATACTGTATAACAACAGCAGACCCTTCCCAGCCACTCCAGGACCAGATGCAACTGGGAAGAACTATCAGTGTGGATTTTTGCAGATAACTGATAGTTTGAGCCTGAACCTTTATTTCCGCTGCCAAAGCAGTTGAAGTCCGCTGTTTGTGATTACTTTGGGTATGTTAAAGACCCAACATTCATGGTTACCCAGTCTGTAAAGTTTGTCACAAAAAAAAATTGGCTCAGGGATAGTTCACCCAAACATGTACAAATGTCTTTGTTCTGCTGAACACAAAGGAAGATATTTTGAAGAATGTTTGTAATCAAACAGTTGTGGTGCACCATTGGCTTCCATAGTATTTTTTTATCATACTATGGAAGTCAATGGTAACCTCATCACATATGGAATAGAAGTGCAGAGTTAGAGCCTTAGATAAAACTAATAAAGAGCAAACTAAACAGTGACGCATCTTCTCTCTTTCACAAGCACAGTGACTCACGAGCTTGCCAACTGGAAACCATTATCCAATTGAGTGGAATTAGAGTATTAACATAATTAAGGCATTCACTACATTAGGTGGGGGAAAATGATCATTTGCTTGTTGAAATTGCAGCAGAATTCCATGATTCTCTGTACGTTCCACTCTTGGCACTGTACTGTAATTTCCGCTGTGGTGTCTATTTCATTAGGATCACCTTTGTACGCTGGCCCTGGTATCAGGGACCTTTGTACTTTTGGATCATATTTCTGCAGTACCTCTATTCAGGCAAGGAAAAAAACTTCCTTCCTGTCCCTCTGAAAAGCCACAGATCAACCAAATTCCAGCTCAAAACACTTTTATCCATAGTTTCTGTAATTTCTGACTGGATTTGGTTTCAAAAGCCTCTCTGCTTTTCCACCGAGGGCCAAGGACACAAAAAATAACTAAACATCCTGCTGTAGACTTACTGAAGGGATAGTTCAACAAAAAAGGAACATTTTATCATTGTTTACTTACTTTATAATAATTAATTAATCACAAATAAAAAAATATAAAAAAAAATAAAAATCATAAATATACAATCTATTCCACTTTAAAATAACACTACAAATCATACCAAGTTTGAAGGAAAGGCTTGTTTGCTTGTTTGTTATTTTTAAAACCAGACATAGTATATGTTAACATTAGATACTGCATTCTGAACTAACATAAAGTGCTTTTTTTTTATCCAAGATTAATAAATGCTGTTAAAATATACTGTTAATTGTTCATGGTCTCCAATATATTAATTCATGTTAACTAATAGAAACTTTAAAATGTTGCTAAACTTCTTCACATAGGCTCACATTTCTGTGCTCCCACTTTAATTGAATGGAAGTAAATAGATCACAAAGTCTTGTACAACTCTGCCTTCCAAAAGGATGACAGGCTATTACTTGTTTAAAAACTCAGAAACATCTTCCCACTACCAATTACAGCCTATTATATGGACATTAGAGAGTCGCTATTGTCAGGAGGATGAACAACATGGCAAAGGATACAACAGTTGGAGGGAGTATGATAACTGGCATTAATTAGCTGTTTTTTCAACCCAGATTGTAGGCATTTGAGAGGATTCCCACAGCTTTTGGAAGTTTACACAGGACTGCAGTCTCCATGTGAATGCAAGTGATGAACATGCCAGACTACAGCTGAAACATTGCTTCAATAAATCATCAGGATTTGCATCAATGCACAGCGCTCGCAATAGATTCTAAATGTCAAACTCATGAATAAAACTGATGCAAGATTCACATTGGTTGATTTATATCATTAACCCATGTTTGGTACTTTGCACAGACTATGCATTCCATTTTCTTCCTGTTGTGGCACCATGGCATTTACTGTCTGATTACTGATCTATGCTTTCTTGAGTGTTTTACTGTCAAGTGCCTGGTCAAATTTGAATCAGGATTTCAATAAATAAACGTAAAAAATAATAAAGTAAATATACTGTATCCTGTTAAAAAAATTTTTGGATATTTGTACTGGGAAAAAAATATAAAATTACTATGTAAGAAAAAAATAATATAGCCTATATATATATATATATATATATATATATATATATATATATATATATATACACAGTATATATATATATATATATATATATATATATATATATATATATATATATATATATATATATATATATTATTTTATTTTTTTTATTATTTTTTTTTGCAGTGTACAACCCCAATTCCGAAAAAGTTGGGACAGTATGAAAAGTGCTAATAACAACAAAAAGGAATGAAATTATATTCACCCTTTGCTATATTGAAAGCACACATTATATGATGTTTCTCTTGTGAATGTCATTGTTTTTTGAAAATGTACAGTCATTTCAAATTAGATGATTGCAACATGCTCCAAAAAAGTTACCTCTGTGAAACATCACCATTTGCTCTAATAACTCTTATTAAGCATTTGGCACTGAAGACACAAGTGTGTTAAGTTTAGAAAGTGGAATTTTCCCCCAATCATCCATTATGTAGGTCTTTAGCTGCACAGTTCTTCCAGGGTCTTTGTTGCTGGATGGTGTGCTTCATAATGCGCCACACATTCTCAATTGAGACAGGTCAGGACTGCAGGCAGGTCAATCTAGCACCCACACTCTCTGCTTGCACAGCCATGCACTTGAAATCCGTGCAGAATGTGGATTTGAAGTTGTCCTGCTGGAAAATGCATGGAGGTCTCTGGAAAAGATGGTTCTTGATGGCAGTATATGTTGCTCCAAAATTTGTACATATCTGTCTGCATTCAAGGTTTTACCCATGCCATGGGCACTGACACACCCCTGACCCATACAGATACTAGCTTTTGGACCTGATAATAACAGCTTGGATGGCCCTTTTTATCTTTGGCCCGTGTAACACGACAGCTTTGACTCTTCAGACCAAAAGGCACAGTCCCACTGTTCTACTTTCCATCTAAGATGAGACTGAGACCAGAGAAGTCGGCAGCGCTTCTGGACAGTGCTGATGTATGGCTTCTGCTTTGCATAGTAAAGTCTTAACTTGCATCTGTGGATGCAGCAGCGAGTGGTGTTGACTAACAAAGGTTTACTACATTTATCCCACCCCATGTTCATGATATTCATAATGAATGCTGTTTTTTTTAAGACAGTGACATCTGAGGGATCAGAAATCACGTGCATTCATAAATGGTTTTCGTTTTGCCCTTTACACACCAAGATTTGACCAGATTCATTGAATCTTTTAACTATATTGTGCACTAGAGGGTGAAATGCCCAAAATCCTTCCAATTTGTCTTTGGGGAACATTGTTCTCAAAGTGCTGGATTATATGTTGAAGCATCTGTTGGCAAATTGACAAGTATTGAATGATCCTTGCTCTTGAAGGACTAGGCTGTTTTTGGAGGCTCCATAAATATCCTTAAATAACGATTGCCTCATCTGTTTAACATCTCCCGTTTCACATCGCCTTGTTATTTCACCTCGTCAAATTGTTATTAGTCTTCAATTGCCCCTGTCTCAACTTTTCTGGAGCTGCAATCATCTGATTTCAAATTACTGTACATTTTCAAAAAACAATGAAATTCACAAGGTAAAACATAATATTATTTGTATCTGTGGTGCTTTCAATAGAGCAAATGGTGAATATAATTTACAAATCACTCCTTTTTGTTTTATTTGCAATTTTTTGGTAATTGGGGTTGTACTTACTGCTATTGTATGATACTCTCATTGTTTTTATTTGTCAAAACTCCTGTTAATTTACTCACATTCATGGCATTCTAAACCTGAATTACCTTTTTTCTTTTCAGAATAAAATTGTTTATTAATATTCCGGACAATCTTTTCAATACCATGGCAGATTTAAAGCTATAAAAATAACCCAAAAGTGTAAATAAAAGAAGTGCATGTGACTCATGCATCATAATACAAGTGTTATGAAGGCATACATTTAAGTCATTTTTAAACTCTTGATGTCCGTTGAGCGATGTGAGAAAACCTCATTCACAGTGGCTTGCATTGTTTATCTAAATTATGAATTTCAATGTTTAGGTGAACTACATCTTTAAAGGCAGCTAAAGTGCTCTCAAACTGTATATGGAAGGGCCTTTTTCAGACACAGCAGGGGTTTGTCTTTTGCCACATCACACAATATAAACACGATTTAATTTATTAACTAACTATAGGTCTACATTTGTTTTCTAAGAGCATGTGCTGTTCAATTTTCCACCTGAATCAAGTGCCTTTTATCAAATGAAAAAATTAGATATGACGCTTTTTTCACAAGCATACTTGACACTAAACATAAGCGGGCCAACACCATAACAAAATTTGCATGACAATATATTTTAAAACCTTTTCTTTTAAGCCTTTTCACTGTGGGGGCTGACTGTGCCCTGTTTTGGTAAACCAGGCTTTCTGCTAATGCAACTTCCTAATGCCATGTTGACACTCGATAAAAGCAAAATAACAGCAGGGTACCAGAACCTCTCCTTATCTTGCCTCTTTGGATTGTTTTTGTTGTTGTTCCTGATGGCAGGTGAGCCTATCCTCTTATGCTGGCCAGTATAATGTGGGATTCACTGTAAAGTGACTTCTACCTTAAAATAGCTGGCATTGTAAAAGTAATAAAGTCTTTGTGTTAAAATGTTTACAGTCATCATTTGGAATAGAGGCTCTCTTTGCTGCAGTTTAACTGGGTGTAAGTTTGAGCGAGAGATAAAGAGAAAGGGAGACTCCAAGGTCAACACACTCTTATTTTTCAGTGGGTGCTTAAACAACCAGGTTGTCAAACTCTAATATACTGCCACAATCAGACCAGCAAAAAAAATGTAATGTTATTCTAAGGTCAGGATTCAAATAGCTGCCTGGATTATATACATTGTTCGTTTTTCAAATAGCTATTTAATTACATGAGCTTTCGGAAAAAAAAAATTACAAATAGACCCATCATAATTACAATTCCACGATTTAATAATAATAATAATAATATCCCCCAAAATATCATAAAACCTGATCTGATTGGACAGGCCACGATTGAAGGCAAAATAGCTGGTATACACACCTAGGATGCAACAGTGTGTTTCTGAAAGTAAAAATCCCATAAATATTTCCATAGGGGAATTATGCACATTTTTCACATGAACAGGTGTGCTCATTTGCCGCATTTTCGCTTATAATTTCACGAAAAATAAACAGAACATGCAATATCACATACCATTACATAGAGGAGGTGATTATATTTAAAACAAGCTCATACACAAAGTAATTGGAGGCATTTATCATTAGCAAACCCACATGAAGCACAATGAGCACACAGCATCTGGCTATCTGGCATCTTGCAACAAACATGTTAGCTTTCCTGAATCAGGTGACATCATTGGAAATGCTGTAGTGTCATGGAATGCTTAGCCAAATGGATTGGGTTCAGATTGCTCCAACAAGGGATGATAGTCCTCCATATTTGGGAAGAGTCATCAGATCAATCACTGGAAGTACATATGGCCACCAGGAGATAGCGCCAATACATGACGCAGACCCAATGATGACACAAATGGCACAGAATGAAACTCTGTTAGGCTACTTAGCAGTAAACAACATTTTTGTTTATTTTCACCTTTACAACTGTGTGAAGACACAGATTATTATTAATTAAACACTGGTGTCTTTTATATTATTGCTTTTTGAAGCTTAATTTTTTTTAATAAAGCAATACGCCCCTCAAGGCCATGCAATAAAATGATTTTAACATGGTTAAAAAGGTTTTTGGAACTTTTCTTTGTTTTTTGCCAAATGACACCTCTTAACCTTAGAAATCACTAACACACATCCTTAATTGGCTTATCCCTTCCATTTAAAACAATGAGAATCTGCACTTCAATTTGACCAGAATTTGAGACTGTTTTCCAGTCAAGCTGTTGCTGTTTGAACTGCAGACCAAACTTATGTACAAATTAAATTGCCCAACAAAAGAACACTAAATGAAGAGACCACAGAACATGATCATCAAATGTGCATGCATCACATTACAAAATGATTATCTCTATTGTCTGTCATTTTTATGCAAGACACAGATCCCAGATTATTGTTATTGGCTGGTGTGGGTGTCAGCCAGAGTCGCAATTACGGCCCAGTTTTTTCACATGAGAGTGTCCCGTTCTGTGGGTCTAAGAAAAGAAAAGAACAAAGCTTAAAATGAGATTAATTGAAAATTCTGTCATGATAAACTCACCCACATGTTGTTCCAAACCCATGACTTTCAGTCTCAGTCACTATTTACTTTCCTTATATGTAAAAAAAGGTGCAATGAAAATGATCTCCTCTTATGTTCCAGTGAAGTAATCATACGGGTTTGGAACAACATGCGAGTGAGTAAATGACGACAGAATTTTTATATTTGGGTGAAACGATCCCTTTAAAAACCCACACCACACAAGAATATTGATAACTTTGAGAGATTGACATATACTCTGCCATATGTGTCACTTCCTATTTATCTTAGACACTAATCCTCAACATCAAGCCACAGAGCTCATGACATTCAGCTGAGCAACAAGTGTGATGGCAAGTGTGTGTGTGTGTGTGTGTGTGTGTGTGTGTGTGTGTGTGTGTGTGTGTGTGTGTGTGTGTGTGAGAGAGAGAGAGAGAGAGAGAGAGAGAGAGAGAGAGAGAGTGTGTGAGACAGACATCAGGATATTACAGATGTCACTCAGACCAGAGGCGTCTCTTTTGAGGCTGCAGTTTTCCTGGTGTAGTGTTTCAGATTGAAACAGTGTATCTGTCGCTCAACACTAATACACCACACATTTCAGCTCTAAGCCGTTTTTAGCAGCTTCAAGGAGGACAGCAGACGCCAAGGACCATTTCCTGTCAGAGTCATGGTTAGTGGGTGTATATATAATATAGATGTCAATTTAACACAATCATTTACTGTGATTAATTATTTAAAAAATAATGCACTCAAAAAATAAATGCATTTATTCATGCCGTGACAAAGAATTTTCCTACCAATGGAGCAATTCAAGCTTAAAGTACCACCTCCATGTTTTTACATGGTGCTAGTCAGCAGGGGGCAGTGAGCACAACTCCAGCTGAACAGGCAACGCACTTCTTTACAGGCAACAAACCCCACTTACAGGAGACAGTACAAGATGAGGACAAGTTCTTACATTTAAACATGGATGAAGAGCAACTCGAATGCAGGGATCTCAAGACTTTTTTTAAATCTCAAGAAGTTTCTAACTATGTTTAAATTAACAGCACCCTAAAAGTGCTGTGTTTACAGTATCGCCGCTCTCTATAAGCAGACTACGCAATCTGCTTTTCTTCAAGATAAGAAATGCACAGTGACACATATATTATGATTCAATTAGTCGCGAGCCGTCACGTTATAATCTAGCTGCAGCACATGTCCGCGCTCGAGGGATGAGTTTCAATCTCTCCCCCTTAGATCGGGACATTTGCCCAACTCATATAAGAGGTGCTGACCAAACAGAGAAATGCCAGCTTCTGAGTTTGTAGTTATTTACATGATCTGCTTCCGAATTATTTGAGCTTTAATAAAGCTATAATGCATTAAATATAACTGAATTAAAGATGTAATGCCCCAGCATTGTTTCCTTTAAAGACGCTCAATGTGCAGATTTTCCTTCAGCAAAGCGGCAGCCCCATCTTCACAACGAGAGTGCTTCTGTATTTACTTATTTAGTATTCTTGTATTATAATTCCCTCATCCTTTGCCATCTACATCACTTGAAGCTGTTTGGAAAGTTTAGAGTGCATCTTGACCGTGAGCTGTGTAATTCTACCTCTCCTCAGACAGGTGCGTACTGAAGTGCTGCTCTCGCGTGTCATCATTAGAGTTTAATGTGATATCATGTTACGTTAAATGAGATCAAAGGACAATTCGACAACGGAAATGTTTGTCAACAATTTTTTATTGTTGACATTGTTGTCGATAACATCAACTAATCGTATCAGCCCTATTGAATGTGCTTTTAATGGCCACTGCATTTTATTTGACCACTACGCATGCACAGGGCTCTTTTCAGCAGTCCTGTAGTGGTGGATGCATTGTAAAAGCAAATTTATTATAAAAATCTATAAATGTAACTAGCACAAATGCATAATTTTTAGATTAAGGTACATATTCTGGGTAAAGCTGAAGTGAGTAATTTTAGCACTGTTTTCGCAAACTTCACCCAAAACCTCGAAAGTGTCTCACAATCAGAGGCAAATGTCACACAACTCCACCTGATGACTCATCAGAGACAGAAACCAACCTATAGACGGCAAGTCAGTCTCACCTAAGAGCTTCATTTACACAACAGAGGAATGTGGGGTAAGCTAACTTCAGCACTTGCCGTTTCTATCAGATACATGGGGGGATAGATCCACTGCTTAGTTTGTCATTCAACGATAGCAAAAAAAAATATTTAAGAAATAAAAAAAAAAAATAAAGAGAGAGAACCACTCACTGCTCTTGGCTGGAAAATGTTGGCTGGATTAGTTGCTTTATAATATATGCAATGATTTATAAACCATGTATTATTATAATAATAATACAGTGATGACCAGTCATGAAAGCTTACTTGGAAAATCATTAAATTGCTTTTGTATGTGAGGAAAATGGACATCCATCCATCCATCCATGCATCCATCGACAACCGCTTATCCTGTGTACAGGATAGGGCTGGAGCCTATCCCAGCTAACATTGGGCGAAAGGCGGGGTACACCCTGGACAGGTCGCCAGTCCATCGCAGGGCCACACATAGACAAACAACCACTCACACTCACATCCACACCTAGGGCAATTTTTGGAGACATCAATTAACCTAGCCTGCATGTCTTTGGATGGTGGGAGGAAGCCGGAGCACCCGGAGAGAACCCACGCAGACACGGGGAGGCAAAATGGACATTCTAATTTAAATATACTAAAAGTTTATCAGAGTAGAATTGAGGGCTTGTGAATGGGTATCAAATTGAAAATCAATTATTTTATTAAATATCAATAAATTGCTAATCTCCAAAAAAAAAAACCTCAAGAACCCTATATAGTGAAAAAATATTCTTAATAATTATTATGTTTTTTTTACCTGTAAAGAACAAAAAAAACCTTTTAAGAGTGTTAACAGTATACTGCTAACATGGATTAAGAACATGTTTCTTATATTTCCTTTTAGATGAAGCCTTCTTAATACACAATTTGTGCTACGGACATGAATGATACATATGTGACTTCGTGTGACTTCTTGAGGAAAAGGTTTGCTAATTATATTAAAAGAAATTGGATTTATTGATTTTCCCATGGCAGATTTTCCCAACAAAACAAAACACATAAAATCACATAGACATTCATTGATCAAGGGACCAGAAAATCAGAGACTTGGAGGTGAGCTCTTTTGACTTGGGCCAGTAAGCAACCACCCAGCAACCAATCAGAACGCCCTAGCAACCAACTACCAATACGCTGCAAAGCCAAAAAACAGTGCAGTGGAAATGTTTGGTGGGGATTTTGCTTTTTTTTGTTCCAGGCCATGGATGATGGTCTAAGATTAGTGTGAAGATTCAAGATTTCAAATCATGAAGCAAGGATGGTTTTTGCCCTTTGGAAAGATGGATAACATGTTGTCATAACCAGGTTTTGAGAGTTAAGTATTTTGTAGGTAGTCAATAGCCGCTTTTCCAATATCAGGCCAGTGTGAGCCAGGGATATCAATTGCACCGAGCAGGCTGATGAAGCCCAGGAAGTGAGTGGGAACACAACTGGCCCTGCTACACACTAGCAAGCCCTCATTTGGCCCGATAGTGGAAACGCGGCTAATGAAAGCAAAATACTGCAAAAACTGTTCCAATCCCTTTCGCGATCACAATGGTTCGCTAATGGTTTAGCTAAACACAACACATGAGTGCTTCTGTAAACAAGCTATTCTCAAAGTGCTCATGAATGTGCAACAGACGTCAAGGTTTTCATTCAATATTTCAGGTTTTTTCTTACTAAAACCTAATCGAATGCCTTAAGACGACTTGGAATATAACGCACAAATCCCACAGATGATTTTTATGATATTTTTGGGTATTTTTTATGCTTTAAAGAGCTCTATAAACAGCCATAGTAATGAAAAGATGGATTGAGTGGAAGCTATTCAGCACGACACAATAAAAGAAAATAAATCAAACAACTGTCTTGGGATACGTCACTTTATCACATTGGGTACGGTTAGAACAGCATAAAGACTTCATTTCAAAGTCAACATGAAATGCCATTAGGAAACCATTTTGCGTCCATATTAAAAAACTAATGAGACATTCCTTCTTACGATTCTCAAATTTCTCAAATTAAGTTTGTCCAAATAAGCAGAGCAAACAGATTCTGTTTAATGACCGTGACCACTTTTATATGCACACTAGTGCTTTAGTTCCAATTAGGCTGAGGCAGAACACTAACATGACTTTAAGTTTGCTCATAGACCGCCCGCTTGCCACATAAACTACTGCAGTAAATGTGAACAGATCAGTGTCTAGATATGGGCAAGCATTCCAATGGGCATGGAATTCAAATCCCGAGAGATGACACAAGATCAGCTCAGATGGCCGATCGCCCATGGCAGACCTTCAGGACTATAGATGGCCATCCCACTATGGCCAATTATAGTGATATCCACATCTCCAAGGAAAAATAAATGGCTTGGAGCTTTAAAGCTGAAAAAAATTGTGTGAGTAAGGGTTAGTAACTAAAGCATTTAGACTGACTGTTTAAAAAATGGAAAGGATGACCTCAAACAAATATGTCAAAATGTTTGTTTCCAACTAGACTATATGTTCTTTTAGCTTGCTGTGAATTGTCAGTTATCATATCAGCCCAGTAATTCCATTTTGGTGCATTATACATATTTCACCTTTAAAGGGATGGTTCACCTAGAAATCTCATCATTTGTTCACTCTTAGGCCGACCCAGATGTGTATGACTTAGTTTCTTCTGCTGAACACAAACAAAGATTTTTGGAAGAATATCTCACCTCTGTCGGTCCATACAATGCAAGTGAATGGTGGCCAGAACTTTGAAGGACAAAAAAGTATATAAGGGCAGCACAAAAGTAATCCATACAACTCCAGTGCGTAAATCCATATCTTCTGAAACAATATGATAGGTGTGGGTGAGAAACAGGTCAATGTTTAAGTCATTTTTTACTATAAAATCTCCACTTTTACTTCAACATTCTTCTTCTTTTGTTTTTGGTGATTATTTGAGCATATCGCCACCTGCTGGGCAGGGAGGAGAATTTATAATAAAAACAGACTTGAATATTGTTTCTAACCCACACCTATCCTATCACTTCTGAAGATATGGATTTAACCACTGGAGTCCTATGGATTACTTTTTAGCTACCTTTGTATGCTTTTTGGACCATCATGCACTTGCATTGTACGGACATATAGAGCTGAGATATTCTTAAAATCGATGTTTGTGTTCAGCAGAAGAGTGTCATACAATCTGGTATAGCATGAGGGTGAGTAAATGATGAGAAATGTCATTTTTGGGTGAACTATCCCTTTAAATGTTCCCAGATTGAGCATCAACATGAAATAAAGGAAATCAATATACTCAACATTACAAATATCCTCTTATGTTCTTCTTCTATAAAACTTTACAGGATTTTTATAAACATTTCCATCTGTCTATCATCAAAAGCGTGTGCAGGGAACAGAATCAATGTAGCAGATGACCACATGGGCAAGAGTAGCTAATTAATCTTGTATAATGATGAGGCAGCAGCCACTCTGGCCGAGAGCCATGCTCACCCCCAAACTGGCAACCTGCTGTAATTAGGGCCAGGCCACCCATTTCCCATCACCCTGAATGCTTAGAAATCAATACTTAATTACCTTCAAGACCTCCCTCTCCAGAAACACATACAAAAAGACATAGACGCACATGCTCAACTGGATAGTCAAGCACCCTATCAAAAAAAAAGGTACCATACTATGACCATAAAAATATACAATGTACTAACAGTGTCAGAAAATAATCAGGACTTGGGGCAAAACTGACACAGTGACAAAAATGTCCCCAAAATTAGAAACACGCAGGAAACAATTCCAAAGTTTTTTATTTGTAAGATGTATTTCTTGCCCTTTATTCTATTCCAGGCCTAGTTAAAAACATGAATTTTATGTTAATGAATAGATAGATTGATTAAATTCACATTTAAGACATAAAAGGATGACACACGGTAGATTTTTTTCATATGGTAAGAAAAAAACAGGCTCGAATAAAGGTAGAAAAATGCCCTGAAATTTCAAATCCAGGGGCACATATTGCCTCATAATGAAAAAGTTAATTTCATAGTGCATGAATATGGTAATCAAACAGTAATAAATAATGAAACCATGGTATTTCCACTGTATTTTTATAAAAGTGTGGATATATATGGTCGTACAGACACACTTTCCATTTACCTCTATTGATTTTAATACTAAACTAATTATATTTTTATCCCCTGACCATAAACCTAATCCTTAAAGGAACATTTAGCATTTTTAAACAATTATTAAGACATTATTTAATATGTTTATTAAGCTCTTTTCCTCAAGGGAGCTGTAGGTGATTCCAGGTTTTACTTTCGATGTGGGAACATTTTGTGCACATAATGTAGGAAAAACCTGACCCCACACACTTTCTGGGCCTTTTGTATCTTCATATTCTTTCCTTCATGTCATCTCGCCTGTATGACTTGTCTCTTTATTGCCTAAGTGGAGATTACATTTATGGCAAAAGCACAGTGAAATATGGGTTTGTGACAATACTGCATTGGTAAAGAGGTCATAACTCTTAATGAGAGAGAGAGAGACCACGAGACATAGAGGGAAAGAGAGAGAGAGAGAGAGCGCGAGAGGAGGCCCAATCAACTGCGCATTTCCTCTCAACACAAGATATTACCCTGGCTTCGATGGTAAAAGAACACCTGACAAACTGCTTTTTGATGAAATATTAATGGTCTAATAGCTTTAGTCAGCCCTCCCACTGACCTAAACCTTGATTTTCTGAGGTGAGCTGATTGCGTGCAGCGAGCGATTTAAAATCAGTCAAGTTGAGAAGGAAATTCTGCGTTTTGGTGATACAACGCAACCAATGGGGGCAAAAATTCAGAGGAAAACCGGGTCAGGCAAGTTGTGATTGGAATCATGTTTTTAATAGCTTTTATTTTATTTTCAGCCTTTTTTTATTCATTTATATTCATAGTGTAGTCGAGATAGGCCAGGAAATCAGCTCACATGCTGCCCATGCATCACCTGCATGAATGCCATGGCTCAATATGTCGGAACATTAATCGCTAAGCCGTATCTCAGACATAGAGTAATTAATTCATTGGACTAGATAATGCACATTTATCAATAAACTCAGGACACTGAAAAAAAAAATTCAACAGGTTACCAGCACTTTTCTACAAAACATATAGCGTGGTCCAAACATCATCTGCAGCCTGAAACTGAACATTTGGTCAGACTTTATGATTGAATGCACTTAGCTGCATAAAAGCTCTAGGATGCTCCCTTGCTCCCCGTTTATTGAATGATTTAACCTCAAGTGTGTTGTCTGTCTTCACTGCTCTCAGAACAGTTTGAAATGCACCTTATTTTCATGCTAACTCCATATAAAGCCTCTGAAAGCAAACTTTTTCAGCTTTTGGATGAACCTTTTGGATGAACCTGTTTATTCACAATGTGAAAATGCAGAGTAAATACATATATAGGAATGCATTAACTAATGTTATACCAAGGGGCTGTTGAATGCTTGATTCCGGTGCAAGTGTAATAACTGACCCTGCTCACTGCTGCACCGTTGAAATATTGAAAAATAATATGACACATTACTACATCAGGTGTGCATTATTTTTCAATAATTCAATGGACCGTCGTCAATTATTCCTTAATTCCTTAATGAATAGAATCGTATTGCACACTCATGACAAAAAAAAAATATAACAAAACATTTTAAATTAAAATGAAGTGCAATTACTCAAATATGTGTTCATGCTGAAGGTTATTCAAAATAACAAACATGGTTTTTCTACTTTAGAGGGAATAATGTCCCAATATCCTTGTATGCTGAAATCATGTTTATCAGGGCGCTGATGCGTCAAAAATTAACATATTTTTTAAAGCGGAATATCAAACAAAACTAGAGACTCCAAACTAGAGACAACCAAAGAGGTTTTAATGAAAAAAACAGATTTTTTACCAGAGGCATTTTTGTTGGCGCCACGTCCAAGGTACGCTTCAAGGAAATCGATGGCATGCTGTTGTTTCACATGGCTCGGTGCGGCAGAAGTTAACCCTTTAAATGATAATCTAGAGTCTTGTGAACAGTATTCAGTAGTTTTTATATTCATTAAAATTATGTGTTGCGTAGATCGAATCCAAAATACAATGCCCACGCATGCGGATGTGGGGTCGCACAAGGATACAGTATTTTCCAAAAAAAAAAAAAAAAAAAAAAATATATATATATATATAAAAAAAAAACATGAAAAAATTTATTGTCTTGTTAAATAAAATTGAATTTTTCACCGTAAATGTTTTTTGCTGATGCACTTTTACATTGTTTTTTTCTGTTATAATTAATTTCCTGTTTAACAGGTTTACCTGTACTTATGGTAAGAGATTTGAGAATATCATACAGACCTAACAACCACCTAAAACACCCCAGCAGCCACATAGCATGTCATTGCAACTACCAGGGTACCCTGTCATCTTGGTTGTGAGTTTTGGATGGGCAAACACCACTCATATTTTTTTCGAAAATGTAGAAATAACATTTTATATTGAGCTTGTATAGTATAAGAGAGAGAGAGAGAGAGAGAGAGACAGGACAGGTCATTTGAATATGCGTTGTCCGCATGTGTGTGCCATGGATCTTTCGAGAAGTAAATAATTTATGAGACAAGACATTGAATGCCTGTCAATAAACTCACGACAAAGTTCAACAGGTTTCTACCACACACGCTAATACAACCTTGCTTTTCTGTATGCCTTTAATATCCAGCACAAAAAGACACACAACATTCATCTGAATCAAAACTTTCTGTGAGAACGACTATGTGAGATCTATACAATCTACCCGACTGCCCCTTCATCTCTCCCCCGGTCTTCCAGTGACTCAAAGACTAATCCAGGGGATCGAGAGTTGAAATTAAACCATTATGGCAGGGTGCTAGAAGCAGCTTTCATTAAGGGAGTAATAAATGAGAGTCTTTGTTTCTCAGGCTCCTAAAAACTCAAACCCTTCTTTCATTCATCCAGATCTTTACAGGCTCTCCGTCTGCAATCCAAACACAGAAATGGACTCAGGTTTCACCTCTATTTGGAGAGGCAGGAAGGGGGAGAAAATGAAAAGAAAACCAAAAAAAAAGACCAACAAACTGAACAACTGCATCAATTAATGGGGTTTACAGCAAGCAAGCAGGAGGGAACAGAACCAATTATTGGCTGCGCACTGGGCAGGAAACACAGCTCTCTGTTGCTGCCTCAAGTTTTAATTAAAATGCCTCTTTCCCTACAAAAATAAAAATGACAGGGAAAAAGGTCCACAATGAGAGAAAACAGTCCCGGTCAAAAACATGCTTTCGTGCAGTGATAAGAGGAGTTTGGGAGTTCAAAAGAAAAGTTTTGCCAGAAATGTAAGTTCTGTCCTCATTTACTCACCATCATGTTGTTCTAAATGCATATTTATTTATTTTTATTCCAGGGAACAACAAAGGAGGTGTTAGGCAGAATGTTCGCACTGATAATTTCAATAAAATGACAGTAAATAGAGACAGACATGGTAAAACTCCTTAAATTGCCATTGGCAAAGAATCGCCATTGGCTTGTACCTTTTTGGTTTTACATGACATGTGTGATGCAAATAAAATCTGAAATAGATAAGAAGGGGGTGTCTTCACACACACACGCACACACACAGGCACACACATATACTGTATATTCTTACAATCATATATAAGACTTCATGTGCTATAGTATTCGCAAATGTATATTTTATTCCATAATTCATTTTTCAGCATATTAAGCATATCTAGTGCAAGATTTACAGTACATAAAAAAACATAATGGTCTATTTCTCACTCAAAGCTATCGTATAGTTTCAGACAACTTGGAATATAGTACACACGTTGTATGATCTACTTTTATGGTACTTTAATGGTGTCTTTTAAACTGTTTGGATCTGGTCATTGTACCAGATCAATGAAAATTGACTTACATTTACAAATTTACTTTCATTTTATTAAAAATGAAAGTTTTTTTATTTGTTTTATTAAACAAAATCTTATTTTGTGTTCCACAGAAGATAGAAAGTCATGCGGGTTTATAATGATGAGTAAATGATGAATTTGATGATTTTAATTTACATTTTTGGGTGAACTAGCCCTTTAATCAGGCTTGGAGCATGGCCTTAAAAACCTTTGGAAACATGCCTCAATAATCAATACACTCTGCCACAACCTCTCCTCTGGGAACACTGGGGAGGATCTCATATCTGCTGACGGGGCCACTTACCCAATGCCCTGTGCGCTATCTGACCAGTCTCACACAGAGAGAGAAATGGAGGGAGAGAGATAGAAATTGTGTTCGAGCTCTTTCCTGCTGATTGCACTTACGTATATTCACACTGTCCCCTACCAGGTGACTTTTAAATCATCTGATATAATGGCTTTTGGAGGGAGGGGGTTGTATTGTGTGACTTAGGGGCCATAAATCCAAGCAGACAGCTAAGCACTTTTAAAAGGGACTGATTTTAGAAACATAATTTGTCAGAATACAATAGAGCAAAAATGTTTCACCTTTGGTGAAGATTTCTGAGGTTTCAGTTGTTCAATTTAGTTATTTAACCCAGTGTACTCATGGTTTGCCTCTTACTAAACTTACACTTACGTTGAAGTCCTAAACTCATGTTGTAACCACTCCACAGATTTAATATTAGCAAACTAAAGAAAATTACATCAAGCCTTTATACAATTAGCTTCTGATAGGAGGTGTACCGAATTGGAGGTGTACCTGTGGATGTATTTTAAGACCTACCTTCAAACTCATAAACAGCCAAGGCCTCAGAAAAACAATTGTGGGCCTCCACAAGTCTGGTTCAAACTTGGGAGCAATTTCCAAATGCCTGAAGGTACCACGTTCATCTGTGCAAACAATAGTACGCAAGTATAAACAGCATGGGACCATGCAGCCATCATACCACTCAGGAAGGAGACAAATTCTGTCTCCTAGAGATGAACGTAGTTTGGTGCAAAAAGTGCAAATAAATCCCAGAACAATAGCAATGGATCTTGTGAAGATGCTGGAGGAAACAGGTAGACAAGTATCTATATCAATAAAACCTGAAAGGCTGCTCAGCAAGGAAGAAGCCACTGCTCCAAAACTGCCATAAAAAGCCAGACTTCAGTTTGTAAATGCACATGGGGACAAAGATCTTACATTTTGGAGAAATGTCCTCTGGTCTAATGAAACAAAAATGTAACTGTTTGGCCATACCGATCATTGGGAAAAAAGGAAAAAGGGTGAGGCTTGCAAGCCAAAGAATACCATCCCAGCTGTGAAGCATGGGGGTGGCAGCATCATATTGTGGGGGTGCTTTGCTGCAGGAGGGACTGGTGCACTTCACATAATAAATGGCATCATTAGGAAGGAAAATTATGTGGATATATTGAAGCAACACCTCAAGACATCAGCCAGGAAGTTAGAGCTCGGTCACAATCGGGTCTTCCAAATGGACCCCAAGCATAACTCCGAAGTTGTGGCAAAATGGCTTAAGGTCAAGGTATTGGAGTGGCCATCACAAAGCCCTGACCTCAATCCAATAGACAATTTGTGGGAAGAACTGAAAAAGTGTGAGCGAGCAAGGAGGCCTACAATCCTGACTAAGTTACACCAGTTCTGTCTGGGGGAATGGGCCAAAATTGCAACAACTTATTGTGAGAAACTACCCAAGGCTACCCAAAATGTTTGACCCAAGTTTAACAATTTAAAGGAAATGCTAACAAATACTAACAGTGTATGTATATTTCTGACCCTCTAGAAATGTGTGGAAAGAAATAAAAGCTGAAATTAATCTGTGATGAGGAGGAGGGTGTGGCCAGGCCGGCATTGAATCAGATGATCAACGGGAGAGCGTGATAAAGGAGAATAATAAATGTAATAAATTATATGCATTTATTACATTTTTTATTTAATTTCTTCAATTTCATGCATATAGCTTTAAATTTGAATCATACTTTTATTATGACGTGTGTTTTTTGACGGAAGCTTCACATTTCGGGATAAACAGTTAGCTTGGCCCAGTGTGAACATTGAAGACTTTTAAGTTATATCTGAAATCTCATCTCTTGACAAATAAAATGTAGGACACAGTTTTCGAGTGTTTGTATTTTAGATTACTGGCATTTGTTTATGTGGTCATTTTGTGGTGTTATATAAACAAAGTTGAGTTGAGATTAAAGCACAAATGCTGTGATTTTATTTTATAAATATATAGTCTACATGTAACGCATTTTACTGTGTATTGGTGCTCTGCTCTGTCATCTCAAACAACGTCAATCATTTCCAGTGTTTGAGCAGTCAGATTTATACAAAACGCAGCTCATCCACACTAAGATTGCAGCCTTTAGCAGTTTAATAAATCACACTAGGACATGTCACGGTTTTCATTTGATTAATTGTCCATTTCAGTGTAAAGTGAATAACTACTAAAGCCTGTGACCATTTTAAATCTGTCATGTGTCAGTCATACTGCGTGCTGATACAGGATATTCGGTGCTCGGTACTACCTGTACTGAAGAAACTGGTATTGTTACATCTTTATATATATATGGAATGGCACACTATTGATAACATTAAAAGAGAAAGATGCATGAAAAGAGGCTAGTGCCATCTTTCAAATCAAATATATGTCACTGAAATTATGTTTTCATTACAACAGCATTAGTAAATGAAATATGGCTTGAGTGTCCAAATACTTTTTGGGGCCCCTGAGCACTACAAGTCACCATTCACAATCTATGCTATAAATGTGTACAAACACATGTCGGCTTGGTTTAACGAGGTGATTTCAGACATCATTTCCCAAATCAGTGATGCTGAAAAACCACAGAGCATGAAGTAAGACTGATAGTGGTCTGAGACAAGAAAAATCAGAGCCCATGAAAGACAAGAAACCAACAAGGCTTTGAGGTCTGCCAGTCCCAGCAAGATTCCACACACACCAAGCGACACACAAACACACCCCCATCGACCATCTGGCAGCTGTGTCTAGAGAGTACAGACATCTCTATGGACCAGAGAGAATTTCAGTCAGCCACATAACCCAGATGCTCCAATACCAATTTATCAGGGCCCAAAACTGCAGCAGAGTGTGTGTACATGTGCAGATGTATAGGATCAAAACACCTGGATGATTCAATCTGCTGTATGACAACCCACACTACCCTTTTGAAAACAGCAGCATAGTTGATAACCACATATGTTTTGTTTTGGATGCTGGTATGCTTGTGTCCACATCATATGTTTTAACATACTTAACCTACAAAACTTCCTTTGGTAACTAGTTTACCAGAAAGACCATGCCGGTCAAGTTAGGGTAAGGTCAAACATGACCAGGTTCACTAGCTCAGATTTGCCGGTGAAGAGCATGGATATGTTTACTCACCAGCTAAACCACCACCAAACCAGCAATAATCAGCATAAACCTACTTGAACCATCAAGGATTCCCAACTAACCAGCATCAAACCAAACCTAACCAATATAAACCAACCTGGACCAGTTTTAATTGTAAGCTAAACATCCCCAAACCAGCACTAACCACCCAGGACCAGCATTAATCAGCATAAACCAACCAGGACCAATTTGAATTCTAAGATAAAACTGCACAAAACCAGCACCAAAAAGCATAAACTAACTTAAACCAACAGGACTTCTCAGCTAAACAGGTACCACATCAGCACCACATATCACAAACCATACTGAAGCAACATAAATTATCAGCTAAACCAGCACTAACCGGCAAACTAACTTAAACTGCATGAATTATTAAATAAATCTGCACCAAACCAGTATTAATCAGCCTGAACCAGCATAAACCAACTTGAACCAACATGAATTCTCAGCTTAACCAGCACCAAATCAGCACCAACTAGCATAAATATGCCTGAACCAACATAAATGATTAGCTAAACCAGCACCAACCAACAAACCAACCTGGACCAATTTGAATTCTTAGCTTAACCAGCACTAACCTGCAAACTAACTTAAACCAACATGAATTATCAGAAAAATCGGCACCGGATCAGCATAAATAAAGTTGAACCGACATGAATACTCAGGTTAACCAGCAACAAATCAGCACCAAGTAGCATAAACCAGCCTGAACCAACATACATTCTCAGCTAAACCAGCACCAACCAACAAACCAACCTCGACCAATTCAAACTCTCAGCTAAACCAGCACTAACCAGCATAAACTAACCTGAATCAACATGAATTATCAGTTAAATCACCACCAAACCACCAAAAACAGGCATAAACCAGCCTGAACCAACATAAATTCTTAGCTAAACCAGCACTAACCAACATAAACCAATTTGAATTCTCAGCTAAACCAGCACTAACTAGCATAAACCAACCTAAACCCACACTAATTATCATCTTAACCATCATCAAACCAACATAAACCTGCTTGAACCTACTGTATATGAATTATCTATTGTCATGAGGTCAGCACCATCCATAAATCCATGGCGGCCCATTGACCCTCACATTAATATTTAATAGCAATCCAAGTCTGTGTGAATATCTTCAGTCATCCTTTGGAAAATATTTCAGACAAGAGGAAGTAGAAAAAAGAGAAAAGCAAATAGTAAGAGTGTGGTCAGCATCTGTAGCTCATTATTCACATCAGCTGCAGTAATCTCCATCACTTACACACACGCTTCATATTCCTGTCCACCCTTAAACAAATTAGGGGCCTGCCGTGTGCATTTAGCTGACTGTGTGATAGAGATGGATTGAACAAAACCATGAATAAACCTCAACACAGACACAGAACCACCAATGAATGTCTGTACGTGTTGAAACTAGGGTGGCCAAAAAATAGAAATAATCAATTATGTCATCCTACACGAAAGACTTTATGATGAGTCAGAGAACAATGCAAATCTACTGAACATGGTATGAGAGACAGATGTACTGTACAAGGAAAATTTAAATGGTTTGTAAATGTAATGTTTCATCATGCATATGAAAGTTGAGAAGATTTAAACTTTTACTGCAACACACTCTGACCTGGATGTCCGTTGACCACTGAGAATTTCAGAGAGGTGGGTCCAGATGTGCTGTTGGAAAACCATTTTTTATATATATTCCTGCTTGACTCTGAATCTTTGTTATGTGACAAAAGTGTAATACTTAAAGTAATAATCCAGGTTCAATACAAGTTAAACTTTTGATAACATTTGTGGCATAATGCTGATTACCACACAAATTCCTTTTGACTTGTCTCCCCTTTTCTTAAAAAAAACAAAAGCAAAACTCTGGGTTCAGTGAGACATTGGAAGTGAATGGGGCCAATCCGTAAACTTTAAACCAGTCGCTGTTTCAAATGTATTGTCACAACATGTAAACAATGTGCGTGTTAACATGATTTTAGTGTGATACAATCGCTTACTAACCATTTCTGTGTAGTTATTGCCAATCCATTACAACAAATGCCACAACAACATAAAAACAATGATTTAACAACTTTACAGCTCAAATAATACACTAGTTTTAACAGAACAATTAATGTAAGTGATTTCATAAAATTATACACTTCACGCCTTTAAACCTTCCAAAAATTGGCCTCATTCACTTCCATTGTAAGTGCCTCATTAACAAGTCAAAATAATTGTGCAGAATACAGAGCCAATGAAATGCATTTGTTTTCACATATCCCAACAAAGCTGGGGTCAGAGCACAGGGTCAGCCATGAAACAGAAACCCTGGAGCAGATAAGGTCAAGGGCCTTGATCAAGGGCCCAACAATGGTATCTTGGCAGTGCTGGGACTTGAACCCAACCTTTCAGTCAGTAACCCAGAGCCTTAACCACTGAGCCATCACTGGCCTCTATTTTTTACATTAACAGTAATACTTGCATTAGCAAGCACTACTAATACATTTGTTGTTACTAGATTAAAGGTCTTACTCGGAGAGCACCAAGCACTTCACAATATGATACGTTTCATGATGCATATGTCGCAATTCAATATATTGTGATGAATCACAAGATCGTAATTGGATCACGATTTAGGGAGACCCAGCAGCAAACCCAGTTACGAATTTAATTTATGCAAAATAATCTGAATTTTGCCAAAACAATTTCCGTCCCATTCATTTAAGAGAATAAAATCATCTTCTGGGGCATTTAGCAGCAAAACAGAAGTGAAAATAAAAGTTGAAGCCACTGTGGCATTTTTATTAAATGTAATAAATTCCTACTTGTGTTTAAGAGCGAGCAGACAAAATGCACAGATGAAATTCATGTTTGCTAGCGTTCAGAAAAGTCACAACACTTCGACCATGGCATGATTGTTGCTTCTGTCTTGCGGCTTGTTTTCTCCGCTTGCCTACCAACTAGCGCATGCAGAACTGTGATGTCATCAAGTGATTTGACATACTAACAGTTAATAGGACAGCTTCTCTCTTTAGAAAGTTGACCCACGTGAAACAAAGTCGGAGTGTGTCCATCTACAGAGCCATACAGGTGCATTAGCGGAGGTTACAACTTTGCATGTCTATGTGCCGTTTTATTTTCTTCGCCAAACAGTGTGATCCAGGGTAGGGTTACACCAGATGTGCGTAAGTTCACACGTAAGTTAGGATACAAAGTTCACACTAAGGGCTTAGTAACTACTTGCTAGTTTGTAAATAATTCAATCACCACCTGTTCTTAAGGCAAGACTTAACTAGTAGGTCATAAGCTCTCCGTAAAGTAATGCGTAGCTGCATACTATGACGTTTCCATAAATTGATCCAATAAACAGCCTTCAAATTTGAACACAGATGTATTGAAAAGCCATACATTTCAGTTTATCTCCTTACAGTTGATGTACAAACCTTGTTTGCTCATGTAAATGTCAGCTGTAATAAATTATATTCCCATTAAAATACGACACATAATAAAACAAGATTTCATTAATGGCATGTTTTGCATTGAAAGTGTAAAACATCTAATCAAGCTAAAAACATTATCACGAATGTGTTAAAAAAGCCCCATCTCAAAGCATGTTAACTTTGGCAACCCTAGTTAAAGTAGATTAATAATCTTTTGTTGATTTGGACAAGGCAGGTGAGTTGAGGTCACCTCAGTACATGAATGGAAGTGATTTGTCCCTGCAGCGAGTGGAGATAAACCCTGCTTGGGTTGCTTTGTCACTGACAGAACAACAGTGTCAGTCAGAATGTTGGCTCAGTCTGTGGTGAGGTCATTTGATAAAACAGACTCAGACTAGAGCAGGGAAAGAGGACAGATTTGATGTGGTTTGTAGTGGGGTGGCTTTAGATAAGGCTTGTTTATTTGGGCCAGTCATGTGGGAACAAAAGACTTCAGTGATGCACTTACCTACATGACCACACTCAGACCTCTTTAACGCCGAGGATTTGACCGAGGGTTTTGATGTCTAAGCGTGTGCGCGTGTGTGTTAGGAGGCTAGACTGCTTTCTATAACCTATTTGATGTTTCCACAGAAAGAACAATCTAAAAATAACAGGCACTTAAAATCCTGATTGAACATTTAAACCTACCACAAAAAAAAACAAAAAAAAAAACAGAAATCATCACACTTGAGTGCAGAATAAAGTGCCATTCTTCTTAATGATTTGAAAAAGGCCAATTTTAATATTTACTAATGTGTGCAGTTTAATGAGAAACACATGCCATAATGTTGATTACCACAAAAAATGATTTAGACTCATCCCAACTCTGGAGTGACTCCAGCCAGGTCTCCTAAGCAACCAAATTGGCCTGGCTGTTAGGTAGGGTAGAGTCACATGGGGTAGCCCCCTCGTGGTCACTATAATGTGTGGTTCTCGCTCTCGGTGGGGCATTTGTGAAATTGCATGGATGACGTAGATAATAAAGTGAAGCCTCAACACGCGCTATGTCTCCTTGGTAACGCGCTCAACAAGCCACTGATAAGATGCTCGGATTGATGTCTCAGACGTGGAGGCAACTGATATTAGTCCTTCACCACCCGGATTGAGGTGAGTCACTACGCCACCATGAGGACCTAGAGCGCATTGGGAATTGGGCAATCCAAATTGGGGAGAAAAGGGAATAAAAACTAAATAAATAAAACAAATCAAGGTTTCAGTGAGGCACTTACAATGGAAGTGAATGGGGCCCATTTTTGGAGGGTTTAAATGCAGAAATTTGTAAAAGCACTTAATTTTTCTTTTAAAACTTGTGTATTATTTGAGCTGTAAAGTTGTTTGAATCATCGTTTACTGGGATCACAGGGCAAGTTGTCATGGCAACAAAGCTGTAAAATTGGATACAACTTTACTTTAAACAAATAGTTAAATGCATATAAACAATTTCAATATTTTTTTGTGTAAGAATTATTTTTATTTTTCAAAAATTATGACTGTCCCAAATCCGATTTTGCCCCAAGCATACTACATATACTTGGTAACCAAGTCGACAAGTTTCTGTGTAGAGTGTGCTAGACATAAAAAATTAGACAAAAGAAAACAATTTAAAATTTAAGGTAAATATTTACTTGTGTATACTTCTTGTCCTTTCTAATCAAACTGTATTTTGCCAAATTACCCCCAAAATTTTGAAAATTAGCGATGCTCCGATCAGGATTTTTACAGCCGATACCAATCACAGATCTTCTTGTCACCTGATTGGCCGATGCCTATTCTGATAACTACACTTTTAATCAGGATGAATGTCATAACTGGCTATATGTAAGCTTTCTGAACACGGTCAATATAAATTACATTTTCCTCTTCCCAGGAATATCACTTTGCCTAGTTTTTGCTGACAAAAACAGTTTAAAAAAGGTTAAAAATGTTTTAGAAGACTTAAAAACAAGTATAGGCTAACAAAATATTATCTATATTAAGAAAAAATAGCTCTACAAAAAATTAAGCTTAGTGTCAAAAACTGAAAACAAACTGATGACCCAAAGATGCAATTAAATTTAATGTGACATGATTGGTTATTGATTCATTGTCATTATATCATATGCTTATTATTATTCCTTTGCATTATATTTAATACATAATATTATGTTATCTTAATAATGTATAAAGAATTAGATTTGTAAATTCCTTCCCAGCCTATTCATTTAGTTGTATGATGGTATTAAAATGGTTAATTTTTCACTTATTGCTGCTTGAACTTTAATGAGGGGAACACACACTCTCTCGTGAGGGAAAGAGATGAAAGGAAGGCTGAGAAACAGTGCAAGTTTCTAGACTCTACGGGTGCTACTATTGTTAATGATGTTTAATCTGGAGATATTCAAAAAAGATTTTTGAATTACACCACATCTTGAAACTCGCATTATAACTGAGATGGCTATGACCGACGGAGACTGAGAAGCTGCTGCCATGAACAATAATAAATAGGCCTATCGTTTCACAGCTTGCACTGTTTTCCTTTGCCTTGTCATGCGTGAAATGCCACCTTAACAGTACAGTACAAAAACTTTCATATTCGCAATTATCTCTCCCACTGCATCTTTCTTAAATGCTGAATCAAGTTTATTGTTTTACAACACTATGCCAGTATTCCCCCACATTCCCCACATTCCGTGATGTGTCATAAAGGAGCCACGTGTCTTTTGCGACATGAGCGATCAGTTTATGCGATCGGCCAAATGTCCTATCACCAGTTGAGTCATAGGATACAAGGCCGGATCTACAACCTGGCCCAGGGGCCTCTGGCTGACGAGAGGAAATAATTAGCGCAGCGTTCTGACATACTGAATCTCTACAAGCGGGATTCAGCTGAGACACGTCCGCATTCTCTTAGCCAATGGATGGCATTTTATTAACATTTTTCACATTAGCAGTAGTTCATATTGATGTGAGGTTCATGGGGTATGAATTTCGCCGGTCCTGTAGAGGAGCCAAAAAAGAAAAGTAAAGAAAGATAGATAGAGAAGCAAGTGAGGCTGTAGTGTTGGCAGCAGTGCCAAACATCTCAAATTATATATATAAAAGGAAGACTCCAGCCCCATCGATTAAGTTATCTATCATATTTGAGCTTCCCTTAGTTAGAAAAGCTAGCGGTCTTTGCTTTGCTAATTTATTTTTACTTAGAAAAATACTGTTGGTGTGACAGGTACAGGTGGCAGTGTCAGGGTGAGATCAGTGTGTGATTAGGAGGGCATAGGGAGTGATGACACTGGTACAGATGAGAACGGGATTAAGGATGACGAGAATGTAGCCTACAAGATGAGAGTAAGATAGCTATCTGTGCAATTTGAACAGAAAAGATAGATATTGCGATTGCGATTTTAACATTGTTTGACATTGTTCAGAAACACATTTTAGGAGGGAAAATGGTCTTTGCATAAATTATAGATAATAGTGTTTTTTCTTTAGGCTCTTCCTTAATCCAGTGTTTCCCAACCATTTTTCTCCATGTTTTTAATTTTTGTATTACAAATTACCACTATCCCACTAAAACCATCGACGATTGTTTTCCTTTTCAAGAACTTGTCCATGTTTTCTGCCCATCCTAGTAACGTATTTACTCATAATGTTTGAAATTCGGCTATGCAAAAAACAAGTAACATAGGACAAATAAAAAAATGATATTGTGTGAAAAATGTTATACCGAGACTTTACTTTCTAGAAGTCCACAGTGCTAAAAGTGCCCAAGGTTAAAGAAACACCCAAATCTGCATTATATCGGCCACAGTCTTTAAATATTGATCAATCACTATTAGGTCACCTCCTGGTCTCGCTGTACCAAAAACCTCATTTGCTTAAAGAAATGACCCTGTTCTTTTAACCACAGACTGCTGTTGGTATCACCTTCTAATAAATAATACCTCACCTAGCATGATTTATGTTATAATAGTGTTTCACAAGCGCTGTACCGTATGTGGGCATTCATGATTCATCAGATTTATAGTGCTATTAGGGACTGCTGTACTTAAGTCTGGTGCACTGTACTTTAAGCCCACTGATGCATAGAAATCAAAGCGGAGTCATTCCAATTCCCACTAACCCAGATGGTCCCCAAGACCCTTGTCTTCCTCCCAATTTCACTCAATTCTCTCTCTCTCTCTCTCTCTCTCTCTCTCTCTTACACACATACATAAACCCTCACTTTTCCTCTCCCTCCCCATCCCTGTTATCTCCCCCTATCTCGTCCGCCCGCTCTCTCGCTTCCACTGAAGCACACATGGCTTTGACATATTGTTTGTGGTCACTGGGCTGCTTTGGCAGTTAGGGAGCCACAGTCTGATCTCTGACTGATACAGGCTCAAGAAGTGACTAATGCACACAAATCTACTACAGCAAACACGTTTTAAACCACAAATGCCAATTCCCTTTCAATTAGCCACTAAAGAGGGGAATCGCCAACCCCATTCTTTCCATCTGGCACCTTCAACGACACTTCCTCCAACCCTTAGTAATAAAAATAAAAAAAAATCCTAAATAAATTTAAAAGGTGCTTTTGTTTGTTCAATCTGACTGAAATCAGAACGAGACACATTATGGCTTGTGCAGACATAATTAGCAATGATTGTCTGCATTACATTTACATTACAATACGCATATGCGTCTGGCAAAAGCTTTTATCCAAAGTTACTTACAGTGCAGGGCAATGCAAGCTATACATTTTATAAGTTCCCTAGGGATCGAATCATGGAGTGTCATTTAATCATTTATTTTATGATTATAAAAAAGTGCACACACTTAAGCAAAGTGCTGTTACAATTGTGCATAAATAAAATTAATTTTAGTTACCCAGCAACACAGGGATGCCCATCAAACTGAATGAGAACTAAACTCACACTTGCAAAGCATAAACCTCTGTGCCAGTATGACTGCATGTATTCAGACAGAGAGAGGGGTGAGGTGAACAGGTTGGTGATGGAGAAAATTGGACAGGCAGTGGAGATGGAGACAAATAGAGAATCTCTTCATGTTGACTGTGTGTTCATTACAGATCTGGAGACCAATCCACACACACACACAAATACAGCATCCCGAACTGAGTCTGATTTCTGGCAAGGGGACAACAGCCAGTCATCCACCATCTGTCAAATAGCAGACAAGGAGGGAGATTTCTCTCTCTCTCTCTGTTTCTCGCTGCTTTTCTACGGGTGTTTCTGTTTGATTTTCAGAATAAATCATACACTAACGTGACCTGAATACAACATGATACTGGTCACCACCAGTGATTTGTATTCCCAAAGCAGAAATAAAGTGTTCAAGTGCCTCCAACACACCCATTCTCAACATTTTGATTAGTCAACCAATATGGGTATTCCAAATAGTTTATTCTTAAATTATTACATTTACTCCCCAATCCTAAATATGTTCCACAGTCGCCTTCTAGCTTGCACACAGTTCTAAACACAATTATTATTTTATTATTTAATTTCTATACACATTTATCAGTCATATTTAATCAAACAATGGTCACTGGAAGACATTATAGATATTACAGTTTCATTTTATTTATTGATTTATTTATTAATTTTTGTTATTGCACGGTGTCCTGTAAAGCTGCTTTGAAATTATTTGCGTTTCAAAAGCGCTATACAAATAAAAATAACTTGACTTGTGGTAACATTTACGTTTTTTTTATATATATAGGCCATATTTTTTAATGTTCATATATATATAATGTGCATATATATATATATATATATATATATATATATATATATATATATATATATATATATATATAAAAGTCTGATCAGTTCATTTTTACTGCCCCAAATCCTGCCAACCACAGGATACCTGGTGCCAATTCCCACTTTACCGGGAAATACTCCTTTTTCCGCAAGCGAATTTGCGTAAACAGCAATTAATAGCAAATTAATGAAAAAGCAAAGTTTACGATTTTCATTTCATCCTCATTTTACGTGTAAATGTTACTGAATATTTACGCACTTGTGTCTGCAAAGAATTGGCTCTTATAAAATCGAGTATAGCCAATCAAGTAACCCAACCAGCCAAAGTCCTGAATTTCGCTCTCATTCATTCCTAAACCTTCAGAACCTAAATCAACCCAGCGTAACAGAACCGCGGAACCACCACAATAGAAACTGCTTTCCAACTTTATTTGATACCAACGTTTTTTTTCCGTACTCAAACTTCGCGAATAAATTTCAGCGCAATTATTGGTGAAAACCCAACGCGCTCCACGAAACAATTTGAAGCGCGGGGCGCGCGTGATACACTCCACGGAGCGCGTCAAAGAGGCATCACAGGTAAAAGATGAAATCCAATATTTACCTTCCATTGCGAAAACCGCCGTAACCACGCACAAAATCTGTATTAATCCCACAGACATGGTAAAAGTAATTGGCAGCTGCCGCGGAGTCTCCCTTTATTTTGGAAAACCAAGCGGCGTGGCGTGCGCGTAAAATCCGTCACTTGTCACACGGAGTGATATTCCAGTGGGCGAGCGGCGTGGAGACACATCTCAGGCAATAGTAAGGAGTGAGTGGATTCTGTCACGGACGCGAAGCGCAGGGATGAGAGAGAGAGAGAGAGAGAGAGAGAGAGAGAGAGAGAGAGAGAGAGAGAGAGAGAGAGAGGAACGGGGAGAGACGAAAAAACCTTTAAAACGTTAGAACCAATCACAGACTGTAAACCGAAAACCGCCAACCAATGGTCTTTCCTTCCTGCAAGCATTGTTATACTAAACATTTTTTCAGTGGCCTTTTTCAGGCGAGAATATGCGCTTGGCTGGAAGAGAACGAGTGCCCTCAGCTGGCCTAAAAATGCTCAAATTCATATTAAAAGCATCTATCAAGAGAGATGCGCCCTAGTTTGTGCCATTCTTATCTGCTGATGACTAATAGTGTCAGAATAAGTGCCTGACGTGAAACTTAATAAAAATGACAAGTGTTCACAACAGGTGCGTGAGTTATAAATCAAATTGTCCCTTGTCTCTAAAGATCTGGGCACGTTGTAGTAGGCCTGTAGATGATGTGAATATAGAAAAAAAGATGTAGAACTCGCATAAAACTAGACGTATTTCATCATGCTGTGAGACTCAGCCCCAAAGATAAATTGCAATAACGACTTAAGTCATTTGAAACGCGAAAGTGGCATTCAAATTAGAGGACGATAAGACTGGAGACACAGAGAGAATGAGACACTGTTAGTTGCACTTTGGGAACACTTAAGGGTAGGGCCTACTTCATGCGAATAGGATATTTATTTTTCTCCTTTAAATCAAAATGAAACTTTGTTATTTCAAGTATACACTGTAAAAAAAAAAAAAAATACAAATAAAAATGGGATCCTGCTGTTGTTACTTGAAGCTATTTCTAGTTGATCTAACAATAATAATAAAAAAAAACATTAAAAAAAAAATACTTAAAGAGGTTTGTTGGTTTAGCCTAATGTATTTAGGTAAAATATACATTTTTTAAATGGAAAAAAAAAACATTATTTTATTAATAATATATTTTTTATTATTATTTATTTATTTATTGGTTAACAAATTTGCGTATTAAGTGACCCCACAGAAAATGTCACAACTGTTATTCAATTTTTTCAAAAGTTTATTGAACACAATATTTGAAATAACACAATGCATGTAAGTGAACATCATTTTAGTGATTTTTAAGCAGAATGGCCCATACAAATTATATTTATAATGTTCATATATATATATATATATATATATATATATATATATATATATATATATATATATATATATATATATATATAATTTAATAACATAAAACAGAAACCTAACTTGATTTCAGTGCATTTTATCTATTTAAATTTGTCAAATTGAAGTTTACCTAATCCATTTGAGTTGAGTCTACATGAATAATTTTTGTGGTGTTAATTTATCATTGATGAAACTGGGCAGAACCATTTTCACAATAATCAGGGGTGGTAATCAGACCCAGACGACAACTTGAAATGTGTTTTAATGATAAAAATGAATGTATTTATCATGTGAATACATATACATTCTATTTTCAGTGATATAAGTCAGTAAGTAAATTGTTGTACTTGATCCCATTAAAGGTCAATTATAGACTTTTGCATGGGCCCCCCATGGGCCTTGGGCCTGGGGTCATCTGTACCCTTTGACCCCCCTGATGGTGGGCCTGGATATCATTATGAAAATCAACATTTAACTTTGTAAAAAATAAAATAATTCTACATTATATTAATGAATATATTATGAAATTGTATATATAATAATGATATGAGCTGTCACTTTTTGAAAAAATGTGTTCAATTGACAAGTAATTACATGTAGTTATGCAGAGGCATCCACCTTTTTCCTGGGGTTCTGACGGGGCAAACGAATGTCGGTGGGACTTAAGCAGGATGTTCTATTTTATTCCCATCTCTGACTGCAGTCATTTTAAGACCCCGTTTACAGCAGGAAATAAGATGCATTTTAGATGATCCAATCGTAAAGGTCAGCACTACTGTAACTATAGTTGTAAACGGGGTGCAAAATGTTTTGTGATTGATCACAAAAAACACATAGAGGTAGTCAAAAACCTCACTGAGGTATAAAACACCATCCTGATGTGTCCTGGACAACAGCAAAGCACCACATCGCACCAGTCAATCGCTAAAACAACCAATAATATTGCTCACACGCATGTTTTATTTTCACATTTTCTTTGTATTAATGTCTTTTTTACAGTTTATTACCGTTAGTAACAAACTGATATAGTGATTAGTGTATGTCCATAAGAAATCATACACGCTCTCCTAAAAGTCCCGACACCACAACCAAAGAGTAAATGGATATAGGCCGCAAAACAGCTGTGTTTACTTGACAACAGAAGTAACGCCCATATTTCTCGCTAAGCATCATGGAACGTAGCAAAAAGTTGGATAAGAAATGCTTAAAAGGTACTGTCACTTTAAGGGTTCAAATTGCTTCAAATTTTTTCCAGTTCAGCGAACATCAATGAGAATCTCTCGGTTTACTATTTCTTTTTACTTTTTTATATGACTGTAAAGAACAGAAAGGATATTAAGACACATTATTCAATGAAACTAGAGGTCGCCTCATCGTTGATGGACACGCATTACACAGAAGAAACAATCCATTTTAATCTCAAGCACTTTTCATCAAATCAAGGTTTTCTAGGCATCCCAGTGCTTAAATTTCTAAAAGCTAAATTCAAGCACTTTGAGGACCTTGTGTGAACCCTGTAAATAGTGTAGAAAAAAAGCGCAGTAGTGGTAAAATCAAGCGATAGAGGGATTATGATATTTGAGAGGTTATTTCATTTATGATCACATGGACCGAAAACAATATTGCAAATTTCGAAATTGAGTTATGCCACTATATGATTAGTCATTTTTATGGGAAATTCTTTGAAATTCGATATATCATGCCATCTCTAAAGATGAAAATAAAGGTGGATACTTGTTAGTGTTTAATGTTTTGTTATGTTGAGATTTAGAAGAGTTTCTGTTATGTTGGAATTTAGGGGGTTACCATTATTGTGAATAGTGGAGCTTGAGCTAACTATTTGGACATGTAGATGTATACACATGAATTTGACTGTTCACTTTTTTGAGCAAATGTTGTGCTAACCATAGGACAGTTTTTAAACTACAATATTTATTGCCAGCATGACCAGCATGATTAGCATGCTACAGTAACATTACATTTATTTATTACATAATTAATTAAAATAGATTTATTTGAGTTACAATGACATGTCTAATTTTGTTAGGTTTACCCAATTCAAATAGGTTCTTTCTACACAAAGTGTTTGTGTTGATATTACTGTGACAGGGCGGAGGGCAAAGCCGGGTCATGTTGCTACACTCCAGGCCCCTAATCAGGGTAATCAAGCCTCAGAGAGGGATAAAGGCCGACTGGAGACTACATTGGGACAGAGAGAGAGATTTACAGGCAGCTGTCCGACACATTTGTGTGTTTGTCTTTTTGTTTAAGTTCCTTATTAAAATATTATTTATATTGTCAAGCTGGATCTCGCCTCCTCCTTTCCTTTAATCCCTTTACACTGGTGCCGAAATCCGGGAAGGAGGAGGGATGCACCGTAGTAGAGTCCTTTGCACTACCATGCACCCCAACGGAGCAGCCGCAGCCATCCGCTTCAGGACGGAGGAGCCTGGCTGCCTGAGAGTGGACGAACGGCCACCGACCGCGAAGGGATAAGGGGCTCCTAACCGACGACCAGTGGGAGAACCGCTACCAGGGGAGGAGGAGACCCCTACCAGCCGCCGAAACGCTATATGGGGTATGAAACTGCGAGCGGGGTGGGGAGGCACGACTGTTGTCCGTTGGAGGTTTGAGGAGTGGCCGAGGACCAAGCTATGGCGTATTGGAGAACCGGCAAGTAAGTGTTTTTTCCTCTCTCGCTCTCTCTCTCTCTCTCTCTCTCTCTCTCTCCCACTGCTGCTCCATGTTGGCCTTTCCCTCTCTTTTTTCAAATGTTTTTGTTAATTTTGCACGATAGCCGTTACTGCGTTTTTTTTGTTTCCCTCCCCTTGTCCCCTCCCTCATCCAGGTAGACGGGGATGTCCTGCCAGCAGACGGGGCGTTAGGCACGCCCCTCCACGGGGGGGGGGGGGGGGGGGGGGGGTGTTTGTCATGCTGGGGGCTCCCGTAAATGAGTTTGAAACTCATTTCAAACATGTGGAACTACTGTCCACGACTGAATCAATCAAGAGCTATTGTTTTGAGTGTAATAAATGTACCCCTATTTTCACATTTTGAAATGTACATGTGTTAATTGGAGCTCTCCTCTTTAGTGCACAGAGCTTAATAAGGAGCGGATGTGAATTAGTTCGGGCTGGCTGTGCGCAGTGGGGCACTGCTGGGGAACCACTGTTCACTAGTCCCGACTTCACAAGACTGCAAGACAAGAACAAATCCGACCTGTCGAGTGCATACACACACACACACACACACACACCGACACACACACACAGGCGACCTTGTGTGTGACGCGCAGTCAAACGCATACACAAGCCTTTCCAGTGCCAGCAGAGCTGTTGTGAAAGTTGTGTGTGCATGCTGGAGCTGTCATTATCTTCATAAGGGCAGGAGGAAGACATTTGCATTCAAATTGGACTCTAATTGCCCTGCAAAGTCAGGGCCATTTTATAATCTTATTTCTGCAAATGGCACATGTCATACTGTCCACAATCCCCCAGACTTTTCACTCTGTTTCTCCTATTTTCCACTTTTATTTCTTAGGCCATGTTCAGAATGGAATACTAGCATACTGCTTACTATATATTGTGCTGTATGCACTGAATTCAGTCTGGTATTTACACACACACACACACACACACACACACACACACACACACACACACACACACACACATATATAATTTTTTTTTGCAATTTCACTAGGGCCCTAATTAAAACACTTCAGCAATGCATAATTAATAGAGAAACACTTAAAGGAAACATGCATTTGTTTTTATTTACATTTAAATGTACCTTTTAAATAGGCTAAAGGAGTGTGTTCAATAGTGCATTACCATATTAGCAGATTTTTGCTGTGGTATCCAAATTGGTATCGAGAACCGTGAAATGCCACTGGTATTGGTACCGACTACTGAATTTTTAGTATCATGACAAGCCTAATGCAGTATGTATGCAGTATAAATTTAAATGGCAAAATAAAGTAGTGTTCCATTTATAACATCCTTAGGCCATGTCCACACTAGTACGTTCAGTTGAAAACGCATTGACTTTGCTACGTTTACACCTCCCTTCCACACTTGAATGGGATCAGTGTCTCTCTCTGAGGTGTGCTGAAACAGATGGCGCACACAAAAAGTCCTCCCCCAGCGACAGACAGTAGACAGGAGGGGCCTGTAGACCAGCTCTGCTGTATCCACTTCTACAGTTATCAGTAGACGAGGCTCATGCCACCTGCCTCCCCTCTTTTCCAGTTCAGCTCATCTGCATCCCATCAGACTAATTTGGCATTGGTCGCCCTGCACCTGATAGCACTCAAAGAGCATCCACTACAACCATTGATCTCTCTTTTCCTTCTACACACACACACACACACATACATACAAACTCCTCTCTGGCTCATATCTTTGCATGGTTGCTTTCCTAATATTGATGAGGAAATCTAATCCTGCTCCAATAATCTCCTCAAGGCCCACAGCCCGACCAATCTATGCCAACATGACCATCACACAACAGTATTGCATTGCATGGTATGACAGTACGACATTAACAGCAGAACATGTGTTGCTGTATACTGACAGAATATTGATTTCGCCTGGCAAATTACAGCTACAGTCTGTACATTCTGAAACACCAGCAATGGCCCAGAAACACACTTCCAAGGCTGAAAACACAGCTGTGTGTTCAGAAAACATTAGAGGAATCAGCACGGGATGCGTAAATGGGAACATACAGTACATATTACATATTATACTATTCTTGCTATTCCTGCAGTATATAAAATTGTTAGTTTTGTTAGTTACAGTGACACAATTATATTTGTAACAAAATGTGTTCCTTTAAAAATACAGTATAAGAATGTCTTTGCATTATATAACAACATATAAAATCACTGGTATATAATTTGTAGATACTTGGGTCTCAAAGAATCACATTACTATAAACATATTTTTCAAAATGATTTTTAAGTGGCTTTTACGTGTTCCAGCAGTTTCTGTGTGAAAAAAAAAACACTAGAGGTGCCATAACAATTACTTTTATTCACTTTTACACAAATCATAAGTAAAATGGCAGATTATTAGTTCATAAATACTAACTTTTTCCCTGTTCTTCACACAGTTTTATCTATAAAATAGAACATGTATTGTAATGCGATAGAGCGTTGCAGAAATACATTTCTGTTTTTATTTTTAAATATAAAACTCGATAGCGCATTAACCTTAAAATTCTCATCTGTTCCGGAGAACATTTAAGTTGCTTTTAGTGGCACACATTGGACATTTCACCTCTGAACTGTCGCATTTTGTTTAAAAGGTCATAAAACTCTACAACACATTTTTTGAGATGTTAACAGGTATATATGTCTTGCACACAAGGGAAGAGAATGTTAGCATTCGTTCATTTTATTTCAAGAGGAAAAGGGTTAATTTAGGGCTATTTTTGTCTTCTGGGTTTGAAATGAACATTGAGTCAACGTCACATGTTGTGATGTACCGGGTTTAGCTTTCCATTTAATGTAGCAAATCTATGTCACAGGTGTTCTCTACATTATTCATGAGAAAGCGTGGCCTTTACCCTTTGACATGCGAGTCGTTGCCATGCACGTGACCAGTGCTTCAAATTCTCAAGCGGCATCAGTCAGCATCTCTGCGCAGAAAAAAGTTATCTATGGGGTCCTATGCCAATTTGTTCTTAATAAGCTGAGGTTATTGCTACTTAAAGGACAACAGTGGGCAGTCATATTTATCAGCACACTTGGTTGTGACTGGTTAACGTTGTGTCTATACTATTCACCTATATACACAGAATGGCAACAGGTCCAGCAGTTTATGAAGTCTTTCCTTTCTTAAGTTATTTTATTGAGTTTACTTGAATGCAGACAAATAAATTGTAGTGTACTATAGGTTTGGTTTGTATAATTTTATTTTGCGTCTTTTCTATAATCTCCTTATTATCGTAGCGTTATACTGCACCCAAAGCCAATGAGCTCACCGTGAGCCATGTGGCAAAAATAGGCTCAATGTCGAAACTATCCGCTCACTGCCACATCTGGGACGCTTCAGGGACACATCACCTCACCATGCAGTGGGAATATTGTAATCTGTTAATATGGGCGCACAAACAAAAACGCACCGCTCACGCCCCGCTCACTGAGGATGTGTGAAACCGCCGTAAGCGTGTTAACCAATCTAAGCACTCATATTTGTAAATCACCGTCTTGGAATAAGCTAAAAAAAAGTTATTAAAGTGTAAAAAACATTAACATATTTTTGATGCAAAGTACATGGCTTGGCATTTCTATAGTATTAAATTACAGATATAAATGACCAGTGTGAGTAATGCATTGTGAGCTTACAAAAGTTCCTTGCATAATTCATTTGTGCATTCTTTTATGAGCAATTGTGAGAATCTTTGATGCTGTTAACTGCATTATTAAATAAATCTGAGTGACTGGATCAGACAGTTGTTGGGTTCACTCCGCCTTCTCCCCTCAATCTGCTGCTGATCATGCCCACTTTGAGTGCATCTTTTAAAAATGTGGTGAGAGCTCAGCTGTGCTGAAACAGAGGGGTGTTGTGATGCTTTAATGAACCACGTAATGTCATTTTGCAAGATTTTGCCACACTCATTTAATTTTCATATTGCACAAGCAAGTAAAATATTTTAAAAAAGAAGTTTGAAAGAAAATGTCTGTATGCGTAGAATATTCATTTGCTATTTCTAAAGGGTAGTAGGCAGTTTACTGGACAGTATTCAGTAAATAATAAGCTAGTTTTGTCTTTGCATTACCAAAATGGCCAACAAATGGGTATCTTTGGATGTAGCCATTTATTCCAGCATACAAGAAGCATATGAGGTTTATAATGAAAGCTGTCTCCAAAAGTCTACAGTTGCCCTTGGATCTTCGAGCTGTGCTGTTATTCTGCCACTAATTGAGCTTAAAAATGCAATGTTGCATTGTGGGACCCAGGGTAATCATAAATGTTATGGAATGTAATTATTTTTTTTCAGGGAAACCAATTAGTACAACAGCAGTACAAACTTAAACTTAATTCTGATAACCTTCAGATTTCTCTGCCGGTATATATTTTCAGGGCTTAAACAGATAATCACATTCTACATGTTTTACACTCTTTTAGTGTTTTTCAATGGAGTTTCATCAGCAAGTGTAAGATCCATGTAGCTCATTAAAATTCAATTAAACTCAAATGGATATATGTAATAAATCATGACCCAAACATATTTTTACAAGTATGCAAGAGCCATCAACAATGACTAATAACAGCTTGTGCCACGATAGAGTTGGAATTGTTAGGGAGAAAGTGGTGCAGTATATAATGTGGCTGATTCAATTAAAAAAAAAAACTGGGCAGGTGTGCATGTAACTATAGAAAGCCATTAATAAAAATGTGACGACAGGGACCTATGTTGACCAAACTGGGAACAGCTGGGTTTGGAATATGGCATAATATGGGCTTGGACATTCTACAAAATATCTCCTTTTGTGTTCCACAGATGTAAAAAACTCCAAAAAGCCCACAATGATTCATAAACTGGGGTCAAATTGCATTTTAATGCATGATATTAAATTGAGATGCCTCTCTATATTAAACACAGTCACAATCTTTTCGTTTTAGTATTCTAGCAAAAGTGATTTCCTGTGCCGACACAAATACCCCATGTAAAGCTGGGTCTGTGTCCCTAGTTTTAACAAAAACAGAACTGGAGATCTATAATGTGAACATATGAAAACTCCCGTAATAGAAAAGAACAAGAGCATGTGCAGACTTCACAATCAGAATGAGTGTGTGTGTGTGTGTGTGTCAGCTACAGAACTGGGGCAGAGTTTTACACAAAACACAACACTTTGTGTCACTCCTACTGTCTTATGCTTCCTCTAGTCTCTGAGCCTATTCATCATTTTTAATGGTGTCTCTCTGCCTCCTTTCTGTGTGTGCGTGTGTGTTTACTGTTCTGTGGCTTAACGACAGTGTGGATTTGTCATGCCTATTTCCGACACAAAATCCCACCTTTAAACTCTGGGTCATCTCCAGAGAGCAACTGGAGCCTAGACCAATCAATCCCTGTTTACACTCCACGAACGCACAAGAGAGCGACAAGAAAACACACACACAAACTTGAGTTGAGTTAACTTGAGTTAATGAATGGAACCTTATTGAAAGTGTTCACTGCTTGGGCTTTATTGAAAAAAAATGTGTGGAAATGACACGGTGGTGTGATTCATGTACATACAGCATTGGATATTGTAAGAAAACAAATGTATATCATTAATTTATGAAGACTTTATAGAAGTCCACAGTTCTAAAAGTGCTTGAAGTTATAGAAACACCCCTATATGTGGTTTGGATCAGGCATGTAAACATCATATATTATGTGTCTGATTTTGCTCTATGAACAAAGCCTAAGACACTATAAGGGCTGCTCTGCCACAATTAATGAATACGTCTGTTTCACAACTCCAATTAATACGGTAGCTACTCAGAAAGACAAAACAGAGAGTTCAAAACACTGGGACTAAATGTGGAAGAGAAGAGTTATTAATCTGCTCAACACAGACAGATGGGTCCTGCTCTCTCCAAACACACAAGCACGTACACACACGTCTGCATCTGTACGCCTGTACTTTCACAATATCTACGGAATTCAATTAAGAACTTCTCCACTGTTTATTAAGAATGTTCTTTAGTTATGCAGGTGGGTACATTATATCATTAGCTCAAAGGAAAGTGTGTGTGTGTGTGTGTGTGTGTGTGTGTGTGTGTGTGTGTGTGTGTGTGTTCCTGTAAACATATTGAAGCTTTCATAATTAAAACTCATCCCCTGTTTGTCATCCAAGTCTCCCTGCAGCAGTCATGGTGATCTTCTGTTTATTGGATTTTGGTTGGATTAATGAGCGTTAACTTTATATGTCTTCGTTTGAGACTCTGATCTGACAGTCTAACAGAAGGTGGGCAGGTGGCAGCGGGGAGTTGACCTTTGACTTTGATTTATAAACATGACATTATCCAGTCAGCGACGGGTGATCAGCAAACTCTCTTACAGCTAATGTGACAGAGCACACAGCGTAGCCCCATAAGATTCACATATCTGCCTTTAAACCTTCAAAACTATTAGCCCCATTCACTTCCATTGGAAGTGCCTCATTGTAATCTTGATTTGCTTTTTTTAAAGAAAGGGAGAGACGAGTCTAAATAAAGTTTTACGGTAATCAACATTGTGTCGCACATGCTGTCAATTGGTGTCAAAATAGTGTTATTTTTGGGGCCATTGTAAATAGGTACATAAATATGCACAAACACATCACACACATAATACATCTCTGGGTTTGCCAGCGCAAGTGAACGTCATGCAATTAACTTTGTGTGAAAGGAGAGACATTAATCAGAGCCACAATGAATAATGAATATTCTAAAATTAAACACATTAAACATTTACAATTAAGGTTGTTAACCATTTCCAGGGTTAACTGGGTTTCTCCTTGCTTTTTGATATTCATATTATAATCATAATATCATATTCTTAAAGCTACAGTAGTAAAAACAGCCTGTTAAGGGAAAAGTTCATCCAAAAATGAAAATGATCTCATTTACTCACCCTCGCGCCATGCCATCCCAGATGTGTATGACTTTCTTTCTTCTGCAGAACACAAGCAAATATGTTTAAAAGAATATTTGTAGGTCCATACAATGCAAGCAAATGGTGACTAAAACTTTGAAGCTCCAAAAAGCACATAAAGGCAGCATATATGTAATTGATACAACTCCAGTGGTTTAATCCATGTCTTCTGAAGCCATCAAATTGGTTTTGGGTGAGACCAAAATATAACTCCTTTTTCAATATAAACTTTGACATCAGCAGTCTAGCTCAATTTCAAGCTCAATTACATTTCCTAGTGCATTTCCTAGTAATATATATATATATATATATATATATATATATATATATATATATATATATATATATATATATTATGGATCGCTTCAGAAGACATGGATGAAAATACTGGAGACATGGACTGATGGATCTAAGATATTTTTAAAAAATCTCAGTTTGTGTTCTGCAGAAGAAAGAAAGTCATTCACATCAAGGATGGCCTCGGGATGAGTAAATTATGAGAGAATTTTCATTTTTGGGTGAACTATTTCTTTAAAGGGATAGTTCGTTCAAAAATGAAAATTCTGTCATTCTGCATAGGCCAAGTTCAGAATGTGGACCCTTTAAAGTCTAAATTATTAATATCTAGTAAATATAATGACTTGTGGAAACCCTCAGGCATGCAAATTTTCTGCAAGTGCTTCTACATGCTTGTTCTGTTTAGATTCATTCAAAAGAGACTCACAGACACGCTCACAAACCTTCCCAAAACCATTTTCTAACAACTTGAGAGCAGAATGTTTCAAAGTTTTCTTTGTTCCCCTTTGGTAAAACTAATGTTCTAGAGATAATAATAGCATTAATACTACATTCTCTCTTTTCCTTTGACAATTGTAGAGAGACAGAGAGAGTGAGAGCTTCTTAGATATACACTTTCCCGAATGAAAACCCTGAGGAAAAGCTTGTTTTTTTTATTTATTTTTCAGGTCCCCATAAAATCTCCAGACTCACACACCATACCATTACTGGAGCCTACCTATGACTGCCGGAGAGCGGTGGGAACTGATAGAAAAGCTTTATCGTATCACCATAACACACAAAGTCTTCTCTCTAATCTCCTCCTGTAAAACATTTGAACTTTACCTCCCTGAGCCGGCGGTGTGGTGAGAGCAGGCGAGGTGTGACTGAAAAAGATAGAGGAGATAGATAGATAGAGCAGCACCGTATAAATCGCGCTCTTATCTGCCAGCGCGATATTTAAAGTATGGCTCAATTTCTCTCATACCAAAAGTCACAGCAGGACAGGAAACCTTCTAAAACTCAATGTCTGGCTCAATGATTGAACAACATCTAGTTTGTAATCCCAAACTTTAATCCCAAAATAGTGTTATCTTTTTTGATGTTGAAATAATTTCTCCTATCCCATCTTATCTTCAACTTCAACTTGAGCTTCAACTACAGCAAAAGTTATTCTTAGATTGATTTCTTCAAAAAGTGTCTCTGTGGCACTATAAAAATATTGCTCTGTTTGTCTCAACCTCCCAACATAGCAACATTGACTCAAGCAAAGGCAGGAATTTGGTACAGGTCTAGCTAGCTATTTGTACGATAAACAGCAGATATTCGGGTAAGCTATTTGAAAACAATGTTTATTTTCACAATTCCGTTTAATACCGGTAGCGGCAATAAATCACATTCTTTAGATATATTTAATGGGAGCCAGCTGGTAGATAGCTGTGCAGTGTGTAAACCTCACTCTCCTGACCTCAAAAGGTGCACTAGCGACTGACGCTAGAGGCTGTATCCTTGTTAGCGCACCTGCCTCCCATGCCGGAGACGGCGGTTCGAGTCCCGTTCGGAGCGGGGTGAGCAGGACTGGTTACAATGGTGCCGTGACCCGGATGCGAGTGAGGTTTAGGGGGGTGAGTGTAACGGGAGCCAGCTGGTAAATAGCCGTGCAGTGTATAAACCTCACTCTCCTGACCTCAAAGAGGTGCACTAGCGACTGAATCTAGAGGCTGTAGGCTTTAGCCTCCTTGTTAGTGCACCCGCCTCCCACGCCGGAGACGCCGGTTCGAGTTCGGAGCGGGGCGAGCAGGGCCAGTTACATATACAGCGCAAGTATGTAATGTCTGCAATACAACAAAACAGCTTCCCGAATACACCTCTAATCTGCCATCGGTCAAACAAAGAGATAGCCACCCCCAACTCATGCCATTGGTTTAGTAATGTTGTTGGGGCAGGTCATTATAAACAAACAAGAATTTTAACACATGGTGTTTACGGTTTTTGAAAAATAATTACCTTCAAATGGCTTGCTTACCATTGTCTCTGCATTTTAAGATGGGATAGGGGAAAGTATTTCAACAGAAAAAATAACATACTTCACCAGTAAAGGTGAAGGGTGTACTTTCTGCACAACTAGTGTCACCATATGGAAAATGCAAAAATGAACATTGATTTCGAACGGCTTTCCCCAATATCTGCCGTTGATCGAACAACTTGTCCCGCACCAAGGTGTTTCCTGAACACCTACCATTGCCCTCCTTCATCTACGATTGGTCGTACAAATGGTTGGTCGAGTCATGTTGCTGTGTCAGGCTGGTCGTGATGCTCAAACAAACAGAGAAATGTTTTGATAGCTCCACAGTGTTAACACATTTGGGGGAAATCAACCTATAATTGGCTTACTTAGCAGTCTCTGCATATTAAGCTGGGATGTGTACAGAACCAGATTCTGCCACAGAATAAAAATAAAGTAGCCTAATACTGAATTAACATCTCCCAGTTGTGACTTTCTCACAATTATAGATATACACTTGCAATTTGCAAGATATAAAGTCTAAATTGTAAAACATGAAGTGTGCAAGATATAGTTGTGACTTTATCACTTTAAATGTACCTATAGGTCTACTTAGACTTTAAAATTTTGCAATTGGGAGAACTAAAGTTGCAGAATTACCTTTTTTCTTTGATTTCCTCTGTGGCAAGATCAAGGCATCATAGAAAAAAAGAAAGTATTTTTAACATAAAAATGTATAACTACATCACTTTTAAGGACATTAAAACTTAAAACGCTTCATCATATTATGATTCAATTAAGTGACACTAAATACAATAGTCTCGTGATACCAATCAGTCACCTCTTGTTGGTACAAAAATAAACATATTTGTTATGACATTTCTGCAGTCTGACAGCATAATCATACTGAGACAAACCTCATAATCAAGTTCACATCACATTATTGTAAGATTCACCAAGACACATTATATAGCTTTTGCTTTATACAACCCTCTCTTTATTGCAACACGTTGCAAAAATCTAACAGAAATTTGAGAGCACTGATTAAGTTAAATTCTAGCTACAGACTAATTTACACTGCTAGAAATTCACATCACACCAGCTTCAGTCTTGTTGCTGGCCCAAGGGTGTCTACCAGCCTTAACAAACTTGACCAAGATAATGATGATACCAGGTCAACCTCAGCCAAACAAGCAAGTAATGCTCGCTATAGCACCCGATGTGGCAATGCTAAGAAAGCAACAAGCACTTGTCTTGTGTTATGAATTGCACAGACACATTTCAGAATGCAGTGTGAAATCAAGTTTACATATCGAGAATGAGTACTTTATATGTGAATTACATTTCACATTTTAACTGATTGTGATTTTCGAAAACTATGATGTATTAGTTGTCATGTGATGCAGTCATGCAATCCATTACACCCAAAACAATCAAAGATGGAAGCCCATGTTGTAGTAACTTTGTTGTGCCTGCTATCCCTTTTGATAGCATTGTTAAAGACAAATGTTACCTTGTACAGCCTTCAAATATTCCTTCAAAGGCACCAGGAAGTTTACTTGGAATTGCTGTCCGGTGGTGGAACACTAGGACAGTTTTATAGCCAACAGAGCAATAACGCAGTGCCGCACTTCTTACAGTTTGTTCTCGTATGAGCAGTAATGGGGTTTGTGTTTTCAGACACTTCAGTGTGGATAAGCAACTTTGGAAAAACGTTTGAAAATGGCAATGTGGATGGAGAGCATTTTGAAAATGAAATGTACTCAAATGGATGTGGATAAAACATCTTAGTCTGCATCTTGAAAACCCTTCCTAGTACAAGATGCATCCTCTCTCTAGGACTAGCCAGCAGGTAACAGCCAGTGGCATTTCAGGATAGGTGTGATCTACTGTAAAGAGGCTATGCACTATCCTGCCATAGGATCCGACCATCTCACAGCATGAGGAGAGGGATGAGCATTTAGACAAACAAATCATTTCAGCTCGAGATTGCTCTGGCAGCACAGAGCTGTTCCATTACCATGCCACGACTATCTGGGTAACGCTCAATTACAGTGTCATTAGGCTGAAGAGTGTTGCTGCCAGCCACTGGGAAATGAGGGGCTGACGAGAGAGAGATATAGGGAGACACTGAACAAAGAAGATACTAAAATAGATTTAAAGAGCAGAAGGCAAGGTTTTGCTAAATAATTTTCACTGCAGCTCAAGACAACACTGAAATATGGCAAAGTAGTAAATGTATTTTAAAACAGGGGTTTCTCAAACTGGGGGCTGCAAGGGTCCCTAGAAAATGTAAAAGAAAAAAAAAACATAAAAGAAAAGAAAATGGCATTATCACTGTTCTAAATTCATTTTTACTCTCATTATTACGAGAGACTATTTAGCAGAGACAGGCCACTTAGATTAAAGGGGTCATATCATGAGGAATACATTTTCTATCAGGAAGACTTGCAGACTTTAATTTAAGATGGCATTTATTTGATGAATATAAGGCAGAAAAGTAACGTCTCTCTTTGGTGTAGGCCCCATCTGGCGGTCTGAAGAAGTTGTACTCGGAACCTACCCCCGTGCAGGACGGGACTCAACTGGTGGTGGTGGGGTGGTGGTGGTTGCCATGTTAGCACACTGAAACAGCAATGTGATAGATTATGAGCAGAATATAAAGCAACGGCTTACATGTGATTGTCTGGGAATTACCCAGCTAATGGTGAGATGATGTACAGCTGCTAGTCTTCCCGCTAGAACTATACTGTGCTTACATTTCCTTGATATTTTGACATCCATCCATCCATCGTCAACCGCTTATTCTGTACAGGGTCGCAGATATTTTGACATATAAAAGGTAAATCTACTATAAAAACATACTGTAAATTTGAAAACTCAAAATGTAAATCCAATGCAATAAAAGCATTTAGTGAAACCAAGCTGCAAAAACGCCTCGATCTCTACTTCCACGACTTCCCTACGTCATTTGGGGGCCCGTTAATGGAATAGTTCAACCAAAAATTTAATTATCTCATTACTCACTCACCCTGATGCCATCCCAGATGTGTATGACTGTCTTCCTAAAGCAGAACCCAAATGAAGATTTTTAGAATACGATAGATCTCTGTCAGGTCCTTATAATAGAAGTACATGGCTGCCAGTACTTGACGGACCAAAAGTCATATTTAGGAAGCATAAAAGTAATCACTGCAACTCTAGTCGTTCTATGAATGTCTTCTGAAGCGAATAAATAGGTTTATCTAAGAAACAAGTCGATAATTAAAATGTTTTGAACTTTAAATCAGCCCTTCCATCCAGGGCTCTGATGCAGTTTGAAATGGCCGAACTCTAACATTAGTTTTTCTGTTGTAAATAAGTGCAGCTTCTGAAATCTCACATTAACTCACCGACGTGCTTACGTTCACCTTCTTTTACAGCTCTTTTACCAAGCTGTTGTTTATGTTTGTCTATATGTGTTAGTTAGTTTGATGTTTTAGGCTAGCAATAAAATCTTGTTTGTATTCAAATCTAATTTGATTGTGATATATTTTGATATCACTTGGTCATCCCTTGATTTTATAAACTCTAAACAAATGTGATATTATTTTTAATAGCCATGAGAAGAGTATTGCTCTGAAGAGTTAACAGATGCATCATATCAACTTGTCATGTTATTTCAATAAGTTAATTAATCATAATTCCCTTCTTAAGCTAATTCCTTGCATATAAAGTGTGAGTGGATACAATGAGCCTGTTGTATTACATTTGAAATGGTGGAGAATTTTATTCAATTTCTAATCTGATCATCGGTCATTTAACCTTATTATAATGCTGGTCAAATGCAACCAAGATTCATAAACTAATTCCATTATACAATTTCCTACATAGTATTGTTGAAGGTATGCAGGCACTTTAATCCATACCGTGTAAATGTATACTACCACATTTAACTAAATATTAATGGTGTATAAATGCAGGTACTGTATATTTAAATCTGTCCATTACATTTAGCATTCTATTATACAATTCTTACAAACTATATTTGGAGGACCTTTAGAATCAAAAGTTTGAAAACCCCCTTTTCTAAGCCTAAGGGCTTTGTGAATTTTTCAGTAGAAATAAATGCATCTTTCGGTGCAGTTTTCCTAGAGCAGTGTTTCCCAGCCTTTTTTCTTTTTGTGAAAAAAATAACATGGCACACCACTATTAAGTCACGTAGGTATGCTGTGTAATGAGGTCACAGGTGGCAAGAGCGCTAATTGGTTAATGAAAAAAAAACCAACAAATTTGCTTCTTTTCTAATTTGATGATTTGTTCTTGCAAATGAATTCTTGCAATGCCACAGCAAATTACAGGAATGCAAACAAAGGGCAAAAATGGGAATAACTGGTCCATGAACACTGTTTCTGGTGATTTTTTTTTTTAAGAATTAGCTAAAAGCACCAAATCTAGCGATTTTAATAATTCAAGTAGAGCAAATTAAGTTTTTATGAGTTCGTCACGCAAGAAATGGAGTGCACAATAACCATTGAAAACATGTATTTGGAAGAGAGAAAAACTGGCATTTGATTTGTTTGCGGATTTTGTTTATCTGCTATCAAATAAACAAATGTATATTTATATATTTATCTCATTTATGTTTAAGTCTAAGCATTTTCTTGGTGAATTTAAATTATTGCAATAACTGGGGTATCTGATACTCAGAAACGATAAGGTTATATTTAATTAAAAGTATTATGAGACATTCAAAATCTCTTCACAGTTTTTTTACAGTTTTTAAATATTTCTTGTTGCTTTGTACACACAAAGACATTATTTGTGAAGCTAAAACATCACTTCATAGACTTCAATGTATTCTGCAGTGCTGATGCAAGTCGTGTGAAAGCCCCTTAATGGGTATAAACATCACTCACTTTTACACATTAATCATAGCTCTTCCACCCTTTTCTCTCTTTTGATTAACAAGGAAGACGAAAGATGCCCCTCTCATTCAGTCAGTCGGTACATTTCCCAGGTCATTCAGCTTGTTTACAAATGAGAAATTTAACAAGTGCCTCTTCTTCAAATTTCAAGCTGCATTCCTTTCAGACACAGATGCACTGTGCATGCGCTGCTGTAGCCAAGCACGCGACTGGCCGCTGCTGTAGCCAAGCACGCGACTGGCCGCTGCTGTAACCAATCAAGTGATCTGCCTCGGTGACTGCGTTTGCCAAGCGCACGATTGACTACTGCTGTAATCAATCAATAGTAGAGTCAGTGGATGGGAAACACTGCTCTAGAGTCTCTAGCTGATTGTTAACATGAACATCTAGGTCCATTTAAAAAGTTTCAAGATGAAAGTCCAAAATCAAACAAGATATAGATAATGAAGACTCGATTACCCCTGGAAGATTATACCTGCTTCCATCTTAAATATGCATGACTTGTAAAGGTAGTATTTCCACACATTCATAAAAGTAAACTAAAACCATACTTGTATAAACATAAACTAAACTACATATATGCAGCTATTCACTTGCCTCAAGTATCATTCAAATACATGCAATGCCAAAGTCAATAAAGCTACAGCCTTTAAAATGAGCGCAGTTAACACTAACTATATGAAAATAACGTTTTAAAGCTCTTTATATTAGCAAATGTGATTCCTTTAAGCAACATACTTCAATGTGTTTGACAAGACACAAGAAAACAAAAGCACATCAATATTTTGAAGAAAGCGTAGAGCATCACTCACATCTACAATGTTCCTTTGAGTTTACGGAGTCTGTTTTAAAGAGTAACACCCACAGCAGAAGGAAAAAGTATATTAGATACATTTCTACAACAGTTTGTTACGAGTGTATGCCAAACTTTAAAAACAATCATCTCCAGCTACTTTTTCTTAGCCACACCTACTTGTTTAGTGCTGTTTCTTAATTGAATCTTTTTTTTTTTAACAAATCTCTAAATGGAACGAATCGTTCTCTTTCATGTTTCAGTTGTGAAGGATTTATGTTTTTAATTATGAATTTGTTAAATAAAAATTGTTCAATGACAAACTTATAACAACCAAAAGACGCTTATTTGTCGCAACCAGACAAATGCAAAAATGTTAAGTAAACAAATCTTTTTGATGAATGGATTTGAAAGCTTCATTTCGATTCATCAAAATCCCCCTTTGCTACTTCTCCAAATAGTTATTAAACTCTGATTGGATAAAATAATAGTCATTTCCTCTTTGACCATCTAGTGTACAAATATGAAATATTACCCAAAACAATAAATATATTAAGAAGAAAGTTGTATCATAACATATTTTCTCATCTACAGAGTAATCTCAACAAAAGTCTCTGTAAAGAAAATCTCAGTCATTTTATTCACACAATGAATAAACTTTAAATTGAAATAAATTGAATCAAATTGAAACTTCTTGTACTATGTTGAAACTGTAAAACTTCCCACGCATAACCTTTTAAATTGAGGAAATGTAGAGTGTTTTCACTGTGTTCTGTGCGCAACAAAAATACAGTCGACCAAATTAGCCAGTGACATGTACACAGACAGGCAGGCTGATAGCCAACAAACTGACCTTCTGATTCGAGCGGAGACCTTTACTGGTGACTGGCTCCTCGTTCACACAGACATATTCTAGCTTCACATCAATGCACACACCACTCAGCCATCCCATAATCTCCCTGTTATCATCCCCATGACAGTATTCAAAAGGGCCCGGGGACGGAAGCGCTACACTAAATGTCAGAGCTTGACACCAAACGACATTTTGCAAACAATTGGAATATTCCTGAGCGAGCCTGGGGTCATACCTGATACTGTCGTGGCAAAATGAGACATTGCTCTATGAAGTCACTGCCTCACTTTGACATGCATATCAGAAATACAATCAACAGTTTTTGAATTTGATATCAAGAACTTCTTGAGAAATGCTTAAAAGTTTAGGACTCTAACTTCAAAGAAAGAGTCACTTTCATCTTAACTCTCTTGAAGCGAGCTTCCCGGGCAGACCGCAGGCAGATGTGTTCGGATGGCTCAGGGCTGTACAAAATATATTGTGAACAGCCTTCTAATAACCTGAAATCCATGAAGAGCTCCAGAAACATGCAATCATCATCAAACAATGGGTTTGATGAAACAGTTTGACTGCTGAAGACTTGGGAGTTTTAATAGTGTTGTACATAATGTTACACATTAACACATCTTGAACTTTCAATTTTTTTAATGTGTATTATGTATATGAAGCCCACTTTTGATACCTCAAAATCTGCCATATATATTGGTGCAGTGAGATCCAGCAGATGGAAAATGACTTTCAGTATTCAGATGATTTGTAGAAGGAATTACTTAAGAAGGTTACAATTTAAGTTTTATTTTATAGAATTGAAAAAAAAGTGAATACAAATCTTAAATAATGACAATAAAATGCAATAATACAGAAAAATGTATATTTGATTATAAAATGTTAAGTTGATATATCTTAAGGATATATATCCATGGACGAAGTCCTGGAATTAATGTACAGATCATGAATCTGAATGAATGAGGCCTCAAAGCTGGAAACAGGTGCGTAGAGCCAGAGAGTTGAGCAGATATACTCTCATGAGGAGCAAAGTTAAGGTTTTAGGGTTTTATACCCTCTTGAGACTGTACCAAGATGATTTCCATTCTTGGTACAGTACGTTCTGTACTTTCATGACAAGGTCCTAATTCAGGGTGTCAGGTCAAATTGTCACACCTATTGAAGTGTGACAGCTGTGGTTGGGTAGCTTGCTAAATCTGTACATACATTTTCAGCCAGACGCTCGTAAATATTACACTCAGCACGTTGCACACACACACGTTTGCCATGCATCCGGTGCAAACATCTCTGAACTCTCATCAGATCAAAAGGGCAACTTATCAATATACTAAGTGTCCAATAATATATACATTGCTGCACACAACCTCCATGGTACAGCAATGCAACAATCCCTTAGAAGGATAGAGAAGAAACATGGAATAGTCTTCTAATGCACATATTGAACATGTGAGGCTTCAGTCTGTAAAACATACATACATAAACACAGAAATACAAGGATAGACATATGCGGTGATAATGCCATACAAGCTGGTTACAGGAATGAAAAATCTCATAACACCTGTCCAGAATATCATCTATATCAATTATATCACAATATCAATTATGTTTATATGTGTGTGTTTCTGTGAAAGATGAGGAGTGAACATCCCATAACGAGACTCATTTTAACGAGACTTAAATATGACTCTGTCCACCAGTTATTTCTTCATGGGATTCGACATTGAAATACACACAATACAATAGAATGTTTTACCTTTTGTTACTTGATTACTTGTCATTTAGCAGACACATTTTCCAAATTCACATTTTGCCACAATGTTTGATGCCAGAAACTACAGTAACAGCAGAGAAGTTCCCCCTAGAGCAGCCTGGTAAGAAATGCTTGGTTAATGAAGTGTTCCTATTTCTCAGAAATACAAAAAACTCTCACCTGTTGCACATGACCCAATGGGTGCACCAATCAGAGGAGAACAAAGAACTGGGACACCGTCCAATCCATGAGCTGAAATATTTTTGAAATATTTGAAATATAACCCACAGTATTGCCCAAACAAGCATTCATTGTGAGTTGTTTCTCTCAAGATGTAGCAGAAATGTCTCCATCCATGTTTAGACATTGTTAGTGATGCAAAACAAAATGTTCCATCTTTAACAACTAAAGAAATTATACACACACAATGCTTTACCTGTAGATTTTGAATTGTTAATGAAAAAATTAAGGCTAGTCTGGTTCACTGTATTTATTCTGGAATGGACTAAAACTGGAAGTATTGAATAATGGTGCTTGCTAAAGAAATCTTCAAAATCCTCAGAATCAGAATTGTCTTTATTGCCAAGTATGCTTACACATACAAGGAATTTGTCTTGGGTGACAGAAGCTTCCAGTGCACCAAAAATACAAGACAGAGATCATAACAAAATAGATTAAAAATAAAAACTCTTTTCCAATGATGTTGTCCAATGTCTGCATTTCTTTTCCCACTCTAACCTTTTATTTTTGTTTTTCTGTTTCAAAAGTGGCTTTTTCTTTGCAATTCTTCCCATGAGGCCTGCACCCCTGAGTCTTCTCTTTACTGTTGTACATGAAACTGGTGTTGAGCGGGTAGAATTCAATGAAGCTGTCAGCTGAGGACATGTGAGGCGTCTATTTCTCAAACTAGAGACTCTGATGTACTTATCCTCTTGTTTAGTTGTACATCTGGCCTTCCACATCTCTTTCTGTCCTTGTTAGAGCCAGTTGTCCTTTGTCTTTGAAGACTGTAGTGTATAACTTTGTATTCCTCAAAACATTGAATTACTGATGAGTTTCTAGAGAAAGCGGTTTCTTTTTGGCCATTTTTGACCTAATATTGACCTTAAGACATGACAGTCTATTGCATACTGTAGTAACTCAAAAACAAAGACAATGTTAAGCTTAATTTAACGAACCAAATAGCTTTCAGCTGTGTTTGATATAATGGCAAGTGATTTTCTAGTACCAAATTAGCAATTTAGCATGATTACTCAAGGATAAGGTGTTGGAGTGATGGCTGCAGGAAATGGGGCCTGTCTAGATTTCAGCAAACATTACATTTTTCAAATAGTGATGGTGCTGTTTTTTTATATCAGTAATGTTCTGACTATACTTTGTGATCAGTTGAATGCCACTTTGGTGAAAAAAAAGTACTAATTTCCTTCCGAATCAGCAAAATCTGTAGATTATTGCAAACTTGTGGCCTGTGTGTGTGTGTGTGTGTGTGTGTGTGTGTGTGTGTGTGTGTGTGTGTGTGTGTGTGTACAAATACAAATCTGTTATATACAGATAGTGCAAGGGAATGTATGGCAGAAGAGGTATGGTATGTTGGATAAATATAGACTAAGATGTGTATTGCACATAATTATTGCTCAATGGGGGCAGTTTTAATTGTTCATGAGATGGATGGCCTAAGGGAAAAACTTTTCTTATACCTGATGTTTCTGGTGCTCAGTGCTCTGTAGTACCAGCCAGAAAGCAACAGTTCAAAATATTAGTGGGCAGAGTGAGTGGGATCCAGAGTGAATTTTCCAGCCCTTATCCTCCCTCTGGAAGTGTACAGTCATTGAAGGAAGGGCAGGGGGGCAACCAATAATCCATTCAACAGTTCAAACTGCCTTTGTATGTCTTCAGATATTTGATTTAATTGCTGAACCAAACCAGACAGTTTTTGAAGCGCAGAGGACAGACTCAATAACTGCTAAGTCAGTGTGGGTCTCCCACATCAGGTCCTGCGAGATGATAGAGCAAATGAACCTGAATGAATCCACTGCTGCAACAGTGCTGTTCAGAATGGTGAGCGGGGTCAATGTTGGGGCGTTCCTCCTAAAGTCAGATTAGCATTCACAATTCAATTTCTTTGCATTTAAATTTGTTTGAAATAAAATAATGATTAAAAATACAGTAACTTTTTTTTTTTTAAGATAAGAACTTGATGGAATTATGCCTATTGCCTCACTTGGTATATACGGTGTATACTGAGCAGTGTTCAGAAGGTCGAAAGGCAGTTTCATTCTTAAAGGAATGTTCCAGGTACAGTACAAGTAAAGCTCAATCAATAGCATATTGTTGATTTACTCTTTTAAAAAAGCAAAAATAGTGGTTACAGTAAAGTGTTTAGGGGTGACTGTCCATAAACGTTAAAATGCAAATTTTTCAAAAGTATAGTCACAATACATATACTTTACACACGTTTTATGTTTTAACATGTTTTATGCTTTATAAAATCGCTTGATAAAATCGTTTATCTGTGTAAAGTTATATCCAATATTACAACTTCATTGCATGACGATGAATAACCCTGTTCACTATTTTATCGCACTAAAATCATGTTAACATGTAGAATGTTTACGTCTTGTGGCTATACTTTTGAAACAATTTGTATTGTAATGTATATGGACTGGCCCCATTCACTTCCATTGTAAGTGCCATTCTGTAAGGCACCGCATGTCTAAATTATTTTTATGCTAATTAACATTGTGCAGCAAATGCGGCCAATTGAGCTTAACTTGTATTGAACCTGGAAAATACATATAACATTGCCCCAGTCTTTCACTGTTTTCCTCCCATAGACTCAGAGTTCCTGTCAAATTGTGTTGAGATCCTGTTAAATTGCAGTGAGGTCCTGTTACTTGCCAATTTCCTAGTCAATGATTTTTCATTTTCCCCACAGTCCCTGGTTTCAGAGCTTGTTGGAGACCTGACAGATGGGCCAATCAAAATGTATATATGTGTGTGTGTGTGTGTGTGGTGTTCTCGGGGATGGAAAGGACTGGGGTTCTCAGTGTAGGAGAGGGAAGGGAGGTGGGACTGAGAAGGGGGCACCTATGGACCAGTGGATCCACTGATCCGTGACCTGTTGGCTGCTGATTGCAGACAATGGTTGGAGGCTGGCACATGGAAAGCAAACTACAGCATTAAGGGATGCAAATTGAAAACGCAGACATGCGGGGAGGCTCCATCGTTGGCAGAAATGTGGCACATCCTTGTCTCTTTTGTAACATTTTCCACAAATTTGCCCTAAGGGCTCCGTTTAGTATTATGAATAACCTGTTTGGCATAATCCATATCTATGCCTGTAAATGTTTAGCTGAAACACAAATTGCAGAGTTCATAGCCTGGGGATTGCAATTTGTTTATGTCAATCAAATGTAAGTACAGCATTTGCCTCTCATTTTCATGGCTAATCTGTCAGTTAACCACTTGTTATTGTCTAGATTGATGAGATCAACAGGTGTTTCTTGGAATCTGAGAAAGATAGCTGATGTAGGAGCCATATTTCTGATTAGTATTATTTAAATGTATTACTATAATTCTTTGTGTTCTTTAGACATTTAACGTTGTTTATTTCTTTATTCTATACAACTGTATATGTTTCATTTGCTATTGGATAATGTCTTTTGGTAATTCTGCACTTGTTCATGAGTGCGGGGGGGGGGTTAGTAAGTGAAGAGCTAAGTGCTGTTGGGCATAGTTAAGAGACGAAGTGTGGAATAATACAAGCTTTTGAACGTAATCCTGAACAAAGTAAAGTAAAAAGTTGTTAAAGTAAGTCAACGAAATAAAAGTGACTACTGTCAAGAAACGTGAATCTGTTAAGTAATAAACAAGGATAAAGATTTCATGGATTCCTGATTGTGAGTGCTTAATCAAGATGGTAAGAATTAAGGATGCGAGTCAAAACTTGGAATAACTGGAAGTCTGTCACATGTCATTACAGCTGACATTCAAACATTAAATACATTTACATTACATTTATTCATTTGGCAGACGCTTTTATCCAAAGCGACTTACAAAAGTGGAAAACATAAGCGAATCATCTTAAGGAGACAGTGGTACGAAAAGTGCCGTACTACAAAGTTTCACTATCATCAGAATAGTATACAAAACAGATTTAGTGCAACAAGAATTGTTAAAAAAATAAAAATAATAATAAATAAATTAATCTATACAGTGGTGTAGTAGTGTCTGAAGAGGTGGGCATTCGGAGAATTTATGAAACACATGCACCGATCTCTAAAATCCATTTACATTTAAATACGGTACATATGTAAAAGGTTTTAAAAAAAATGTCCATAAAAAAAAAAAGAAAATAAATAAAATTACTGTTGTAATTATAGTCCCACATAAACTAAATGTGTATGAGGGTAAGTTTCTTGCTGGCATGGTAACGATGTTAAATATGTATTTAAATTAACAGGTGTCATTATTCCTTTTATGTTCCTTTTATAAGGCTAATATGAAAATTGTAAATACTTTATTATTACTCTAACTCAGGGGTGGGCAACTATTTTGGTAAAGTGGTCACAATGGGCTTTAGTAGTGCATAGGGGGGCCACATTGTATTCCATTTGAGATACAATGTTCCAAAGAATTAGTTGTGTAGCCATGGCACACTTTTTATGACTAAAAAAATAATACGGCACACCACTATCCCACATAGGTTAACCATTGTCAAGAATTTGTCCATGTTTTCTGTCCATCTTAGTAGCGTGTGTACTTGTAATGTTTGAAATTCGGCTATGCAAAAAAAGGTACACAGAGGTAGGGTACGCTTTGTGAGGTCACAGGTGGCAAGAGCGCTAAATGGGTAATGAAAAAACAACCAATTTGCTTCATTCAACTTTCAACGTTTGTTCTTGCAATGCCACAACAAATTACATAGATGCAAACTCATGAGGGGCGAAAAAGTTAACACAGTTATCATTGGTCCATTAAATTTTTTTCTGGTGATATTTATTTTTAAAGAATAGGCTAAAAGCACCAATTCCAGGTATTTTTGTGATTCAAGTTTATTCAAGTTTACAATTACTGTTAAATAAAGAGTATATTGGTGAGGCTTGCTTCTGTTTCACAAATTTGTTCAATTTTATTAACTGATTAGTTCAGTGATCCCCTCTGGAAATGTCACTAGGTGGCGACAAATGAGCGTCTTATGTGCTATGAGTGAGTCAGTGAATCATTTTGAGTCAGCTACGTTCAACGTCAGCGTCAAGCATCGCATTGAGTTGCAGAAAGTGTCACAGAGAGGCGATTTTATGAGTTTGCCATCTAAAAAGAGGGAAGTGTGCACAATAAACATTGAAAATATGCATTTGGAAGAGAAAAAAGAAAGTAATAATAGGACTCGTTTATGTTTAAGTCTAAGTGTTTTCTTGGTGAATTTAAATTAGTTCAGTAACTGTGGTCTCTGATATTTGTAAACGATAAGGTAATATTTAATTAAAATAAAGTATGAGACATTCAGTGTCTCTACACAAATTTGGACAGTTTTGAAATATTTCTTGTTGCTTAGTACTCTCAAAGTCATTTTTGGTGAAGCAAAATCGTTTTTTTTTTGTTTTTTTTTTTTTTTTTATTGCAGAAATACAATTACAATTAGAGGGGTACATTGAGTAAAACAAATAAACAAACAGAAAAAAAAAAAGTGAAGCAAAATCGTGTGTGTGAAAAAAACTTTGGTGTGACGTCATTTAATAGATTTCAATGCAACACATTAGGTGTGTTCGACATCGGCTGCGGCTGGATGCATCCGATCGGCGAGAGTTGCCGCGTGCAGGCGGGGAGGAGCTGCAAACGGAGATATGAAGCCAGACACGTTGTTGCTGCGTCCCAATTCGGATACTATCCGTCCTAAATAGTATTCGAAAATAGAATTAGTACGTCCCAAATCGTAGTATGTTGAAATGAGTGTTCCAAAGATACCCGGATGGTCTACTATTTCCGGTCAGAATCCGAAGTTTTTTTTTTTTTTGTTTTTTTTTTATTAATAAAGCTTCAGAACAACCAAAGTCAATGTACAGTCAAAAACTACAATAATACAAATATAAAGAGAAATAATACAGCCAGGGGGAAGGCTAAACATTATATAAATATATTGAAAGACTCACATATAGAAACAGTTTTAATTGCTTTCTTATTATGTGAATGAAAAACAGTCTTGATATATATTTTAATTTCTTTTTCAAGAACCAAAAACAAAGGTTGGGATTTACTGTATTTACATTTATGTATATGAAATTTTGCAAAAATTAAAATTAAATTTATAATATAGTATTCTTTCCTTTTACTTGAGGGGATATTAGTAAAACCAAATATAACGTTTTCTAAGCATAAAGAGAAAGTGGGATCAATGTTATCAATTATAAATCTGGTCAAATCTTTCCAAAGTGTCCTAACATGAGCACAATGCCAAAATAAATGAAATAAGTTCTCAGGCAATGTACTGCAAAAAGAACAGTTCAAATCAATATCCTTTTTAAATTTAACAAGAAAAATATTAACCGGGTAGTATCGGTGTAAGATTTTGAAAGTTATTTCCTTCACTTTATTTTCTAATAAATATTTGTTTGGTAAAGCCCAGATGGACCTCCATAATAAACCTTTCACCAGTCTATTCCAATAAACAGTACAGTTGGGCATAGTGACAATGTCTTTTTGAAGTAAGGAACGAATAGTTTTATTAATATTTAAAACTCCAGGGGCAAGAATTTTTTTTCCAATTGCAGTATCAAATAAATCATAAGCAGGAGGGGGCGCAATACTGTTTTGAGCATTAGCTCTGAAGAGTGCCAAGACCCCTGTTGGAATCGCATCCATGACAATAGAAAACTCCCTTGGTGTCACTGGGAATTTATGGACATCTAGAAACTCAGAATAAGTGAGCAACATGCCTTCTTGATTTAATAATTGATAGACTTGTGTTATGCCTGCGGTCAGAATCCGAAGTGCAGATCGACGCACACTCTAACGGCTAATATTGCCCACAACCCATTGCGTGCGGGAGGGAGGAGCTTTGAGATGATGCAAACATGGCGGCCGGATGCGGCAACGGAGATGCGCCCTCAGTTTTTAAGTGTAAGAACTTAAACGTTTAGCGCTAATTAAAGTTATATTTTATTGTCTCATAATATTAATTGATTTGTGTTGTGCAAAAAAAGTACCGTGTTTATCTTGTAGGGTCCGATGAAGACACTGAGCGCCTCATTAACTGGCGCATTGCCAACGACGATGTTTGTTTAACTGTCGCGGTGTGCGTAACTAGGCAACCACGTTCTCTTCCATTGCATGACGTCTTCGTAGTATGTCCCAGAACGTGCATACTCTTTTGCTACACACTCAAAAGTATGTACATTTTCTTCAAAAAAAAGAGTACATACTTTTAGGTCGTAGTATAAGTAGGCGAATTGGGCCGCAGCATGTGGCTGCGTAGTTTGCTGCAATTACGTCAGTCATGGCAGATCACGTGGCGTTTGCTTGCTTTATCGCAGACGAGCTGGAAGCGATAGAAATTCCATTATTTTTGCATGACATTGAGCACGATGAGCAACGAAGGTGAGTAAAGGTTAAATGTAAGAAGTATCTTTTTAAGCAAATTATAGACACATTATCAATTCAGTTTTAAAGTTACTACACCTAGAAACTGAAAATTACATGTTGAATAAAAATACTGTATCGAAAGTCTAAAGTCTTTGCAATGTATTACTAATGTAATGGGTGGCTTTTGTAATCAATAGCTACAGTTGCTTGCCTTTTAAAAATAATAATTATTATTATTTTGGTTTCAATAGAGAATTACTCATTCTGACAAAGAAATAAAGGAGTTTAACTCCAATTTCAACACTTCTGTATACACTAATTATTTGAGTAAAATCCCAATTCAACATAAAACACTGATAATAAATGTTTGACTACATGTGTGTTCAGTTAAGCTACATGTATATAGTGAGTACAATTCCTCTTGTTCTTATATTTTGTGGAGGATGTTGTCCCTCTCTACAGTCCCTCAGAATTTAGAGGTCATTTCAGGCTTTCCAAAGAACAAGTGGAGGTTTGTACTGGATAATATTAAATTCATCGAACTATTACAAGTGTTAGCATGTTGTCTTGATAACCTATTTTTCTACCTTTGCAGGATGTCATTACTATACCCTTGGCCCTGTTTATATGAATTTACAACAGACCAAACTGCCACTCTATTGCCTGCCTTTGGACATTGGCGAATCAGGAGTCATATCGTGGGGTGGCAGATAGATTCAACATGTCAAAATCCACACTTGCCAAGCATCTCCATGAGTTTTGTTGCAATGTGAACACATACATGGCCCACTACATTTCCTGGCCCAGAGGTCAAAGGCTGGAGATGTAAAAGTTAGGGTTTGACGCAGCAGGTTTCCCCAACACTGTATGTGCAGTGGATGGGTGTCACATTCCTATAATGAGACCCCACTGTGATAATCCCCAAGCATACATGAATAGGAAACAGTTTTATTCTGTAAATTTAACTGGGTTTTGTGACAGTCAGCGGCGCTTCTGTCACATCAGTGTGGGTCACACTGATTTCGCTTCACAGAAGTTTGTCGTGTTCTTGAAGAAGATCCTCATTCCCTTGTTCCACTGGGAATGCACATAATTGGAGATTCTGCCTACCCTCTGCCTATGACCACATTAGATTGTATGTTTTTAAGATGAACATTTGAGTTATTAAAAATGCTCATTTGAATAGTTTATGCAGCTGAATACTGTAAAAGGTCTGTATGAAAAATAAAGTCATGCAAAATAAACATACACAAACCCTATATTAACAATAAAGTAAATACAGTAAAACAATATTTAATCAATATGATGTATAAGATGAAAACGACATAAAAACGTACTGAACTGTTTTAAAAGTCCATATATGAGAATTTCTGGAACTGAAGTCGTCGCAATAAACTTGAAACGCACGTCATCGGTGTCGTCATTGAATTCGGCCAATCGTGGATCAGTTGTGTCGTCATCAGAGCTCATGCAGCTGCTCTTGAGAATCTGCGCTGGCTGAGTCCTGCGGCTGCTCTCGAATCGCTCTCGCGCTACTTTAATGGCATACGTCACAGTCATGTGGCGTCGGCGCCGCATCAAGTCGGACAAAATTTCTAACCGGCATGCACTGTTTCAAGTCAGCCACCGATCGGTCTGCGCAGAGCTGCATGAAGTCGAACACACCTCTATTCTCACACCCAACTCGTCACATATTGACGCTTTTGACAGGACCCTTGGCGTCACTTTTTAACGCCCTGGGTATACCTTTGGCGTCATTTTTCGACGCGTTGGGTAGTCCGATATATTTCTATAGAGGATTTAAAAAATAAAAGTAAAAAAAAAACTTTGATTAATTGAACAAAAAATTGTAATTGTAATTGTAATTTTTTGTGGTGTAAATTAAAAAAAATAATCCAACCACAAATAACTAAATCAAATTTTTTTCTGTAGTATTTCATGTTCCATGTGGGCAGTAGGCCTGAGATGGCTCAATGTTTCCAGTGAAAGTGTTAAACATATGGTTGCAGGTCTTTCAGGTTAATTCAACTGTGGCTGTGTTCAGACTGACTCGCTGAGATTTTTTGAGAAGTTTTTCTTTTCCTTCTGTTTTTTTTTTTTTTTTACTGGACAAATGAGCCAGGACAGTTTTGGCATATTGACTTTATTCATTAGGGCTGGATACTATGTATATGTATATTTCCTGATTCAATTAGATTCAGGCCGAATAAAATGTTCAAACTCAGGACCTCATTTTCTCCACAATTGCTGAGAATTACAACAGGATTTTAAACCAGAACTTTCTTCTCACCATGAAGACATGTTTCACGAGGTACAATGCCCTCTCACACACCCACAAATATAACTGGAGTCAAGATTTTATTTTATTTATTTATTTATTTATTTTTAAGCAGCAAATTTGCCTCTCATTGTTTGTACGTGTAAATTAACTTTGTGTCAAATCCTTCATTGTCGACAAAGGTTTGCTGCAGGTCTACCTGTGAAGAGCTGAAAACCTCTGACAAACATTTGTGGCGGATAGCACTTGCATTGAAAATAAGTGGGAAGTTTTCTGCAAGTTTGCAAGAACTCTAGATTTTTTTATAAGAGAAGCCTTTTTTCTTCTTTGCTTATGATGTTGTGGTGTGCACCCCTGGGCTAGTGTACTTCATTTCTTACTTTTTGGTATTTTTGTAAAGTGCAGTGCCTTTAGACAGATGCTCTACATTTGTTTTTGTTATTCTTACCACAGTCTTTCAGAACCTTTCGCAGTAAGGACTTTAATATAAGCCTGGGATGCACTGCCTACCAGTGGACAGGATGTGAAATTGCAGTTCCTTAAATTATGAAAGCACTCCCATTACCAAAGAAAGAAACATCTCATTAATATTGCAGCTGATTCTCCTTGAGACCAGTTAAGAGACTAAATGGAGAGAAAACTGAGACTTTTGCTTACATCTCCTGCTTATCTGTTTTTCTCAAGAGAAAAAGACTTTCATTTCACATATGTCTCCTCTAAACTTTGGTTAGATTTGCCAAATTAACAAAGTATGTGATCAAAAGTCGATGAGAGCTTGAAAAAATGTCTTTAAATTCTTCCAAGGGACTCTGTTGCTCTGGGGATCTTGGTTTACAGGCCATAGAGAAACATACTCTTGAGCTTTCATGAGGGCTGTCTGCTGTTGAACATTGTAACCTGCTCTGCCCATTAAGAGGCAGTGGAATTTATTATATTTGTGGGAACTGGCTCAGATCAACCAAGCACGAGGACATATTTTCTGTGGAAAGCATCTGTGGCAAGCTGTCAATTACCAGTAACACATGAATAAAGTCTTTGAGCACAATGGGAAACGTTGCAACTCAGACTTCTAATGTCGGCACATGACTTTAAATGTATTTATTTATTATTGTATTTGCACAATTAGCAACAAATAAAAAGTATTTCCTATGGTAATTAACAACATGCCACAGATGCTTTTCACAGAGTTTAAGGTTTTTATTTTTGTTGTTTTTTTTATTATTATTATTTTTTATTAGATTGTCCTGTAATATTGATTTAAGTTTGTTTAAAATTTCATCATAGTGATCAGATATTTTCTTCAGAGCTATATTGTCCACCGTAAATATATTTCTACTTTTGTTTCTACTTAGATAGTTATTTAATTTACATTATTTCTTCAAATGTACAGTCTAGGGACTTGCAGAAATCACATTTCACTAATCTGTCTAAGACTACAATAATGTAGTATCATTTAGAACCACTAGATGGCAGCAGATGCTTTGCTTATTAAAAAAAAAAAAAAATGTGTATAACTTGTGGGATTAAAACCAACTGAACACTTGGTTAAAAACATGACAGCTCTGTTATTAATTCAACTGATGCAATAACTATTGGAAATTCCCAATGAGAAGGAGAGAGGGGGGGTAGATTATTAAGGAACAGATGACAGAGTTTGTAATGACCACATACAAACTGGGTGTATTTGAGGGTCGAACAATGTCCTCACTAATAAAAAAAAGGTAAATTAACGGGTCAAATAATGGCTTCTTTAAAATCAACAGATGCCAAAATGTGCTTGTAGTGGGTATGGTATTGAAGGAGGGACCTGGGCCATATCTAGAGACCTCTAAGGATCACGTTAGATACTTGACTCTTTTGGGCTAGTAAGCAACCACTTAGTAATCAGCCAAAACACCCTAGCAACCACCTAACATTGCCCTAGCAACCACTCAGCACCACACTGGCAACCATTGGCATTGACATGCGTGGGCAAGCACCACTCACAAAAATAAAATACAAATCCTAGTTATAATTATCTGAATTCAAGATGAGTAGATATTAATGGAGAGGCCTCAGCAAGTGCAGTAGTTACAAACAAACCATGTGTGAATGTGTAGGAAAGATCTAAGCGGAGAAGGAGAGAGAAAGAAAACAGCCTCCACATTAATACTTGGAAAAAGACTGACAGTAACTATCTTGTCTTGCAATCAATTACATATTACTGAAGGGTGGTACAGTCAAAGCAATCAATCAGCCTACTTTGCTGGCAGCTCCTGAAGATATTGCACAAAATAGTTTAAGGCATGTCTATTCTGTCTGCAGGGTCAAGGCCCTGATAATGTGAAATGCTATGAGTCAGTAAAGAGCTCGATGATGCGGATAAATAACAGCATCCCTCAATTTAGTCTAGCAAGAAAAGAATGTTTTTTGTAGACGGAAGAATGTATGAAAGAGATATGCAGCGCCTAAACCGCAAATATAATAAAATAACTTTTGAACTCACACACAATAGGCTGAATAAAAACCGGATGGTATTTAAAATCTGGCCGGTGGTTCCACAAACACATAGAAGAATCTGAGATATGGAATACTGTGGAAGTTGGACCACACACTACAAAGCACATTGTCACATTACTAACCATCATCCATCTGGAGGTGGGAGGAGATGGGCTTCAGATCTTCCTACACTCGTTGATCACTGTTAAATATAAATACAGAGGATGAGACGTTATCACACTAAAGCTTTTGTTTCAGGGGGTATCAATGTGTTGGAAAAAGACAACGGAAGCGGATGCTGGGCAATTTAAATGCAGTTGACAAATAGGATGCACATCGTATTGCCTGTTGTCCAGATTGCATCAAAGTGCATGACACACAGGGCCTTCATGTCACATGAAAGAGATATGCTTCAGTCAGAGCAATCTGAAGCTGCTGGGCTGCAGGCCTTGATGTATGGTAGCTTGCTGATTGAAACGTCACAAGTGCAAATGAACCAGAAATAGCTACAGCCCTGTAAACAAGATTGGTAAACTCTTACATAAAAGTGCAAGGGGGTATCAGATGGTAATATCATGGTTCTATATATATATATATATATATATATATATATATATATATATACACCGGTGGCCAAAAGTTTGGAATAATGTGCAGATTTTGCTGTTTTGGAAGGAAATTGGTATTTTAAAACACCAAAATGGCATTCAACTGATCACAAAGTATAGCCAGGACATTACTGATGTAAAAAAACAGCACCATCACTATTTGAAAAAAGTAATTTATGATCAAATCTAGTCAGGCCCCATCACTCCAACACCTTATCCTTGAGTAATCATGCTAAATTGCTAATTTGGTACTAAAAAAATCACTTGCCATTATATCAAACACAGCTGAAAGCTATTTGGTTCATTAAATTAAGCTTAACATTGTGTTTGTATTTGTTTTTGAGTTGCCACAGTACGCAGTAGACTGGCTTGTCTTCTACGTTATTATCTTATGCGTGCACTACGCAGACTGTGTAGTATGCATGTAGGGAGCGGCGGTACTGGCAGCACATGGAGGATTTTTTGATGAGAACTCTTTGAATTAGCTTAAGAAGTTCTGAACCTTTATATGTATATGTAAGAAATAATTGAGACGGACAGTTTAATTATTGAAAAATAATGCACACACGAGGTGGTTTTGCGGTCACGCTATCCTGCGTTGCTAGTTCTAAAGAGACATTTTCGAACTGGCAACAAAGGCTTGAGCTGTATCAGAGCAAGATGCTGAATCCATGGACAAAGAAAGTAGTTCCACTCACAAGAGTGTTTTAGAGATGAAAACCAGAAAATGTCTGGGATAAAACCCTGAACGATGTCTTAATATGTGGTAACCGTGGTAAAAGCGGAATAATGGATGGCTGATCGTTGAATTATTGAAAAATAATGCACACCTGAGGTGCAACGGTCACTCCGCTACAGTCACTCTGCAACGGACCACATTACTGCCATGGGTGTGCATTATTTTTCAATAATTCAATGGTCCGTCAAGAATTATTACTTGCATAACCCTGAACAAATGTTTTCAACCCTACTGAGAAGCAGGAGTGCGCTGACATGACGGCTCTTTTTTGCAAGTGTGTGCATAATACGTGTTAGATTATCTCTCCTATATTCTATGTAGTTTTCACACCCAGCACTCTTCGTTGACCTCTCGCTCAGGAATGTGCTTGCAAGGAAAGAGACTTCAAAGGTTTATTGACAATCAAACATATTTATACAAGAAAAGTGCATCAAGGAAAATCATCATGCATCAATAACAGACATCTCTATCTGTGTGCCAGTCTAAGCAGTGCTCTCCACTATCAGAATACCAGTTTATACCAGTTTGTACTAAAAGACGAGCTTAAGAAATCCTTGAGCTTCAGATACGGAGAGCAGAAGGAACAGAAAAACAAGTTCTACGTGTCGGTAATGACTAGTGACAATGGAGGCCCAAATTGAAAAAAGTAGGCCTGAAACTGAGAGCATACTTACTATACTTCTTACAATGCATATAATGTATGTGTGTCCATAAGTGTGTAGAGAGGGGAAGGGGGAGTGCGAGGATGCTTCCCACAGATATTTCAGATAATATAGAAATGTTATTGATCAAGTGCATCTAGCTTTGATACGGCTCAAGCCTTTGTTGCATCAACATCACTTTAGAACTATCAACTGAGGATGCACTGCTTTTTGACATTGAAGTAACAAGTTTGTGTGTGTGTGTGTGTGTGTGTGTGTGTCTGAGCGAAAGAGAGGGGGAGGGGGAGCACGGTGCTTCCATTATAGCTATGTGATGCTAATTAGTGTGAAATATATTGAAACATAAAGTTTCACAAATTATGTTATTTTGAATAATAGAATCTGTTGTATTTATCAAGTCGTGGTGGGTGATGCTCTGTTTGTTGGTCGTGGCACAAGTCTCAATGTGTGTGTGTGTGTGTGTGTGTGTGTGTGTGTGTGTGTGTATGAGCGGGGAGACGAGGGAGCTTTTCAACTGAAATTGAAATAAATGTAGGATATTATAGACATTCTTTGACGTTCTTAACCAATTACTTAACCAATGTTTTGGTTTATATGGTTATTTTGCTGCGGTAGCATGTACGGTGTGTGTGTGTGTGTGTGTGTGTGTGTGTGTGTGTGTGTGTGAGAGAGAGAGAGAGGGAGCCGAGGATGCTTTTCAATAGAAATTTTAAAAAATTTAGGTTGTTACAGATGCTGTTTGTCATTCTTACATGGCTCTCTGAAATAACTTAAATAATTTAGCGAATTGATATGGATTTATATATATATATCTTATATTAAAGATAAATCTTATATATATGTTTGTATGTATGTATATACATTGCAATCTCTTGCACCGGAAGATTCTGTCACCATGTCAAGTTCTTTGTGTGTGTAAGCATACTTGGCAATAAATCTAATTCTGATTCTGATTCTGATTCTTGAAAAATAAACATTAATTAGTTCTCTAAACTCAGTAATCTGAAAAGTCAGATTAAAAAAAGACAATAGAACAGATAAAAAACACAATTTTTTATGATAGTTTCATATCTATTTAATTTAAATCACATAATATTATTTTTTTTAGTTAATTAAAAGTGAAATGAGCACTATGTATTTATACAAATAAATACTACTGTATACTAAATTGATTTTCTATGCAACAATGGTGAATTATCAGTATTCCATATGTGGGTACACATACATATTATACGTGCTATTTGTTACTCAAGGTGGCAGTGATGTTTAAGTGATTAAATTGATTTACATTTGACATTGCTATTTGATGAAGAATCTACATGGAATTAAACTATAGCAAGTACAACACATGAACAGTATTCATTTTTAAGGTATTCGGGATATGCCCGAAGCAGAATACCTTATTCGAAAATGAACAAATAATGACTTCAAAATAATAGAAGCAATATTCATTTTCTTATGATCCAAAATGCAGAAGGACAAAGCAATATTTTAAATAAAGATATCCAAAATTTCAAAGAAATGACGAGTCTGTGAAGTCAATATTAGTAGCTTACTAAAGTATAAAACTTAGGAATGAAAATGCACACGGTGTGATTTCAGAACTGATGGGCACGATCTCGACTCAGTTTGCTGTCTCCGTTATTTGTGCACGTCTGGAGCTTGTCAAGTGTAACATTAACTAAGAGACTACATCATATGCTACATTTTCCGCTCCTTAAAATGTCTATATTAATGTATCACACGATTCACATGTAACGATTGCCAATGAATACATGCAATCGTTACATGTGAATCGTGTGATACATTAATATAACCCAACCTGAGCGTGATGTTAAATTCCTGACCTGAAGTAATGATTTCACAGCGGAGCTCATCTATTCACCTCTAAAAGATGACCACATTTATTTTCTCATCACCGATTAAGGTAAGTATCTGGTTAAGACTTTATCTGAAAAAGTTTAAATGCTCCATAGAGGTTTAAATGCTCCATAAAGTGTACATCTATTCAGAATATACCTGCTCATGTGATACAAAGAAACTGAAACATGCACAATCGTTTCCCCCTCTCTTTAAATTGTTCTAAGTTTGAAAATGTTAACATACCATTATTATTATTATTATTATTATTATTATTATTAGACTATTGTTATTCTTTTCCCACTATTTCACTAATTCATTACATGTAATTTAACTAAATAAGTATGTCCTCCACATTATGTTAAATTATGTGTGCATAACTCAGCCTCAAGTGTAAAATTCCTGATATATTTATGGGACTTTCACCTATGTTTGTATTTAATGTTCGCTGCAAAATGTGTGCTTGACATTTCACAATTGCTTGACACATCATGTCTCAGTTAACAACATATTGTAGTTGAGTTCATGAGCCTGCATATTCAGCTTCATCTGGTAAGAAATATGTCAAATAAATATATAATGTAATAACATTAGTAATGTAATAATAATAGCACAATAATAATAATAATAATAATAATAATATGCTTATGTAGTTAATATATAGAAATAATAATTACTATATATAAAATATTAATTAGTATTATTTTTATTTTTATTAGGCTATTATTATGAATATGCATATACATGGCATATTTTATTTATAGAAACTATACATGTAATAGAGTTACATTTTAAAAATGGGTGTTTCATTTAGTTTTGTCGCATTTCCGATTTAAGCCCCGCCCACATTCGGTTCTATCCGAATACAGAGACAGATACAGATCACATTGCGATAGTAACAGATACAGATACAAATACAGATAATGGCTGTGCTGCACACCCCTAAAAAGTATGATATGACTATTGACATTTGGGTCTACTACCGAAATTGTGGCTCTATTTAGACTGAATTTGTGCCTGAGAAACTTCAGTGTGAATGTAATGAATCCTTTTCTAGATTTGAAAATATTTTTAACACTATCTGGCCATTTTTTAGATCCATTTGTGATAGATAGATAGATAGATAGATAGATAGATGGATAGATGGATAGATGGATGGATGGATGGATGGATGGATGGATGGATGCCAGGTCTCTAAAAACCTGAAAATGTAAGAGAGTTTGGTGAAATTCCCACAGCTTTAAAAAAGTAAAAAATCTCTGAACCCAGAAAAGCCATATTGAAACTCAAAAATTAAACAGAGAGAAAGTGAATATACGGAGGATAACAGATTCATTTGCCATCTTCATTTTCCTCAAGCTGTGTTTTATAACAAACAAAATGGAGTGGATAAAACACTGTGTGTCTTTATGTAGACATTGCCCATCTGCTGTACTGTGTATGGAGTCTGTGTGTTTTGGGAAGGGATGAGATGCTATTTCAGTCCTGGAATCACAGAGATAAGAGTACTCTCTGTAGAGCCATATAAATAATGAGAAAGAGAAAGAGAGAAAGGTGGCAGAACAAATGCGATTAGGCAGAATAATCATGAGACACTGATACTGATCCAGGAGCAGATTCGCTGGCATGAACAGATTGGCACAATTAGACAGGAAATGGCTGTTGACATCATCAGTCATGTGGAGGGCACAGATGGGCTCTACCTAGGAGACAAGCAGGTGAAAGCAAGAGTAAATATTTGAACCAACTATCATAGCACAGAACATATTAAATTGGTAGATAACACCAATTTATTATTGTTTTATGCATAAATCTAACCAAATTTAGTGAGGTAAGAAACAAACTGTTTACCAATGGGGTAAGAAAGTAACTTAATTTCCAAGCTATTTTCTGAAAAGAAGTCATATTGTTAAGTCTAACAGCATTACTGACATATAAGAAGTCTTTCTATCATAAAAACATACTGTCAATTTTAGAACTTAATTGAATCCCCAAAGCAATAATAGCATTTATTGATGCCAAATCGACTCTTTCTCTACATCTGTATATTAGTGATGTCACAAAGGGTACTCATTAATTCATGACAACCTCTACAGCAATAACACCTACTTTAAAATCATCACGCCCATTGCCCCACATAGTGCTCACTTCCTATACAGAGAGACAGAGAGGAGGACAAAAGGGCTACTGTGGCCTCACTACTCCTGAACACCAAATGGGACCCATCTGGACTATTTTGAATCATTTTTGTATATAGGCATGCCCTTCACAGATGTCTTTGACTGTTCCCATGTCTCTTGCATGATTTTAAAAGAAGCAATGTCTGACTACGACCCTGGAGTCACAAGTTCGAATCCAAGGGTGTGCTGATTGACTCCAGCCAGGCTCCCAAAGCAATCAGTTGGCCCGGTTGCTAGGGTGTGTAGAGTCACGTGGGTTACCTTTATCATGGTCGCTATGAGGTGGCTCTCTCTCTTGATGGGGCACGTGGTAAGTTGTGCGTGAATGCAGTGGTGAATAAAATGAGCCTCCACATGTGCTAATTCTCTGCGTTAACATGCTGAGCAAGCCACGTGATAAGATGCGTGGGCTGACTGTCTCAGAAGTGGAAGCAACAGAGATTCGTCCCCCGCCACCCTGTGCTGCGCCATCACAAGGAATAAGAGTGCATTGGGAATTGGGAATGCCAAATTGGGGAGAAAAGGGGATAATATCCCAAAAATGTAATACAATTAAAAAAAGTATGCAATGTCAAGTTTAAACTCTGAAGAGAAGACTAGGTTTCATCAGCTTATGTCACTTGTTGTTTTGTAGCTTAATCTGCTCAACAAACAGTTTATTCGCCCATCAGCACTATTTAAAAAATGTTAATTAGCATCCGGTGTAAGTGTTAACAGGTGTGCTTGAGATGAACAGTTTAATATATTTGGATGCAATGTGTTGGATGTACGTTATGAGTAAACCCTGACATTTAGTTTTATAATGTTGTTGAGCTGGTTCATTCTCTACCGATTGAGTTTCAAAAATGGCTGAATTTGAGGGGTTGCATGATGTTAGCCAAACAGAACAGTGGTAAATGGTCTGCACTTATATAGCGCTTTTTTTTAACCTTAGAGGTTACCGAAGCGCTTTACACTGTGACTCATTCACCCATTCACACACACTCATACACCAATGGCGGAAGAGCTACCATGCAAGGTGCTAGCCTGCCATTGGGAGCAACTTGGGGTTCAGTGTCTTGTCCAAGGACACTTCGGCATGTGGAGTCATGTGGGCTGGGAATCGAACCACCAACCCTGAAATTGGCAGCTGACCCACCCAAACACCTGAGCCACAGCCACCCCCAGTGAGCATTTACGTTGAAGTTTAAAGGAGGCGCATAGGCTAAAACCGAGCGTTTCAGACAGAGAGCCATTGACAAGGAGGAAAAGTATCATATATTACTAAATTATGTCTGTTTTAATGCAAACAAACTTTACTAACATTTACTATCAGTGGACTTCAGGGAAAATAATAAATATATTTTTTTTAAAAAAGCATTTCATGACCCCTTTAAGTAAATTTATCTTGTTTTAAGGATGTTTAGATATTTTAACTAGAAAACTATATAAAAATAAGCCACTAAATCTCTTTTTTTGCAGTGTAAAGAGTGAAAATGGTTTCATGACACTGAAAGATTAAATTGCTCTCAAACCTCTCAGTACACTGCATTAATACACTTACAGATGGAGGTCATTTAAGGATATTTCCATTTTAAAGGGCTGTTCTGCATATGACATTCATAGGACACATGGACTCTTTCATATAATGAATTTATGGGCAGCTTCTCGACGTTCATTTGTGTGATATTCCATTATTAATATTTTCCACAGCTGTGGGCTCTCTACAAAAGTGTTTGTATTATGAGGGTTAGCTTATGTATCATACAAATGTTATGTGTTACAAGTGCTAAAATGGACTTTGATAAGTGTTTCTATAATACAAGTTCCAAACACCATCAATGTTTTACTAGAAACATTTTGTCTTTTAACTGCCTGAAAACTGCTTGTTTAAAGGTCCCATTAAATTGCTCTACAAATACAATTTTCTTCCTTGTGTTGAAGTATTTCCTATTGAAACAGGAACTTAAGTTTGGACATTTTAAAGGCTTGACCTTTTAGGACATTTTACAGCTTTTAGTCCAAGTTACTTCAGTTTTTGTTCCATCCTGGCAAAACCACACATAGATAGCTTATAACATGGATCAAAGCAATACACAATGGTGGCCTGTCAGAGGAGGCAATGCTGAGCCTCCTCAAAAATGTATTCAAAATGGATGTAACAACAAAGGTAATCAATTTAACTGCTGTTTTAATCTGTTTTCCTACTTAAATATATAACATAATGCCTTTAATGGAAAAATATGTATTTTTATGCATAGAAAATGATGGTTCATTGAAGATGCCCATGGTTATCATTGGGAGAGCACTGATGTGTCTAAATGGTAGTCTGTCAAATTATGCTGTGTCTTTGACCTACAGTCTATTTACTGTTTTATGAGTATCAGTGGCAGGTGGTAGTTATATATAAGGGGGAGGGGACATTCTTACGCTAGAAAGCATTTATTTTTTTGTTTAAGCCCCTGTGGATGTCATCAATATCAATATACAGTATTTGGTCCATTATCCAAGAAGAGAAAGAATCATTTATATGCTAGAATGTTTTTATATAACATTTTATTTTGTCTAAATATATATATATATATATATATATATATATATATATATATATATATATATATATATATATATATATATATATATATATATATATTAGTTTATTAAAAGTTTATTTTAACTTTCAGGAGTACACTAGCATATGAATAGCCTCAAAGCAGACATGGAGTAAAAATACAAAATTCTAATTTTTATTTCATGGAGTAGCTTTAAACTAGTAATGAAAAAAAAAAAAAAAGTGATTGGTTCTGTATCCATGTTGTACTCAAATACAGTTGACACACTTGGATTTCTTCTTTAAATATCATTGGATTGCACTTTACAAAAAGGTTCCATTTCTTAACATTAGTTAACAACATTAGTTAACATTAAACATACATTTATTGAATTGGTATTTAATATACAAATAATTAAAGTTTACAAATGGTAGTTATTTTGGTATTACTTGTAGTTATATTTCACAATCCACAAATTTTGCAGATTAAACTTTGTCTGGAATTTAAAAAAAGAGGAGACCCTCCAATCCAGACTTCACTAAAAAAAAAAGTACCAAACGCAGACACTATTTTTTTCACCATTATCACGATTATTCTAATTTTTTTTTTTTATTGAGATCTGTGAGCTAGAATATTTTGACATATAATGTTTTTAGATAATTCCAGAATAAACAAAATTATGTGTAATAGATGACTGGGTTTTAGGGTCTTTTACAAAAAAAGAAAAGGAGATTTAAAAAAAATATATATTATTATGGAGAAGTGCAAAGTTAATGGATATCACATTATGTTTAAAAACTAAAAAAAAATATATATATATGAAATACACTTGACAGAAATGTTTTAAATCTTATGATGTATACAGTATAATTGACACAAAGGGTTTTCTCTTTCCTTTTAAAGAACATACAACAACAACAGACAAATCATTTTAATCAGATTCCTCCAAAAAAATCTACTTTCAATCTTGAACACAAACTCTCCATTACTGTTTATTTAAAAACTAACAAAAATAATATAGTATACGCATATACAACCAGAATGCATTATTTAGTTTCTTTTTTTTTTCATATATATATATATATATAATTATATATATATATTTCTTATTGTTTTTATATTTTTTTCCCATCTCAGCACATTTCTACAATATCAGCAAAATTCATCAGTAAGGAGGGTGTGGCAGTGCCACAGTTACGCCTTTGCTAGATGTGGGCCCGTTTTCCTGACCTGGAGTCAGACCACTAACTGTCACTGATCAGTAAACAAACATACTAAAGTGAATTAAGTATGACTTTGATATAGTTTGTGCTATAACATCTGATCTCTATTGATAAAAACAATCCATAACACTGCCTGTGGGATATTTCTCTGCTTGCGATCCCTTATCATGCAATCCAGTCACGTGGACATGCAATTCCATTGATGCGTGGCTGTGTGCACCATGCAAAGTGCAGTGTTTTAAAATGGGGAGGAGGAGGGGGGGATGTTCTTCATGTGACATAATCATCTTTATGACCTGGTCAGATGACAACCTTAATCATCATTCAGGATAGCTTCCTGTAACTTTTACTTCCTGTAACAGACATGAGTCCACTGATGGTATGACAGACAGCAGCAAAGCCAACATGGTCTCATAGTGAAAACGTGACTCTATATACAGTTTGCTAAATTGTTATACATGTCTCCAGGTACAATCACCTGCAGTTTCCAAGTGAAATTAACACTAAAGGTGCTACAACAACTGTGTGTTTTATTCACTTTCTCTCAAATCATGACTTCAGTGGCTGATTTTGACTTTATAAACACTGATTCTCTCTATTACTCAGACCCTTCTATGGTATGATATCGAGACACATTTACTCTAGCGCATCTTTTGAAAAATTATTTGTATTACAGACCCACTTACATATATACACTTATTCCAATATTATTAGCTTGCATGGTAGCGCACCTCCTAGAGCATTGGACTTTGGATTCGGAGGACCGCGGTTCAAAACCAGACTAGAATTCAAGCTGACACACTTCAGAGACATCGAAGCGTCACGAATTGGCTTGGTTGCTTCAGAAAATGTGCTTTTCATCATCCTTCTGCATTTTAAAACACTGTCGGTTAAGGGTAAGGATGTCTGTTTTGTTAAACTCTCATTTCTCTTTTCAGGCACTATTTGTTAAGTTTAGGGTAAAGTTTTAGGTTAAGGAGGTAAGTTTTATTAAATCCTCCATCTAAAAGTCGCCTTAAAAACCTTGTCTGATTACAAGCTCATTTCGCTCGGATTTGGCACCCCCTGCTGGACATTTCCCTTGAAAAGTGCAACCACATGCGTTATGAAGCACGTAATTTCAGTTTTGCGAAAAACTTTGCAATGCTCGCGTAAATTTCATGAGACCAGGCTGGCAACATCCTTCTCGGGTTTCGTCAATCGTTCCCTCTTAGGCTCGAAACATATTCCACTAAACTATGTGAACGCAAACATTCTACATGTAAATTACATTTACATTTATTCACTTAGCAGATGCTTTTATCTAAAGTGTCTTCCAGTGCATTCAAGGTATACATTTTAATAGTTTACGTTTACCCTGATAGCCTAATCGAACACGAGACATTGCCGTTTCTTGCTTCATACTTTACCACTTGAGCTACGGGAACTCTTCAAGCTATGCAAGCTCGATTTTCATATGGAAATATTTCAAAATGCAATAATGCAGTGCAAGTACATGTTGGATTCTCAGCATTGCCATAAGGGATGCAGGCGGGCATTAGTGCAAACTTCTGTCATGACTGAGCAACAATTTGAAGATAATCTTGTTAAGTTAGCTAGATAACGTTAGTTAAACTGTCAACATGTTTATGTACCACATGAATAGTTACACATGTGGTTTAATGGGATGAATAATTGAAGGTAACTTTATTGTCCTCCCCTTGGATACTGAGGTTTGTTACTGCCAGAGGAACGCAAGAACGGATGGTAAGGGGCCGAACACAAAGAGCGCGTGTTGTGTCCGTCCACATGTTTTTTTCAACAGTCTTTCTATATTCAATAGACTTTGACTGTTTCACCCCAGTGCTTTACTGTTCTTTCACCATTTCGGGCAGGAGCGCTGTGTTTTTGAGAAGTGGTGACATCAACAAGAACGTAAACTTTTAAAAACTTATCTCGAACACCTGTGTTCTATTCAATGCGATGTGCCTAGCTTTTTTCTTATACTGTAGCGCAAGAACGCCTTTGCTTTGAACGGCCCCTTGAGTATGTTTAATAGCAGAGCGTGCTTGCGATGTGTAGGCCATGCATTAATGTTTATGTATTTGCATAAGGTATGTTTCTGGCCTTGTTATCAGCACAGACCACAATCAGCAAACTTTTCTTGCTAAAATGTTGCAGCAATATTTCTCCATGTAGCTGAGATGTATCGTTTCAACATTACCATTGTGCGCATTCCATAACCAACTCAGCTAGTCCGCTGAGGGCAAGGTGTGGAGTTGGAAATACTTGAGACACCTGGTTACTCCACTGATCTGATCTGACATTATACGCAGCATGTATTGAATACACATATTTGTCTAGTGAGTACTTAAAAACCAATGCTTCCTTTGAAGTACACACCCACTTTAACGTAATACACGAGGAGTCACAATCATTCACAATCATAATCAAATTATCAACACTTTTCTGTTGTTTGTGAGTCTTTCATTCTCCAACTATAGGTGTAAAAGCCATTTCTAGGATGGCGATCATCATATATCGGTCCCACATTGAAAGCGTGGGGCTCTTTTTCTCTTTAGAGCACAGTTTTATTTCTTTCTCACTGCTGGTGTATTATGTTCTCTTCCTAAATAGTGCTCATTTTGTTGTGGGTCCTCAAAGATTTACTGAAAATGTGACTGTGTTAGTACACGTTTATTTACAACCAGAGTAAATACATGTTGTGTTTTCTTTAAAATGGCCCCTGAAACCTGTTTGCGAAGCGGATTGTGAAAACTTGTACAGCAAATGAGAGTAAAAAAGAGACAGAGAGTGTGATACAGCTGGTCTTCATAGGCATTCAGTAGAGGTCGTTTTCATGATTATAAAAGCTACAAAACAAACATGAGAACACAAGAGGCTCTTTTAGTTGTTTTGTTCACTGGGACCAATTCCGTAAAGTAGTTTTCATGCTAAAGGGGCACGTACCGACTAATTTTTTACTGCTGCTAATAACAAGATTTGATCTATAAACACCAGGGTATTAATTAATAAATAAATAGAATCTAAAATTTAATTTTTGAATGTGTAAAAACAAACATGTTTTGTTGATTGGGGTGGATAGTGAGTTGAAAGCAGATACTCATAGCTATTGTTACAATTATTCATGGAACATGTCTTTGATACCTTTTTTCAACCACAGACATAAAGACAAGCTCTAGGGGTGCCATATATCAAATAAGAGACAAAAAAGTACAGAGATCTAAGAAAATTCCATGATATTGTTCCTATTGACGTCAAAAAATGTGGTGCATTTACTGGTTTCCTTTGATGTTTGTTTGCATGTTTGTTTTGGCAATGTATCTAACCCTGCCCCTCCACAATCCAACCCAGTCCTATACACAGTCCCAATTGGTGGAGACGCCTGTCAATTATCGCCTCAGCAAGACTGTGACCATTGAGAGAAGGTAGAGGTTGAAGCATGGAAGATTCTGGCTGCTTCTGCCTTTGACCACCTTCTTGTTCTCTGATGGATTGGCATAGACTTTGGGTTTGTCCGTGTTAAGGACTTTTACACGGGGGCCATGGGAACACTGGTCCTCAGCACACATTCCACTTCCTGATCCGCTGATGTCATCACCTATAAACAAGAACAAAATGAGTGATTTCATACTCATGAGATTTCAGGAATGTTCCACAGCAATGACTACCATCCAGAAGAGGTTTGAATGAACCAATTCGCTAAAATGAATTAGCCTTCCCAGCTTTCACTAAATTTGAAAACAGATGCAGCTACTTTAACAATCCTGAAAAATGTAGCTACCGTTTTCAGTAGTGCTATAGTAGCAAACTAAGCTAGTTTTTTCAGTAGTTTTAGAGGCCTTTCAAACCTAACATGTTTTTGCTGCATCTTTGAACATGTTCGGTGTAAACAGCCCTTTATAAGTATTTTTTTAAGCAAATTTGTTTGATTTGTTTTAAGGAATTTGTTCATTTATTCAGTTAATTTCAATAATTTGCCAAGCTACATTTTTAGTAGTGTAATACTAACTACATCTGTTTTTGAATATGTTTACGGTGGGGTGTCCGATTAAATTCATGAATTGGTCCGATTGATTTTACTGAATTGGTGAATTTCATTGGTTTATTTAAAGGTGAATTTTGTAATTTTTGCACTACTAGTGGCACCAAATGGAATTACAAAAAAAAAGTATGTTTTCAAACAACCTTAGACAACACCCCTTAGACTCATCATGCCCTTTTACACTATCTGATTCCTGTGAACATATAGGCCATTGTAAATAAAAGTTGATACACTTTTAATGTCGTAATAAACAAGACCACTATAACATAGACAAGCCGGACAGAGCGCGTGGCAGAGGAATCAGGTCATCCGATAGCATCGCCACATTGTACGGCAGCTAGGTCAAGTCAAGTCAAGTGGTTTTTAGGTATGTAGTATCTTATGAATTTATCTGCAGCTCTACAGTAATGAGCTAATTTGTATGACAATACCTTTAGTGTAGCATACCTGTCGAGAGGTAACTCCGTCAAATCCCAAAAATACCCTCAAAGTCCTCCACCTTGTAAATGTGACACCAGTGTTAATGCTGGATTTATCCGTTCTCTGTCTTTTAGCAAGTCTTTAAATTTGGCTTTAACATCTATAGGTGAAGTTAAATTTATTTTCTTTTATAGATGTCTGCCATGGATGTTCATATTTCCCCGGTTGAACAGCTTACTACAAGTAGCAATGCCCCAAACTCACGCTAAAGTTTGAGCTACAAAGGGATGGGTGGAGCTGAGCGTGCCGCTCAAAATATAAAATCACAGTTTTGATGCCCAGGAAGCTCAGTGTTTATACTTTTGGGGGAGGTAAACCCACAAATTGCTTACTTAAAGTGGTCAATTAACAAAAACTGGGATAGTAGAACATATTTTTTCAGTAGTGTTGTAGTAACTACATCTATTTTTAAATAAGAGTCAGCTAAGAAGTCAGATTCATTTTAGCAAATCAGGTCATTTGTTAAGTTAATTTCAATAAATCAGTTAAAAAAAATATACACCAATTAATTTGTTATACCAACTAAATAAAGGCCTTTGCACACCGAACGTAAATATTCCCATGAAGCCATTCACATCTGGAGTGAACATTTGCATGTCAACATAATGAGTTTTTTTATTTTACAGTGAGAGTGTTGTTTATTGTTTTTTCTTCGACCTGCAATGAAATGCTCTGACCAATAAAACATGAGCTTTGGATCATGTGTCGTGTGCCACTGCAGTTACCAAAACCAGCGCAACTGGTGGCGCTAAAGCACAGAAAGCTGTTTTGTCCACCAACATTAAATGCTGAAGTAACTAAGGACTAAGCCACAGACAAAGACAGTTTCTGTGTGGTCCGAGGATAGCATTGAGAAATTAAAGGGCTGTTTTGCTTCTACTGATTGGGAACTCTTTCATGACGAGATGGACATTGAGGTGGCTACAGAGACTATAACTGATTACATTAACTTTTGTGTGGACACAGTTGTGGAGAAGAAAACTGTAACTGTATTTCCTAACAACAAAAGCTATATAACAAAAGAAGTTAAGGAGTGTTTAAATAGAAAGAAATGGGCTTTTATTAATCAAGACAAAATTGAACTAAAATCAGTCCAAAAGGAATTGAATTTGCTACTGAGGGGCGCAAGGAAAAAACATAGAGATACTATTGAACAAAACTTTAATTCAGGGTACTCCAAAAAATTGTGGGACGCTATGAAAGTCGTAACTAATATGGCACCTCCTCGAAAGAGGCTTGTAATTAGCAATGACCTATAGATATATAGAAGAGCAAATGACTTGAATGATTTTTTTCTTAGGTTTGAGTCACCAATGAATCAACTGTGTACTCTGGACCATATTATATGTAATTCAGGTCAAAGGCTAGAGATGGCACCTAATAGAGTAAGCTCGCAATTTAGGGGTATATGTTCCAAAAAATCCATGGGTCCTGATGGAACTTCAGCTTTTTTGCTAAAGACTTGTGCAAATGAACTTACTCCAGCATTCTGCCCTATCTTTCAGAAATCTATTGACTCACATATTATTCCATCTTTGTGGAAGAAATCTATAATTATTCCTGTTCCTAAGAAAACTTGCCCAGTTGGAAATTCTGATTTTAGACCTGTGGCTTTGACTTCAAATGTTATGAAATGCTTTGAGAGACTTGTTGTAACTGTCTTAAAGGATCAGGTTAAATCATTCCTTGATCCACTTCAGTTTGCATATAAGGTTGGACGGGGCACTGATGATGCTATTAACTGCATCACTCATTTGGTGAATAGTCATTTAGAAGATTCCCAGGCATATGCTCGTTTACTTTTTATAGATTTTAGCTCAGCATTTAATACACTTCAACCCAATATACTGATGAAGAAGTTGATAGAGCTAGAAGTGAACCCATTCTGCATTAAGTGGTTTTATTCTTTTTTAACTAATCGTACACAACAAGTCAGAGTTAATCATTTCTATTCTGAGACGAAAACTACTAATATAGGGGCCCCGCAGGGCTGTGTTAGCTCACCCTTTTTATTTTCACTATACACTAATGAGTGTGTCTCTAGTCAGGATGATACATATTTCATCAAATTTTCTGACGACACAGCAATATTGAGCTTACTGAATAAGACAACAAATCCCTTGCAGTATTTTTCTGATGTTGACAGATTTGTCAGTTGGTGTGACACTAATTCCTTGGTTTTAAATGAAAGGAAGACTGTTGAAATGATTTTTGATCCCAGATCTGTGGGAGACCATAGCCCTGTAAAAATACATGGTAATATTATTGAACAGGTTTCTTCATATAAATACTTGGGAGTTTATATGGACAATTTACTATGCTGGTCTTCTCACATCGACAATCTTTGTTCCAGACTGCAGCAGAGGTTATACTTTCTGCGAAGGCTAAAAATGTTTGGAGTAAACCAGAGGATTTTGTTTCTATTTTATCAGTCCGTTTTTGAAAGCATAATTAGATACTGTATTACTGCATGGTATGGAAATCTGACTGTTCAATCTAAATCAAAACTAGCACGCCTGGTACATTCAGCTCAAAAAATCACAGGGGGGGAGGAAAAACGAACCATACAAGAACTGTACGAGGCATCTATTTCAAGGCAAGCTAAAAGAATTGTCTCTGATGATACTCATATTTTATATAAGTATTTTAATTTGCTACCATCAGGGAGAAGATTCAGGGTCTTGTTGTGCAAGTCTAATCGTTATAAAAACTCCTTTGTTCCAACTGCGATCAAAATTTTAAATAGAGATTTTCCATTTAATTGATGTAGTATGCTGCTAGTTTTTTATATATAATTTATTGAATTGTGCTATTGCTTATTATTGCATGTTATTGTATGTATTGTGTTGTGTGTGATTGATGTTGTTGTGCACTGGCCGTGTGTCATGTTGTCCAAGACAAATTTCCCAGGAATGGGACAATAAAGTATAATAATAAAAAATAAAAAAAACTCAAGGAATAAATCCTGAACCAGAGCAAAGAGGATGTGTATTTCATTTGCATCAAATGCCATAAAAAAATTCTCAAATGGGTTCAACTTTATGGATCTTAAGGGTTTTTCTTTGCCAAATGAATAATATTAATATTATTGCTGTGACTTACAGTGCACACTGTATGTATGTATGTATGTCTTTGTATCAAAGTGCATTTGTATACCAAAGAAACATGGTAATGTTGATTGTCGATTAGTGGCACCTATTGTAAAGGTGTGAATGGCGATAATTCACCTCGCTTTTAATGTGAAAGAGCCATTCATCGAATTTTGTTTTGCATTAATGCAAACTGGTGTGCATATGTCTTAAGACAGTTATTGTTTTTGTGCCAGAATTTAGTAAAATTGTATAATTAAAACGACTTGGTGCTGTTAAACAGTTTATATGTATTTGGTTGTAGTGTAGCTTATTACGTTTTCCACTGGGTCGCTTGACAGTAGTTTTAAAACTTAAAATTATTAGTAGCTTCTAGCTTTGCAACCAACAGTTTTAAAGTGTCTTCCTCAACACTGAGACATTTAATAGCAAAATCCACAACAACAGGTCAAGCTTTTTTTTAAATCTTAAATTGGTTTACTCACTGGTGTCCTGGAAGTCCACGTCATTTCCATTGATAGCGAACTTCAGTCGGTTGATCATGATCCTGAGTTGCATGATCTGTTTGCGTACGGTCATGTCTGGTTTGGTGACATCAATCTCTACCTCAGGATTATTAATCTGGCTAGCTAATCCGTCTCCCATCACCTCTGGTAGATACCTGATAGAACACAACACAAAAATAAATATACTACTGAATTTCAACCAAATAACCATCCAAGAAAAAAACTATACAACTAATAACTACAAGAGTGAGTGACTCAAGTCAATTTTTATTTGTATAGCGCCTTTCACAACACACATCGTTTCAAAGCAGCTTTACAGAAGTTCAGCATTAACAGACGATGACTCACACAAAATAACTACACAGCTGAATAACTCATCAATTTAAGAGCGTCATATCATGAGGAATCAAATTTTCCTTGATATTTTAACATTTAAGTGGTCATTGTACTATAAAAACATACTGTATGTTTCAGAACTCAAAACTTTATCTCTAGCCCAAAAAGAGCATTTATCGTTTCCACCCTGAAAAAACGACTAATTTTATAATCGGTCCCATAGTGACGTAGGAACGGGGCTCATTTGAATAGTCCCCACCTCAACAACATAATCGTTGTGGTGAATTCATAGAGAGAGAGAGAGAGAGAGAGCGGCTGAGGGACTGTTAGTTTGTGTGTTTGTTTGATATGTAAGCAATTGTATAGTCAGCCATTTTAATCACATATTAAACCATGGTTAGTACTCCAACGCGGAGCAAATCATGCTTACTACATGATTACTTCCAAAGAAATACATTATTGGCCACAAAATATTGATTTGGCACTTAATTATTTTTATTTTGTAAGAAGAACATGTAGTAAGGAGTGTAACGAAAGACTTGCTTGTAAGGCTGCCAGCTGTCTAATTTTAGCCAGGACATCCTCAGTCAAATTGAGATTTGACTGAGGGAGACCATACGTACTGAAGACATTCTGATTTGAGGGGTTTGAATGTGTTTCTGTTAAAAATGAGGTATAATTAAGCTAAAGTAATAATGCATTTACCTATCAACACTCATGCCGTTCCAACATCTGTCTACTTCACTGAGTCCAATCTCACGATCCACACACATTTTACTGGGCAAATGGACCCAGTACTGCATCATATCCCTCAACATTCTGGAAACTTCTGATAACTGAGAAAAGGAGAGAAAGGATTCATGGGTCACTGTTACAAATTAGATGTATTTGATGGAACATGTACATCTAGTAGACATCTCCACATCACACAATCAAACACTCACTAGTTTCTCCAGTTGAGCTCCAGGGGTGCTGCTGACCTCGTCTGCTGTGTTTATCCCACGTTTGATTTGGTCCTCAGTGATGGAGCTCTGAGAAGGAGAACCACATGCCTGGAACACCTGAAAAACAAACTGTCACATCAGAGACTATAGTAGGACATGGGTCTCAGGGCTTGTGTTGGGGTTTGGGACAGGTTTGATATAAGGGCTCTGGTTAGATCCGGTTTATTTTTTACCATCTTAGAAATCACTTACAAACATAAAAATGATAAACCATGGAATTAATTGAAGTACTTTGGAATGCCATGAAAATATGGAACGTGGTAATCATAAAGTACCATGTTATCAAAGTGCCATGGTATTACCATCTGATACCATCATTATTTCCTGGGTCTGCCACAGTTCTTTTTGTTAGGGATAGAGCAGAAGTGTACGATTCAGTTTAGGGAAATTGTTTATGGTTGAAATAGGTAAATGTTAATAATTAGAAATAAGGTATAGGATTATGGTTTAAGAAAAGGTTAAAGATGAAGGCTTTTATGGTTTATAGTTAACTGACCTTATTGTTAAAAGTATTGAGGTTGTCTTGCATGTAGAGAATAGCCTCAGCAATACGCTTGGGCAGAGACAGAACCACGGAGTCCACACTGTAGGGCCGGCTCAGTTTGTCAACGACCTGTAACATAGCATCTACACACACACACACACACACACACACACACACACACACAAACACAGAATATACATCTTTTACATTACGTTGGCTCTTGCAGCTCTATTTTAGAAACTTATCATAAAATTACTATCATAAAAAAGACTGTGTTCCTTTTTGCACATGCTCTCTTAAATCATCATTTTGGGTTTATGCCGTTCAGTCGTCATGGCAACAAAGTTGTAAAATTAGATATACTTTTATATTAGATATAAAATGTTAGTAAGTGATGTTACCACAATAAAATTATGTTAACACATTTTTTTATGTTTACGTCTTGTGGCTGTACTTTTTAATCAGTGAGTATTTTAGCATTTACGGATTGGCCGCATTAACTTCAATTGTAAGTGCCTCATAATAACCCAGATTTTTGCTTCTTTTTTTTTTAAGGAAAAATTGAAAATAATTTTGCGGTATTCAACAAGACAATATATCACAAATGCTGTCGACTGAGTTTAACTTCTATTGAACCCAGAGTATTCCTTTAAAATTATATACATATAGTATTTAACCTCTAATGTACCACCTGTAGCTCTGTGGTGACAACCTAATTTTTTCTATATTGTCCATTGAAGCTATGTCTGTAGCTTCAATGTCCTCGTGCGTGTAATTATACAGTAATAAAGGATCCAACTTGGTCCCGCCCACCTGCCAGGTTTTTCCACTCAGAGCTGAGATCCGCTTGATTGGCGAGGCAGCCCTTCATTACGTTCTTACAGTAGTTTGAGCAGGGCTTGGCAAAGGCCACACCACTACAGTGAGGACAGTATGTCAGCTTCATGACAGCCCTCACACATTCAGTGCTCAGAGACACCTGCAAGAGAGAGAGAGAGAGAGAGAGAGAGAGACTGGTCAACATGTCAATATGCACCAAGAGTATACATGTATTACTATAACAAGTGATTCATATGTTGAGTGATTTATGACTGTAAACTATATTAAGAATTGAATACATTTTTGCAATACTGTAAATGTTAAAGGGATAATTCACCCAAAAAATTTAAATGTACTTTTATGGAGAAGATTTTTTAAAGAATATTGACACTGCTCCTTTCCATAAATAGTGGATGGTGACTGAGGCTGTCAATCCCTAACATTCTGCTAGACATGCTTTGTTGACTCTGACTCTAGAAACTTACTGTAAGAATGTTAAAGCTGAAGTATATTTTTAGTGTTAAAGGCTCATTTTCTCGAAAACTGTAAAAACTGTTTCTGTTGCACCATGAAAAATGTCAAGACTCGAGCTCCTCGAGCTTCAGTATATGGACAGCAAGCCAAATAAATAAAATAAATAAATGAATAAGTTTACCTCATCTATACAAGATTACATTAACATATGAACTACGAAAGTCCCAACAGAGCTATAACACAAACACTCCCAGGCACACATGTATCTTTAATAGACTTGACAAAGTACAGTATGTTGAATAAGAACACCAGCATCCAGTGTATCGTGTAAATACACTGATGCACAGACTACATAATATTTCTGACCGCATCGATGAATGAGCTCAGCTCTCAATCTGAGCGGATTACAGATGTTCAGATTACATGGTTGAGATTGCATTTAAGAAACACAAGAGATTACAGTCTCAACAACACCACTCTGTATTGCCCATATATATATATATATACATTTCAAAATTAAAAAGAAAATGGATATAGGGAGAGATGGTAAAGACCAAATGAGTTTTGTCCAAAAATATAAGGAAGAATTAAATACACCGTTAATTGTCTGTGAACAATAATATCTGTACCCTCATACAGGAGCCTCATGGGAGGAACTGACAGAAGCATATTTGCAGAATAGAAGTATATCAACATTATTAGGTGAGACACAATATAATTCAATGGCTATTTTCTTCAGTTACGAGATGCACATGGCTGCTAAACCATTGCTGTGGTCTAGAAGCACAAGGACTGCAACTGTCAAAAAAAAAAGAAAAAAAAAGATTATTAATGAAGTGTTTGTAGTCTGGAATTTATTTAGGGACACAAGGCAAAAGCAAAACAATGCAGAAAGATCTGGAACGGAAAGGAAAGGTTCATAAGGTTTGGTTTGGTTCGTATATATATATATATATATATATATATATATATATATATATATATATTTTGATTTAATTATAAAGAATAATGTGTAACATAACATTTGAATTTTTCTAACGGTTTACTTGTGTTTGAAGCTCCAATAATGTTGCATAATGTTAGTGGCGTCATCTCTCTAGGACTTTTAGTTTAAAGATGTGAGCTTGAAGCAAGACCCCGTAACATTCTCTCTAGTTCTTTGCTTTAAAGGGGTCATGAAATAGAGAATCACATTTTCTTTGATATTTAGGCATATAAGAGGTAACTGTACAATCAAAACAATGTAAATGTAAAAACTCAAAACATCCTCCCCAGTCTAAAAAGAGCATTTACAGTTACCACCCTGCTGAAACATCTCATTTTGAAATCTGTGTGTTTGTGTCGTAAAGAGACTCATTTGTATTTACACATCCTTGAACATGCGTCATCGCACCCTTGTCCCCGCCCACTGGCACGCAGTTTGCGAGACAGAGAGAGAGAGAGAGAGCAGGACAGACAGGCCTTGTATGTCTAACTATTCCTGAACACCAAAGGGGACCCATCTGGACTATTTTTGTATTATTTTTGTATATAAACATGCACTAGACAGATGTCATTGACTGTTGTCACATATTTCACGGTGCTATTAAAAGATGCGGTGTAAAGTTACAACTCAGAACAGGAGATGCCATTCTCTTTCATTCAGCTGCTCTGCCTCTTGCTTTTTTGAGCACAAACTCGTCCTGGATGTGTTTTTTCACACATCTATCACACTATTTTTAATTGTTGGAGTATGTAAATATGCACTAGATGGATGGCTTTGATCGTTTTGATGTCTTTCTGGTGATGTGCGCTTATGTGCATCATTTCACCGTGCTTTGGACCGTGTACGTGCATTTCTTTCAGCTTATATCAGCGTGGATTGTTTGTTAACCACCCATAAAATGATTCAAGCTTTGCAAAGGAACGGTTATTGAAGGATGTGGAAGCTAAAGACATTATTAGACCTGATGCAAAACCGTGAGTAAACAGATTCATTCACAAATTATTCAAATGTCATGATTGTTTGATAGTTAATGGCGCTGCTGTGCTTACAGTAAGTGAACAGTTTAATATATTCTGATGCACTGTGTTGAATGCGTGTTGTGTGTAACCCCTGAAATTTAGTTTTATAATGTTGTGGAGCTTTGTTCATTCTCTTCCAATTGAGTTTCAAATATGGCTATATTCGAGGGGCTGCACAATGTTAGCCAATCATAACAGTAGGAGTTTACGTATGAGGCAAATACCAAGCATTTCAGTCAGAGGGTCAGAGACAGGTTGGAATATGATCATATATTACTAAATTTTGACTGTTTGGTGCCAAAAATAAACTTTACAAACATTATCAGTGGATCTCAGGGAAGATAATAAAATTATACAAAAATAGCATTTCATGGCCCCTTAAATAAAACATTCTTAAAAGAAGTTCAGGACTACTGGATGTTACTTGCATTCAACTCATTCTCACAATTCATGGTGGTACAAAGAAATAAAGGAATTGGACAGAGTGCTACCACATTGTTGAAAAATAAGTAATGTGACCATGGATCAGCGCTACAACACATGGGAAGTTTATGTCCATTATTCTCTGGATATTAATACTGTGCTGTTTAGTTACAAATAGATATGCCTCTTGCAAAGGAGTTTAATATGTCTTTAAAGTGAAAATTTTAATGCATCAAGGTTGCCAAAAATGAAGTCATTTAGCCACATACTGAGACAAAAATATGAAAGTCTGTAACTGAAAAAACAAGAACTTGCATCAGATTCCCACACCCCTTAACACACACACACACACACACCACCCTTCAGGGAGACCTGGCAGTGTTTGTTACCCCGGAATGACTCAACCAAACACTCTTTAATGAGGAGAGAAAAGGAGAACAAGAGATAATAAGATGAGAGAGGGAGATACAGAGAAAATAAAAATGGAGTGAATGTGAGGAGGAGGATGTGTGAAGATGCACAGGGGAGGAGAGAAGAAAAGAAAGAGAGTGTGAGAGAACAAGTTGAGGGAGGATATTATGGCACATCAAAGATTCTGAAGATCTGTGATTCATCAGATCAGAGCAGGGCCAGATAGAACGAGAGTGTGCTGGCCAGTACTGCTCTGTTATGACATTTGGGGGGCTGGTGCAGTTCTTGAATGCCAGACTGGGAGTTCTAGATTCACAAAACAAATGATGTCCGAATAGACAATTAATTGTTCTTTTGAAGATATATTATGGGTTCAATACAAGCTAAGATCAATTGACAGCATTTGTGGGATAATATTGATTGCCACAAGGATATTTTCCACCTGTCCCTTGTTTATTTCAAAATTGCTACAGTATGGCACTTACATTACAATGAATGAAGTCAGTTCAGAAATATTAAAATACACAATGTTTAAAAAGCATTGCCACAAGATGTAAACATTTTAAGTTTTAAGATGACTAGTCTAATAAAATATCTGTTCTACATGAATTTAGTGTGAAAAAAAAAACGTCTCGGTTACGTATGTAACCTCCGTTCCCTGATGGAGGGAACGAGACGTCGTGTCGAAGAAGCGACACTAGGGGTCTCTCTTGAGCGCCGAAAGATGCCTCTGATCTATGAAAAAAGGCCAATGAGAGTTGGCGAACAGTATTTGCATACCCCGCCTCCGGATACGGATATAAAGGCGAGGGAAATACGCTCGTTCATTCAGGATTTTTCTGAGGAGCCAGGAGTGTTCCGGGCACCTCAGCGGCTTGGCTCAGCGATGTGGCCGGGAAGACACGACGTCTCGTTCCCTCCATCAGGGAACGGAGGTTACATACGTAACCGAGACGTTCCCCGTCTGTCGCTCACTTCGACGTCGTGTCGAAGAAGCGACACTAGGGGTCCACTTCAAAACTCGCCATGCGCTGAGCCATGTACGTGTACTGCTGACACAGAAGCGGGCAGGTATTTCTACGTGCACAAGCGACCAACTGTGCTCAGGCTGCACGTACTCTTCCCCAATGCCCCGAAAAAGCGTCAGAATCCTTTTGGTTACCCTAGGGGGGAACAAGGTGACGCTCCCAACTAGGGAACGGGCCAAGCCTGGCTGGGCCTCTTTTCTCTCTATGTTTTCTCGGCATAGAGCAAGAGCAGCCGGGGCCCTTACCGCATCGAGGGAAGGGGGTCTTATCCCGAATTCCTATTCTTTTTTAGGGGGAAAAGACCCTGCGGAGGCCACACCCACCCGAAAGGGGAGGTAGAGGTGGCAAAATACATCACATGGCCTCTTGGGTCACATGTGGGAAGAATGGCGCGGTGGTAGATCCCACCTCGAGGAGGGGGGAGTTGCTACAACACGGCGACCAGAGGGCAGCCAAAGACTGCCTAAGGGAGACGCGGATCAGCTCGTAAGGTGACTGTACCGTGGAAGAACACACAGGAGGTGTCCCGTAGGAGGCCTGATCTGTGGAGCACCTATTCCAGTAGGGGTAGCCTGGGGTACCCATAGTGGACTGGACCAGCAAGTCCCTCCGCTGAACTGCTGCGGGCCCGAAGGGCTAGGGAGGAATCAACCAGGGACCTAGGTTCTCTGGGAAAGAAGGAGCACTGTTTTACCTCGATCGAGGGAAACGGCGCTGGAAACAAGCGATGCACCCGGTCAGATCGTCGACGTGTACTGAGTTCTACGGGCTCGGATCTGAGAGAACATGGGACGAGACTGACTCAACCCTGAGATCGTAAGGGTGTTAGGTGCTGCTGTCTTAGGATCACATGAGTATCTGCCGGACCGAGCTCCAGGCAAGTGTCGTTAGTAGGGAACGCTTGCAGGTCCCCGACCCTCTTGATGGAAGCGAGCGCGATCAGCAGGGCCGTCTTTTTAGGAGAGGGCCCCGAGCCAACTGATTCTAGCGACTCTGGGGGGGGGGGGGATCTCTGAAGACCGGCGAGGACCACCGAGAGATCCCAGGAGGGCAACAGGTTTGGCCGGGAGGGGTTTAACCTCCGGGCACCTCTTGGGAACCTGACGATTAAGTCGTGCTTACCCAGAGACTTGCTGTCTACTGGGTCGTGGTGAGCTGCGATAGTGGCAACATACACCTTCAAGGTGGATGGGGACAGCCTCCCCTCCAACCTCTCCTGTAGGAACAGGAGCATAGACCTAACTGCGCACCTCTGGGTCTTCTGCCTGGGAAGAACACCAATTCACGAACAGACGCCATTTCAGGGTAGAGTTGCCTGGTAGAAGGGGCTCTGGCTTGGTTGAACGTGGCTACGACCGTGGTGGTAGACCAGCTAGATCTTCCGCATCCCGTTCGGGGGCCAGACGTGGAGGTTTCCAAAGGTCTGGGTGCGGATGCCAGAGCGTGCCCCGTCCCTGAGAAAGAAGGTCCTTCCTCAGGGGAATTCGCCAGGGAGGGGCTGTCGCGAGGAGTAAAAGGTCCAAGAACCAGGCACGGGTGGGCCAGTAAGGAGCCACGAGAATGACTTGCTCCTCGTCCTCCCTGACCTTGCACAGCACCTGTGCAAGAAGGCTCACTGGGGGAATGCGTACTTGAGCAGCCCCACCGGCCAGCTGTGTACCAGTGCATCTGCCCCGAGGGGAGCCTCTGAGCGGGCGTACCAGAGCGGGCAGTGGGAGGTCTCTCGGGAGGCAGAGGGGTCTACCTGGGCCTTGCTGAACCGTTCCCAAATCAGCTGAACCATGTGGGGGTGAAGCCTCCACTCTCCGCCAGGCAAGCGTTGTCATGACAGCGCGTCCGCTATCGCATTGAGGTTGCCGGGGATGTGAGTGGCACGCAGCGACTTGAGTCGGTGCTGGCTCCAAAGGAGGAGACGACGGACGAGTTGTGACATGTGACGGGAGCGTACGCCGCCTTGGCGATTTATGTACGCGACCGCAGTGGTGCTGTCCGACCTGACTAGGATATGTTCGTCCCGAATTAATGGGAGAAACTTCCGCAGGGCCAAAAGGACAGTCAACAACTCGAGGCAGTTGATGTGCCAACGCAGCTGGGCCCCTTTCCAACGGCCTGAGGCTGCGTGCCCGTTGCAAACGGCGCTCCAACCCAATCTGGAGGCGTCGGTCGTGACCAGGACGCGTCTGGACACCTGCTGTAGGGGCACTCCAGCCCGTAAGAAACAGAGGTCTGTCCAGGGGTTGAATGTCTGACGGCAGGAGGGGGTGATTGTTACCTGGTGCGTGCCGTGGCGCCATGCTCATCTCGGGACTCGGGTCTGGAGCCAGTGTTGGAGCGGTCTCATATGCATCAACCCCAGCGGCGCGACCGCCGCGGAGGATGCCATATGCCCCAGGAGCCTCTGGAAAAGTTTTAAGGGGACCGCTGTGCCTGGCCTGAATGCGGCGAGGCAGTTCAACACTGACTGGGCACGCTCGTTGGTGAGACGTGCCGACATTGAGACCGAGTCTAACTCCATCCCGAGAAAAGAGATGCTCTGAACTGGAGTGAGCTTGCTCTTTTCCCAGTTGACCTGAAGCCCCAGACGGCTGAGGTGCCTGAGCACCTGGTCTCTGTGGGCGCATAGTAACTCTCGCGAGTGGGCCAGAATGAGCCGGTCGTCGAGGTAGTTGAGTATGCGGATTCCGGCTTCTCGGAGCGGGGCAAGAGCTGCCTCTGCGACTTTCGTAAAGACGCGAGGGGACAGAGACAGGCCAAAGGGGAGGACTTTGTACTGATACGCCTGGCCCCCAAACGCAAACCGCAGGTAGGGGCGGTGTCGGGGCAGGATGGAGACGTGGAAGTACGCGTCCTTCAGGTCTACCGCTGCGAACCAATCTAGATGCCGCACGCAGGTTAAGCGAGAGCATTTTGAACGGGAGTTTGTGCAACGCTTGGTTGAAAACTCGCAAGTCCAAGATTGGTTGTAAGCCGCCGCCTTTCTTGGGTACGATGAGGTAAGGGCTGTAGAAACCCTCCTTCATCTTGGTTGGAGGGACAGGCCCTATCGCGTCTTTGGCCAGAAGAGTCGCGATTTCCGCACGCAGGGACTGGGCATGTTCGCCGAATACTGCGGAAAAGCGGACGCCCATGAAGGGGGGGCGGGGGCCTGGCAAACTGAATTGCGTAACCGAGTTGGATGGTCCGGGCCAGCCAGCGAGACGGTTTGGGAAGTGAAAGCCAAGCGTCCAACCTCTGCACTAGGGGCACCAAGGGGACAATTAATTTTGATGTACCTGGCAGGGCTTCGCAGCGGGGCGGAGCAGGCAGGGCAGCGTTGGGCGGCCACAGGGCGACCCGCAGCTGGGGTGCTGAGAAAGACTCAAAGCACTTACCTTGCTCCGCACACCCGGCAGGGGGCAGGTTAGCCACTGAGGAGGAGGTCTCGGGTAGGCGACCTCTAGACTGGTCGGAACCGGCCGGCCGGGGGGGGGCAGTCGTGGGGCTGGAGATGGGTGGTCCGTGTCCAGGAAGCCGGGACTGCTGAGATCTGGTGGAAGAGTGCCGTGGGAACGGCATTTGCGGGCCAGGTGACCCAGAGACAAAAGGAAATAGCTCGTTACAGAGAATATGAGAATGTAAAAACTAATTCGACAAAAAATTCTCCTCCCGGCCCTCCACCGGGGACGGAGCGGTCTTACCACCTCCGGAGCTAACATCTTGGTCCCTGGGTTGAGCATCTACAGACAGCCTGGGAGCCTTCCGGGTCCTCGAGGGGGTCCGTGAGACGGGGGCATCTGCTTCCTGCGGACTGCTCGACGCTGGGGCTGAGAGCTGGGCCTGGGTTGAGGCGGAGCAGGGTGTTTCATAGCCGCAGGAGGACGCCCTCGGCGAGCAGACGGGGCATGGCCCATGGCGGAAGGCTTGCGGTGGGGCAGGATGTGCAGTGGCCTCCGTCTGCCTCACCGCTGAGGCCTGCTGGGCAGAGTCGTCAATGGTGGCACCGAATGGACGGAGCTGGGAGACGGGGGTGTGGGAGAAGGTGTGCCTTGTCTACCTCCCGCATTTCGACCAGGTCCAGTCCACAGGTGTGTTTCTGGACCACAAGGGGTGGCCATCGCCTATTCGAGTGCCGGCGCTTCTGACCTCCGTGGCCCGGTTGGTCATCCAGGGCAGTTCCTGCAGCACATCAAGAACAGGACTACCCAAGGTGCAAGTTTTGAAGTGCCTTGGCCTGGCGTTGGTTGCAGGAAGGGCCGTGGCGTGCAGAGTGGAAGCGGTCTGGGACCGTTCCACCGCGAGGGTAGTGAGAGCAGAGGAGCGAAGAAGCCTTGGCTTTGCTCAACTCGTCGTGCACGTCCGGGAAGAAAGGAACCGGGGGGGGGGGGGGGGGGGGGGGCGTGGCTGTGAGCGGCGCACCTGCCCGAGGGTGACCGATCAAGTAGCCCGGGAAAGCATAGCGGATCTCCGTGCGTCAGGCTCAGGCTGGGCGGCAGACCCGAAGGTGGCGGCCCAGGCGAGCGATCAGCATCCGATGCCACTGTAATGCTCTCCGATGCAGCGGTGATGTCATCCAATTCTGAAGCAAGCAAGCGTGCCGGGGAGGCGGGCGGTTCAAGGGGGTTTACCCGGCGAACAGAGCCCGTCATATTCCCCCAATCGCCTTCATCGCCCGCGGCGCCTGCGCCGATCCCGTAGGAAGAAGGCGGAGCGCGGGGGGCGGCTGAAGTGGCTTTCTCTCATTACAAAAGAAAGCCGTCCGACCGCAATGCTATAACAGCCATGTTCTCACACTGAGAAGATGAACCATTGGAGAGAATGCTCATCCCGGGCTCAGACGGAAGCAAACAAGCGTGCCGGGGAGGCGGGAGGTTCGAGGGGGTTTACCCGGTGAACAGAGCCCGTCATTGTCCCCAAATCGTGTTCGTCACCCGCGGCGCCTGCATCAATCCCGTAGGAAGGAGGCGAGGCGCGGGGGGCGGCTGAAGCGGCTTTCTCTCATTACAAAAGAAAGCCACACAACCGCAATGTTGCCATGGCTATGTTCTCGCACTGAGAACATGAACCATTCATAAAACGCTGCCTGCGTGTGATTGCAGCCCAGGCATGCAAGACAGTTTTTTATGACCGAGAGAGGTGGGGAGAAATCACCGCATCCAGAAACTACACAGGGGCGGAAATTACATCTTTATAAAGTCGCATCCTGAAAAGGACGTTCAACGCCGCTGTGTAATGCTCTTCCAGAGAAATAAACTCTTTTACAGAGAAAATCACTCTTTCAACTCTTTTAACTCTGCGCTGTCGAAGCGCCCAGGGGCAAACTGCACGCCGGCAGTGAAGAGAAAAGCCGCTGTAGTGCGCCGTAAATCCAACAGCCAAGCAGATCGTCAGAGGATCAGAAGCAGGATCAGTTGTGTTACTCGCAGCTGACTGCATACACACGACCATCGGCTCCGAAGAAAATTACTGAATGAACGAGTGTATTTCCCTCGCCTTTATATCCGTATCCGGAGGCGGGGTATGCATATACTGTTCGCCAACTCTCATTGGCCTTTTTTCATAGATCAGAGGCATCTTTCGGCGCTCAAGAGAGAAGTGAGCGACAGACGGGGAACTGCTTATAGAGTTTACCGGCATTGCATTGTCATGGCAACAAAGCTATAATATTGAATATAACTAAGGCCAATAAGTGATTTTCTCATACTAAAATCATGTTCACACATATAATATTTACATATTGTGGCTTTAGTTTTGAAACAGCGTATATTTGAATGTTTATGGACAGGCATCATTCACTTCCATTGTATGTGCCCAATTATAACAGCGATTTTTGCTTCTTTTTTTTTTTTATTAATAAAGGGATATATTTTTTTTTTTTGTGGTAACCAATATAATGCCACAAATTCAGTTGACAGATCTTAACTTGAGCTGAACCTGGAATATTCTCTAAGTCTGTTCTTTTCCAAATTAAAGGGCAAGTTCACACAATTTGTTTTTCTTTACTTTCTTATGCAGAATACAAAAAGTGATGCTGTATTTAATATCAAGAATGTCTCACATGCACACACTTCAAGTTTCATCAAGTTGTAGGCTGAAATGTTTTAAAACATATTATCTGTCTTCAAAAGACTTGGAATATGATGCATTGCATTGACTACTTTTAAGATACTTTAGGGTCCTTTTTTAAGCTTAAATTGAGGTATCATAAACTAGTTATCTTGTTGAACCATACTTATCCTTAGGGTTGGCTGAATTAACAGTTCCATCCACCCCTTGTATCTTAATGAGGACTCCACAGCACATATGCAAGAATCTGTCTGGCACCAAAAACAACAAGCTTTATAGAATTAGCTGTTGAGTTTATGCCATGGTAGCTTGACGGCAACAGTGTGTAATGTAATCCTGTTACCTGTTCCAATCTTATCATCTGATGTCATTAACCAATGCAGCTCTGAATCTGAATCATATCTCCAATTTATGATAATTAGAAAGAAGTGCTGCGATGTGTCAAAAAACAAACTACACCAAATCTAATCAACAGAGGTGTTTGGAGTAACATAATAGGATAAAAGCACAAATTCAACTGACAGAGATATCAGATTTGTATTTTTTTTTTTTAAGGTAATGGTGTTTTTTTCTTGGACAGAAATTAAGCATTATTGGACCAATGTTGGCAAATCACCATATCCAAGAGCCATAAATTAGACTTAATTAGGCTTGTAACTGTTTTCTATGAGACTCAAAGTGGTTTCCCCTCAAGGGGGCACTTATCGTATCAGAGAGCCAAATTCTCCATTAGGAAACATTCAATTATCAGAAAATATGTTTGTCAAACAGGAGGCATTTGTAAATTATTGTCCAGATTGTTATTAATGCATGGCATTGTAACGTGGTACCTTTTATTTTCTCAGTGCTTGTCAGGTTGGACCAATGAGTTTCTCAGCTGTGATAAGCCTTAATGCTGAAGCTGTATTTCGCAGTTGAAGTCTAGTAGTATATGAGTAATCATGGAGTGAGAGGCAATTGCTGATGACTTCAAAGTAAACTCTCGCTGACTTGCAGCGCTGACTGAAATGAACCAGTTTCACTCGCTTATAACACACAAATTTTCTTATTTCACCACCTGCTGGCTAAATCTTTGTCACAGGGAAAAATTAAAAGACAATTATCAAGCTTTTTACACATGTGTGTTGCTCTTACACTGTTGTTTTAAATGCCAAATCTGGAGTGATAAGAGAAGAGTGAAACATTAGACTACTGCTGATTTCAGACATCAGCACTCAAGGAACATCTCTCGTAAAGTCAGATTCGAGGAATGGAATAACTGTTGTATATTACTTCATCTAACAAATCTAATATCTCTATCTCTAAACAACAAGGGATTTGGCCTCTAAATCTTCAAGTAATGAGACACCAAAGTATATCCTATTCATTGGAATGTGACAGGAATATATGACATTTTATATGTAATTTTAGTTTCAGATGAGGTAACTTATAATTATGGGAGCTCAGATTGTGATTAAAAATATTAGCTGTGCTATTGCTCTCAATATGCATTGCCAGAATAATCTGTATTCTGCTCTGGGGTGCATTTCCCATACAACAATGTAACTTGCTGCTTTACCACAATTGTACGATGCATCCTTGTAGAAATAGCTAGTCACCACACATGAAGTGTTGCATCCTCATGGGCACTGGCCAGGGGTACCTCACTAGCAGACATATGCAGAGCAGCTGGTTGGGCAACACCCAATACCTTTGCGAGATTTTACAATCTCAGGGTTGAGTCGGTTTCGTCCCGTGTTTTCTCACGTCCGAGCTGGTAGAACTCGGTAACATGCTGACGGACTGACCAGGTGAATCGCTTGCACCTAGTGCCCTTTCCCTCCGCTGAGGTAAAAGCGTGTGCTCTTATCCCAGGTGATCCACTAACTCGGCTCCCTGGGTTACTCCTCCCTAGCCCTCTGGGTCCGCGAATTCAGCGGAGGAATTCGCCAACCAAATCCAATGCGGGTACTCAATCTACCCTGTACTGGAATAGGTGCTCCACAGGACAGGCTCGTACATGGACTTCCCCCTGTGTGTATTTTCAGTGGTACGGTCCGCTTGCGAACGGACCCCCGTCTCCCTTGGCCAGTCCTCACGGACCCCCGGTCGCTGTGTTTGTAGCAACTCCTCCCTCCCAATGAGGCAGGATCTACCACCGTGCCACTTTCCACATGTGACCTAAAAGCCCATGTGATGTATTTCACCACTCTTACCTCCCCCAGCTTGGGCAGGTGTGGTCACTGCAGGGTCTTTTCTCCCTGAAAGAATAGGAAACTTGGAAAGATCACCTTCCCCGATGCGTATGAAGGGCCACCTCCCATGCCTGGCAGCGTCACCTTGTTCCCCCCTGTTGGGGGTAAAGAACCAGAAGGCTCTGACAATTTTATGGGGCGTTGGGGAAGGGTACGTGCAGTCTGACCCAGCCGGTCGCTTTGGCACATAAAATACCTGCCTGCTCCTGCGTCAGCAGTACACGTACACGGCTCAGCGCATGCCATGATTTAAATTGGACCCCTAGTGTCGCTTCTTCGACACAACGTCGAAGTGAGCGACAGACGGGAACGTCTAGGTTACGGATGTACCTCTGTTACCTGATGGAGGGAACGAGACATTGTGTCCTCCCGGCCATGTCGCTGAACTGAGCCACTGTTGCGGCTGAACCATTATCGGCTCCTCAGAAAAATTCTGAATGAAACAGATGCATTTCCCCTCCTTTATACCCGTATGTCCGGGGGCAGGACATGCAAATTCTGTCTGCCAATTTCTCATTGGCCTTTTCTCATAGATCAGAGATGCAAAAGGCGCTCAAGAGAGACCCCTAGTGTCACTTCTTCGATGTGTCTCGTTCCCTCCATCAGGGAATGGAGGTTACATCCGTAACCTAGACGTTACTGCACAGCTGTCATATTAGATCAATGGCTAATGCACGACAACAAGTCGTGAAATACACGCAACTTGTCAGCGCATATTTTTTCTCTAGTAGATTTGGCTTTGCCTAACTGTTAATTATTTTCAACGATATATGTTAAGTAACATTTATTTAGTGAATTCAGTTTAGAACAGGCTGGGTTGCTGTATTGGTCCTGCACTATTCATTCAATAGTTTTCAATGAATATGCCTGTTAAATATTCACTAACATTGATTCAGTGATTGTGTGTCATGTTCTATATTTAATGTACAGTGGTCATAATGCAAGGTAAGCACGTCGCAGATAAATGCCCCTTTTCAGTGGAATTTAGCGTTGAATTTGGAATAGATTCATAATTTTAAATGGGTCGCATAAATGCATTTTTCTTAATGACGACTGTTTTATGATAGTTGGTTTCTTTTTAGACTAGTTAACTAATCGACTTCAAAATGTTCATTTAAACGTCAGTGAAATTAGTCATTCCGTACATCCCTACCATAGATAGATTTATTCTCCTCTTTTCTTTGCCCTGCTTTATAAGGGTCTAGTTGTTCTTGCTGTCCTTAAATGGCACGTCTGATGAGGGATGTTTGCCTGTGTTCAGGGTCGCAGTCTAGATATGGTCTTTTTACAGGCGTTCACGCTTAAGTATTAGAAAGAAATATGACTGCTCTCTTCCCAGTTTGCTGAGAAAGATGTGTGGCGACTGGCCTACTTCTATAGACACGAGGAGCACACTCTGTCCTTAATAACATGAATAAAATACAGGAACAATTGGAGACGAGAGACCAGCTGTGCTTCATCTCTCCTTTATACTTTCATTTCCTTCCTTTATTTCAGCCTAATACTTCCCTAATACTCTCTCTCTCTCTCTCTCTCTCTCTCTCTCTCTTTCATTTAGACTTTCATCTCTAGATATTTTACTCACACAAAACCATTTTATAGCTTTTTGAATAATTGTTTGTGTGGACCCCTTCAGAGACACTTTAAAGGGATAGTTCACCCAAAAATGAAAATTCTGTAATTGTTTACTCACCCGTTTTGTTATTATCCCATATTACTTTGGGGAAATTGTGCAAAAAATTTGAGTTTTTGCTTGAACGCCCTATCTCGCGCGTGCTGCGTAACTACTACTGCTCTCGAGCAAGGAGCTCTAAAGCTTGCGTGCAGATTCATGAACGCATACAGGAGAATAATGGTCAGTGAACATTTTTACTAAATAATACATTAAGTTGTGGCTTGTTTTTCACCAAACCTTAGTGTACGCATTCATAACAATCATGAGTCTCATGGAATAATTTATTAGACTTCTGAATTATAACATTAATATAACATAGGGTGAGTAAACAATGACTGAATTTTTGTTTTTGGGTGAACTAATGCTTTAATGGTTCTGACAGCCCCAGTCTTCATTCCCTTTAATTGGAACATGTGTGAGTGAAATGTAGGTAAGTGAAAGATGACAGAAATGTAATTTTTTGGGTGAACTATTCCTTTAATGACACGACTGGATGTTTGACTTTCCCCTCTTCTGGTGCTCAGGATGTCCAGTGAATTGCACTGGGCAGTCTGCATGACCTATCAACTTTCAAACATTGAAAGGTGGAATGAAGGAGAGGTAAGGAAGTAGGCGACAGGACGGGTGGCCCTAGTCCCCCTAGTCCACACACAATAGCTATGTTCCAAAATGCCTTGATGTCTACTGTCTCCATAGGCACACACCTCTAAGGCCACATCCTCAACAATATATGTGTTTTCCTCCACCAAAAACAGAGACTTTTGGAAACAGAGAAAATGCTCTCTAGTACATAGAATTTCTAAACATACAAAACAGTAGTGCTCGTTCCTCACTTATTCACTATTTTTTATATAGCGTGTCTTCATGTGTTTGGTGCAGTTTGGTCAAGTGCAGTTTCATATAGAGACGGAGACTGGCTCATGTGATAAGATTTGATCACGAATATAGACTTAAAATCAGTTAAGTCATCTTATTGTGAAAAGGACAATAGGCATGTGTTTTTACTAAAAAGAATGCAAAATACGGTTTAATATTATTAATAGAAATATTTATGGGCATTAATCATGCACCAATGTATGATAACGCATTGCTGTAAGAGACTTGATTTAAGGTTATTAATCATCGTTGGTGAATTGCTACGACACCTGACAAATTATGCATTTTTAAAATATGCCACTAGAGGACAATTCCTGATAAAACTTCAAATTAGTGACCAGAATGTACTGCTGTTTTAAGTAGCAGAAAGATATTTTTAGAAATGTTGTATTTTATTATTTATTTGGCTATTGAAAAGGCCTATATACAACATTATTGTATGTATGTACTGTACATACATCTGTAAAATAAAATGACTTGGGGGTTGGCGCAGTCTTGGACATGTTGTCAGAGGATGGGCTTACTGTTTCAAGACTTTGAAAACCCTTCCTTTTAGAACAGCCTTCATGGCATGGTGTATGTCTATGATGCCTTAAAATGCCATCAAGTTAGGCAGATCACAAGGTTTCAGAGCAAAGCTATGCATTCTCTCCCTCTTTCACACTTTGGTTAAAGAAAAACTCTTAATGATACAGAGCAGGCTAAATCTCCCAAATCAATCATTCCCCCCACCTCTGTTCACAAACATGCATACACACACTGCCCTTTTCAATTTGTTGTCCCAGCAGTCCCTCTGTGTTGTCAACCTTGACTTATTTTGAAGAGGTCGGAAGCAGAGTAAGGTTCCCTTCACTACTCATTTACATTTCAGAAGAGGAGAAAAGAGACTTGAGATGGGGAGATGGGAAGGAGAGGAAACAAATGAAAAGTAACCAGGAACAACAAAAAAGACATCTGTCTATGTAACATACAGTATTTACCATTTGGATGTAAATCCAAATTAGATTTCATGATGATCAAGTCTGTAATATGTATCAATGGCCCGCCCCAGAAAAATTATTTTAGAATGTATTGCCATTATCAATGAAAATATTCAACTTGACAACCAGGAAATCTTTATATAGAGCAGAACAACTATTATGCAGCATAAACACTATGCAAGATCAGTGAAACGGGTCTTAGGATAAACCTATGAAGTGTACAACTGTGCTTAAAACTGAGAGCAGCTCCTGCTATAATCTCAGCATTAATTGAACAGGCACATTGCATTTGTTGCCACATGTTTGTGAGTGGGAGTATTTATTTTGCATATTGATTGCTGCAGCCTCAGGGATATTCATTATGTGTTTTGAATTCCCAAAGTATTGTTCCAACACAGAGGCATCATGCACAGAAAAATTGATTATTTGAAATTCCCCCCCCAAAAAATCTATAAATTCAATGATAATCGCATGTAAAAAAAGAATGTCTGTGGCAGAAATCTTTATTCACATGTCTAAATTTTGTAAGTACAACTTTAAATAGCAAAAGGCGGTTTTACATGGTTTCTCTGTAGCCGTGGGTTCCGTATTTTCAATGGGAGAAAGGCGGCGGGAGGCTGAACAGAACGAGGTGGCAGCTCTTATCAAGCACGTTCATGAGACAACAGCCACTTCGTTTGCATGACTACTTACGGCACACACCGCGCAAGATAAAAATAATGAATCTTTTTGCAGCTGCTGCGTGTCATTGATCATCTCACAGAGATAACTTGAATCAACTATCATTTATTCATTTCCTTAAAGCAAAGTCTGATCTAATCGATTTTTCCCTGTTCCCTATATAGCGCATTGTGTGACAATTGCTATTTACTGAAGGTAATAGTGAACAAATGAGCGATTTTACATTTAGGCTTCTATTCGTAGTTTAACAATTTTATGGAGAAATAAGACACTCATGGAGAAATACATACCATTTTATTTGCTAAATGTTCTTACATTTCATTAGCTGTAACTAAACACAGAATACAATATTTACCTGGAATCGCCTCATTCGGTTTACCTTGGTAAATCCTAAAAAACAAAAGGGTGCATGACAACCCCGATCTTACGCTTTTTTACCTCAGCATGCACCTTCATTAAAACTAGGATCTTGTAAGAGGTATTGAACTTTTCATTATATTGCCACAGGTGTATTTTACGAATGTGATGAATTCTGAGAGGAAAGATGTTTATGAAATTGTATATTGTGTAATAACCAGGAGCGCTGCAACACGTAATTCTTCTCTCCTCAATTAAAGCTGCAAGGGGCTGTTCAAACCGAATGCCTTTTTGCGTCTGTAAGCACTGTTTTTAAATAGTTTTTCTATGTAAACATGCCCTAGATAGATATCTTTGATCACTTTGCCATATCTCTTTTTCTCGGACAGGAGCATTTTTTTAGACACCATGTCAAGTTAAAAAATAACTTTTAAAAATGTGACAACTGCTTTCTGTTCTATACATTGCACTGTCTAGCTTTTTTAGGGCAAGAACTCATACGGCCCCTAAAGCGATCAAATCACAGCCAATCAAAACATATTTGATGTCTAATGGAATAGTTCACACCAAAAAAACTATTATTTACTTACCCTCATGTCATTTCAAAACCATATGCAGTTAGTTTATGGAACACAAAAGTAGCTCTTGCCATATAACTACAATAAAAAGTACAATAAATTCACCACTATATTTCAAGTCTTCTGTAGCCATTAGTCATTTCATTGATAATCTTGATAATCCTCTTCCAAAGCTCGGAATTCAAAAATGGCATGTCATAAACCATTCCCCCCATTATATAGCTATGTGGAGCAGGATTCTGTACCAATGAGATTTCATGATGGACAGGGATACCACATATAATTTGATGAAAATAGAAGCCAAGCGACTGACATTTCTTGATGTGCATCTTGACTGGTTAGGATAAAAGATTGATAAAAATGGAGGACATACGATTTATCTTTTGTGGCTTTATCACTTTGCAATTGCCTAGGACACAGTTGTAAAAAGAGAGAAGAAGAAGAAATAGGGAAAGAAAAGTTATACCTGCGAGACTTTCCGAACTGCATCACCACTGATCACCAGACCCTGTGCAAAAGTTCTGGCAGCAATAATCGTCCGTGTGATTTTGGTCTTGAGTTCTCTGGGTGTGTCTCCAAATGGCTTCAAAGTCTCTGACTGCTTGGATACACAGTCCAGATATTCCTCTCCAATAATGTACTGAGGGTTTAAAGCTTTAAAGAGCCTCTCCAGCAGACGGGTCCAGAATTCATTCAGCACCTCCTCCAAGTTGACATTGGATCCTCGGTAATACCGCCGAAGATCAGAATACATATCCTGGAGCACCTTTGCGGTCTGGGAGAAGAGAGATCCAAACCCGGTCTGGAAGGAGGTCTGGAGAGATGCTTCAGAACGGTTTATCAGGTCCAAGAAATAATCTGGAAACACACACATATATATAGTACACATTGATGAGAAGTTACATAACTGAGGATAAGTGTGTACTGTATTTTGATACCATTTTCAATCACATTGTTTCCTTCAATATTTAATTTTAAACAGTCTTGCAGTGCAAAAAAGAGCATTTCGAAAGTATTCCTGTGGAGTTTCTCAAATAATATGAGTCCATAATAAACTGCATTCATTATAATAATTAAATAATAAGCAAAATGCTGTTTAAATCTTTTAGAACTTTTGGACCCACATTATAGTGGGTGTTTTTAACTACTATTTGCTTAGCATTTGATACAATGTACTTATTATGTACTTATGTGTTGTTGCATTGTATTTACATTTAAAGTACCAGCAACTACATATGTAGTTACACTGTTAACCTTAACCCCTAAATCTAAACCTTACCCTACCCCAACACTTACCCTAAAACCTAACCCTAATCTATACACTACCTCTAAACCTACATGTACCTCAACCTCAGTAGCAGCAAATGTGAATCTTGTGAGAATTATGCAGAACATTTAGGTACACAATAAGTACATTGTACTGTATGTATTTTAATGGTATTACATAGTAGTTAAAGACACCTAATATAAAGTGTGACAGAATATTTAGATAGAGTATGTAGATACAGCGCGTATATTTTACAGTATACTATGCACTATGCCCCCCGCGACCCTGTACACAGGATAAGCGGTTGACGATGGATGGATGGATGGATGGATGCACTATGCCGTGGGACATGCCAAAATCCCAATTTTAGAAGTGCTAAAAAATAAAAAATTAAAAAACAATTAAGGGAAATTCTTACATTTGTTCATGAAATATTTATTTGATAAAACTAAAGCTTTGTTTTCCAAAAAAATTCAGTATCACCAAAAAATATCACCTAGCCATATTAAGGCATCCATTGAAGCTCTGCTACAGGTAATATTGTATTCCTAAACTATAAATAATAACTGCAGTTATTATACAATTTGTAAAGACCGCCGACCGTGAGCGGGGAGGGGCTCCGAGTCACCTGGAGCGAGGAAACTGCTGCCAGGGGTGGGGGAGGCCCCTTCCGATCCCCGAGAACACGGCGGGGCGTTCCATCCGCCACGGCCATGTCTTTTGAGTTTTACATTAAAACTATCATTTATATGTTAAACCGGTTTATCGCCTCTTCCTTGCCCGTGAGCATGAACTTCTTTACATATATCAGCATAACAATTCAGTAAAAAGTTAAATAAAAAAAATTACATGAATTTCTGTATCTATTAATATTTGGTATGTCCCCCTTGTGCTTTAATGGCAACAGTCAAATTTGATGTGGAAAAAACACAGAGGAAGATCACAGATGATCTGCAACCACACATACACACACACTGTATATGCCTGAAGTCGATTAGTGTGATTTGTGACTGTTGCATAATACAGAGATCATCATAAGCTGACAATAACCCGGTTAGATGTCAATCAATCTCACATTATCTAAGAGACATTATTAGAACACAGTAATAAAGCAAGACATACACATACAAGAAAAAATATTTACTAAATGTGCTTTATGTGGTATGTAATTTAACTGGTCTAATTCAAGTCAAAAATATTATTTAAAATCACTGAAATCAACCTGAATATATTAGGTCATACCAACAAAGCTAATTTTATGTGAAAGATCAGGCAGAAACAGCTCCTGAAGGTAACAATCACAGTGTACAACTTTTTACATTGTACTTAAATTCAGCTATGCAGGTCTTTAAATACATTTATAAAATTACACATCCCAGCTACACAAAGAATTATTTTTTTATTGTTAGATTTCTATTTTGATGTGGTACTATTGTTGTATAATGTATTGTTTTATTTATGATTGGAAGGAGAATGACAAGTCATTGTTGATTTACAAGTGGCGTTTTCTATGAGGAGGCAAGGGAGGCAGTGCCTCCTCAAAAATGCGAGTGATGAAAATTGACTGCACATAAATAAAACAATTAAAATACTACAAAATGTGAGATCATAAAGTGCATTTTAGCATATTTCTGCTACATTCAGCAACACCTGGGGATAAAGTAATGCATCCAAGCATGAATGTGAGACAAGGTATCACAGCGGGTCTCCACAGAGAATGGGACGAGCTGATGTAAGTGGAGTGACTATTTAAAGAGTAAAAAAACTAACTGCCTCGGAACTCCACTTCTGGTCACATCCAAATCAAAATTAACTTGAAATGACTTGAAACATGTATGGTTTGTCAATGAGCTTGTTTTTAGTGAGCACTCGCTCTTAAAGGTACAGACAGCCCCAATCCACCATTACAGAGGAGTAGATGACTGATCCGAAAATAAGGTGAATAATAGCAGAACATTTAGAAGATACTTGATATATGCTTTTTGCTGTATTATTGCAGCAATGTAAAGATAATTGTTATTATAACACAAAACCTTAAAGGTGCAATATGTAACATTGACATCAAGCATTTAAAATGGGTGTAAACTGCAGTCCAAATTCAAAATATTGGAGAGAGTTGTCTCCCCTGCCCCCTCCTCTCCAGACTCGAAGCTCACATGGATTGCCAGGTTGAGGACACGCAACAGGAACGAGCAAACTGACAATGACAAGCCATGAGCCTTACACTGTAAGTTGATCAGCTAATGTATACATTTGCAATGTTTTTACTCTTTGAAAATTATAAACCAGCTCATGTGTATTTTTTATAACTCTGTCAATGTTAGCTAGATGTTTTCTGAGAAGTCAGTTTTTCAACTTAGCATGTTTCCTAAATCTCTGATAACATTGATAATTTTGTGATTTAGTGCAGTAAATATATGACATATTGCACCTTTAATGAGTCTTTGACTTTATTTAATAAAGTCTGTTAATATGAACATACAAAAAATGTAAGTATTGTATATTTAGATAAAATGTATTTCATATGCCTTCCCTTATGGAAATCTGAAATATGGCAATAAACATATATAAAACTATAGTTTATATATTTGGTATGTAGCCCATACAGTATAGCCTATTAAAGTTCCACTGTGATAGGAAAATATATGTGTATTTTGAAATGTATGTTGTTGCAAATATTTGCAAGTATGTGACTAAACCGTACACACTTTGTTTTTTGGTTGATTTTCCTTATTATAATTGCAGTTATAGTTTTAAATAAAAATCATTTAAATTAAATAATTAGATAATGCTTTCTGCTACACAAACTGTGAAGAACACTGTGGTACTAACATGATTTTGTTTTTATATACCTTGTTAATACCATGTTTGTTTTTAACATGTAAAATACCATGGTAGAACTGTGGTATTCTTTGCAGTATATTAGTCCAGGGGTTTTCAAACTGGGGTCCAGAAGGGGGTGTTAGGGTAGCAGTTATTTTATTCAATTGAGAGCCGTTGTTTTAAACAGTAAGAAATAAAAAGATGCCACCATATAATTTCATTTATTATGAAAAAAACATTTCTTATTTGTAAGAAATATACTTCACTATTCTCTTTAATTTGCTTTAAAACTAAATTTATTGTGAAAAAAATTATACAAATAAAATGTAATTTAAAAAAAATTCTCTTCGGGTTTAAAAATCGTACATAACTTAATAAAAAGAAAGTAAGTTTTGAAAATAAAACTTTAATAAATAATGTTGGCAATGGCACTAATAAAAGCCAATTATTTAATTACCATAGCATATCTTTATAATATCATGTTTACTATTTTAAACAGGGGGTCCATTGAATCAAAAAGTTTGAAAACCCCTGTCTTAAGCCACATCCACATCAACCTACTTCATTTGAAAACACTGTTTTAAGTTTCTTACTTTATCATTTTTCGAGGTATCCAGATCTGGAGGCCATTTTCGAAAGTCTCTGTTCTAATACCAAAATCAGTCCCACTTTATATTTGGTGTCTTTAATTACTACATACTAACATTAAAATACATGCAATACAATGTACTTATTGTGCAACTACATGTTGTTCTGCAAAATTCTCACAAGACTCATATTTGCCGCTAGGTTTAGGGGAAGTGTATCAAAGTAGTATGGTATTGTATTAATTTAAGCAAATAATGCTAGACCTCTTCTCAGAAATAACAGTGTACTATGTCAATGTATGTACAAGAAGAAGATATGAAGAAATAAGAGATGAAGGCAGGGAAGCTACTGTGACCCTCTGCTCTCTTCTCTTTCTAAATCCTCCATCAATCTCTGACAGGCACGCAGGCATAATGACATCAGTGGCATCGTAACAGAACACGCCGGGCTGTTAATTTGAAGCCGTGATGGAGAGACAAGCAGCTGGGGTCGATAGGTTGATGAAATGAAAGAAAAAGAGTGAGGGGTAAAAGAAAAAGAGGAGGGATTTGAATAGGATTACACTTAATTGTATTCGTCCATTTTGACAAAGTGCTAAATGACTAAATTAAAGGAGCACCAGCCCTCGCTCATCTTATTCCAGTTTTTTGTAATGCATACACACAGACACAAACAAACAAACAAACACCCTTCAACTTGCAGTGACAAAACAGACAATACCTAACCCTTAATTTTTACATTGTTCAAATATACATTATGTCAGCCTGAGGACGATGAGTTTATAAGGTCACTATTTTTCTGTAAAGTTGTTTGGAACTATATGTGTTATGACTTAAATTTAACTCAACTTTAGTAATTGGATTAAAGTAAACAGAATGTAACCAAAACGATCTGAATTCAACTGAAACATCAAACTGACTGCAACTGCAACTAACTGAATTGAATTAAAATGAACTGAACACAATTTAACTTAAATTGAATTAAATCAAACTGAAACAAATTGAATGGAACTGAAATTTGAATTGAAATTAAGCTGATCTAACCTGAACTGACATTTACAGAAATTTGGCCTTCACCAGTACAGTAATACAAGCGTTCGCAGACATAAATACTTTTGTCACTTGTACTTTCAAAGGGTCAGTCACCTCAGTTGAAGAGGTCTGATAGGGGCTTGAGCCCACGTTGAGCTGGCAAAAACTGCAGCAGAGGGGTCATGTTCTCCACCTGTAAGTCTATCTTCACCGTGAGTCAGAAGACATGTCTTTGGAAGTTCATGAATTTCATGAGCCTTACAGTCACAAGCCCAGAGGAGCGCTTTGCAGTCCTGTGTGTGCTCTACTTTAGAGGGCCTCATAAACTCTAAAGCTCTTCCTGAAGGGTCTTAAATCAGACATATGCAAACAGTAGGAGCAGCAGCAGCTGTGGCCTGAATCTCAGAGAATGTTCTGTTTGTAACACACACATCTATAGCACCATGAGGATCTCCACAGGTGCACACAGATAAGACTGTCAGATAGGATTTCATGTCCATGCAGTCCATGATTCCACAATCTACAATCAGCCACAACATTAAAACCACCTGCTTAATATTGTGTAGGTCCCCCTCGTGTTGCCAAAAGAGCACCAATCCGCATCTCAGAATAGCATTCTGAGATTATATTCTTCTCATCACAATTACGCAGAGCAGTAATCTGAGTTACTGTAGACTTTGTTCCAACCAGTCTGTCCATTCTCCAACTCATCTGGCACCAACAATCATCCATGTGATTATCTAATCAGCCAATCGTGTGGCAGCTATGCAGTGCATAAAATCATTCAAATACGGGTCAGGAGCTTCAGTTAATGTTCAGATCAACCATCAGAATGGAGGAAAAAATGCAAAGCCAAACTGCAGGTTATTTTTCTGAAAACAGAAACTGGGTCTCCTGATTAGTCTATTGAAATATAACAGTGACTACAGCATATAGGCTATTTTATACCAGTTTTGAATATCCAGTAAGATTTTAGATCCAAAACTATACATTTTATGAACTTAATTTTAAAGGGATAGTTCACCCAAAAATGAAAATTCTCTCATCATTTACACATCCTCATCCCAGATCTGTATGACTATCTTCTGATGAACACAAAAAAGGTCCATAAAATGTAAGTGAATGGGGTCAAAAACTTGAAAGCTCCAAAAAACACATACAGGCAGCAAAAAAGTAATCCATAACAATCCAGTGGTTTAATCGATCCATTGATCCAATCAATGTTGGGTAATAATACACCAAAAATAAAAAATAAATTCCACTGTACATCATTGCCATTGCAGTCTCAACTGACGATCACGATTACAAGCTCGATTACACTTCCTTTTGCCTGACGCATGCAAAACACACTAGATGGCGCTAGGAAGTGTAATCGAGCTTGAAATTATGATCACCAAGGAGACGGCTGATGCCAAGATTTATAGTGAAAAAGGAGTTATATTTTAGTCTGTTCTCCATCAAAACCAGTTGGGTCACTTCAGAACACATACTGTACACTTTTGAAACCACTGGAGTCTTATGGATTACTTTTATGCAGCTTTTATGTGTTTTTGGAGCTGTGCATGCCATTCTGTGAATGCTTGTGTGTAATTTTAACTAGAATAAATAGACTTCTTTCATGAAAAGTGAAGAATTTCAGGGCTGGCTTTTGGTTTCCCAAAACTGGGTTATAATCCTAGGTTAGTGTGGTTTTAAAGGACAATAATCATTATTCATATGGCCACATACACATACAGACAAACACATGCTCAAACATGCATTGCACTCAGCCTTTTGTCCACCACTGGAAACTTGGGAACTGTTTCAAAATGGCATTCAGAAGATGAAGAAATAGACAGAGAGAAAAAAGATTCATAACATAAAAATGGCTGAGAGAGAGAGAGAGAGAGCGAGAGAGAGAGAGAGAGAGAGAGAGCGAGAGAGAGAGAGAGAGAGAGAGAGAGAGAGAGAGAGAGAGAGAGAGAGAGAAATGTCGTTGGGATCATAAGACTGGGCCACAGTAGGTCTTTCTCAACGTGATTTGCATGCCAACGTGAAACAGCCATTGAGGACGTTCTTGTCACAGCTGTCCTTGTCACAGATAACATCATCGGAGGTGACCTCCAACAGGAAATAATTTTCCTGCATGACTCGGTGTGTGATTGAAAATATTTCTTCAATATATCATGAATTGCTTAAAGCCTCAAAGAGCTATTCAAACTCAAAATCAGGAATATAATAAATGTTTTCATCTAACAAAATATCACCAATTAATCTGTAACAATTCAGCCAGAAGTGCTTTGCTGAACATGGCACAACTCTTGTTTATAATGCATACATTGAATAATTGTCACAGTTATTCTCAGTTCTGTTCATTGAACTTTTATTTTTAATTGTTTTTTTTTTGTCATTCTTCCTTAGTTTACCCTGGACTACACTACCCATAATGCACTGCCCTGATCACTGCCATCTGTTCCTAATCCTCATCACCTGTTCTCCATTCCCTCATCTGCACCCGCTTGTATAAATACCCTCCTGTTGTATTCATTCCTTGTCAGTTCTTAAAGTGTTATTTAGTTGGTTATGAATTGTTACATTATGTTTTTAAATGATGCTCCACTCCAGCGTATTTCCTTGTTAGACTCCTTGTAAAATATAAATTCCAAACCAGCGTGTTACCTTGACCGTTTCCCTGTATGTGTTCCACCCCAGCGTCTACTATTAAAAGACTGGAAGTTATTCCTGCCTCTCCTCTCTTCCACTCCTCAAACCAACGTTACAATAATGTGATCTGATAAAATAGATTCATTATCTTCTATGCTGCAATTTGAATAAGTTATCTTTAACACAAACCCACACACATCTTCAGCTTTATAACTTATGACTGGACTCGTGTCTGAGAAAATTAAATATTTCAGCTATTATTTATTTTATCACGTACCCAGTGTGTCAGAAGTGTGCATACACTTGGTTAGTGTTTGGTAGCATTGCCTTTAAATTGTTTAACTTGGGTCAAATGTTTTGGGTAGCTTTCCACAAGCTTCTCACAATAAGTTGCTGGAATTTTGGCCCATTCCTCCAGACAGAACTGCTGTAACTGAGTCAGGTTTGTAGGCCTCCTTGCTCACACATGCTTTTTGAGTTCTGCCCACAAATGTTCTATCAGATGAAGGTCAGAGCTTTGTGATGGCCACTCCAATACCTTGACTTTGTTGTCCTTGAGCCATATTGCCACAACTTTGGAGGTATGCTTAAGGTCATTGTCCATTTGTAAGCCCCATTTACGACGAACTTTAACTTCCTGGCTGATGTCTTGAGATTTTGCTTCAATATATACACATAGATTTCCGTCCTCATGATGCCATCTATTTTGTGAAGTGCACCAGTCCCTCCTGCAGCAAAGCACCACCGCAACATGATGCTGCCACCCCCATGCTTCACAGCTGGGATGGTGTACTTCGGCTTGCAAGCCTCACCCTTTTTCCTCCAAACGTAACAATGGTCATTATAGCCAAACAGTAACATTTTTGTTTCATTAGACCAGAGGACATTTCTCCAAAAATTAAGATCTTTGTCCCCATGTGCACTTGCAAACTGAAGTCTGGCTTTTTATGGCAGTTTTGGAGCAGTGGCTTCTTCTTTGCTGAGCAGCCTTTAAGGTTACGTTGAAATAGGACTCATTTTACTGTGGATATAGATACTAGTCTACCTGTCTCCTCCAGCATCTTCACAAGGTCCTTCGCTGTTGTTCAGGGATTGATTTGCACTTTTCACACCAAAATATGTTAATCTCTAGGAGAAAGAATGCGTCTCCTTCCTGAGCGGTATGATGGATGCATGGTCCCATGCGTACTAATGTTTGTACAGATGAACATGGTACCGTCACGTGTTTGGAAATTGCTCCCAATGATGAACCAGATTTGTGGAGGTCCACAATTTTTTTTGTCTGATTTCTTTTGATTTTCCCGTGATTTCAAGCAAAGATTCTGAGTTTGAAGGTAGGCATTAAAATTCATCCACAAGTACACCTCCAATTCAGTACACCTATCAGTGGCTAATTGTCTAAAAGCTTGACATCATTTTCTGGAATTTTCCAAGCTGCTTAAAGGCAGAGTTAACTGTTAAAGTGTATGTAAACTTCTGACCCACTGGAATTGTGATATTGTCAATTAAAAGTGAAACAATCTAACTGTAAACAATTGTTGTAAAAAATGACTCATGTCATGGACAAAGTAGATGTCCTAAACAACTTGCCAAAACTATAGTTTGATAATATTAAATCTGTGCAGTGGTTAAAAAAAGAGTTTTAATAACTTCAACCTAAGTGTATGTAAAATTCTGACTTCAACTGTATGTTTTAAGTTAACCTGAAAGTTAAAGTTAATCTATAGTAATTATAATTAACTGTACATAAAACCAATGGAAGTCAATATTCTCTATTTACATTGTTAAGTAAAAGTGTGTGTTAATTTCAGAAAGGATCCCCTACAGTGAACAGCCTCTCCTTATACATTCTTAAAAACCACTGATAATCTCCTCACTCTTTAAGAGAATCCAATATCTAACACAAACCTACTGCATACACACTCACACACACACCCTAAAAACACATTCACAGCCATACTTAACCTCCAAAGACAGACTCATAATAGCTCATTACCCTCAAACATACTCTTATGGGGCTTTTCCACTTCAAGGTACAACTCGACTCAACTTGACTCTGTTCGCTATTTTGCAGTTTTCCACTGTGGATAGTACCTGGTACCTGATACTTTTTTTAGAACCACCTCGGTTGAGGTTCCAAGCGAGCCGAGCCAATACTAAATGTGATGTCAAAATCCTACAGATCACTGATTGGTCAGGAAGAATCGTCACTACCAGCGTCTCTGGATTTCCATTTAACTCGACATTAACCCACTAGTTTTAAAGTTAGTAACAGCGATAACAGTATCATTTGTTCACGTGACATTTGAATTGTGAAAAAAGAAATGGCTGTTCGCAAAACAACGCCGTGGTCAATAAACAAGGTGCAGACGGTCCACTCGTTAGCGATGAGCGAAACGAAAAAGTCTCTCAGGAAATGTATCAGCTGTTGTCCGCACGCGGCTACCACCAGACCTACCAACAGTGTAGGGAAAAGTACAAAAAAAAAATGTAAAAGTGACTACAGAACCATCAAGGAAAAGTGGAAGTAGTTTGACCAAATGGACGCTATCTTAACCGGCGAGCAATGGGAGGGAGAGTGCCCTGGACTGTGCGTTGATCCACGATGTAGGATGGTATGTTTTGTTACATTAACTCTATACTCAGCTTGAAAGCTTCACTTTATTTAGTTGACCAGCTACTGGAAGCTTGCATCTAAAACAACCAGGCCAATTTAACTGTTACCACTTGTGTAAAATCACCATGCAACAACTGCTTCATGCAGCACAATGAGCTAGTAACTAACAGCTCAAATCAAATCAAATCACTTTATTGTCACACTACTGTGTACACGAGTGCAACAGTAGGTGAAAGTCTTGTGTGCAGTTCCGAGCAACATTGCAGTAATGACAGTGACGAGACATAAACCACTTTACAATAGCAACATATTTACACAACACAATTTACATAACAAATGTACACATACTTACACAACAATTTACATATCAAATGTACACAATACACACAATGTAGAATACACATACACTAGATAAGGGTATAAATATATATACACTAACTGAATTGGGAGCGAGAATAGCGGTTGTGTTATTGTTTTGGTCAGTTTTTGTTTTTTGTTGTGTTTAAGATGATGCCACGGCAGTAGAGGCAGCGCAGCTATGACGATCAGCCTATAATCCCATCCACGTTGAGATGGCACTAAACTGCAATGGAAATGCAAGCTCAAAAAGGTAAAGCGAGTAGAGCTGAGGCGAGTCGAACCGCAAAGTGCAGTGGAAAATTGCCATTAGCTCTGATACTCAGAAGGAATAAATCTCCTAGAGATCCCACCAAACGGCACACACCTGATGACAGACACTGGTAGATAGACAGATAGACAGATAGATAAAAGAAGAGGTCAGATTACAGTCAAGGCACACAAGAGATTAGAATTGTATCTACACCACTCATCACTGCCTCAGTTTCCTCATCTAAAAGACTCTATTTCAATTCATTTTACAATGCTATTAAATTGAAACTTGAAAAATGTGAGAGGAAGAGAGAAAGTAAATCTGAAATCAATGTAGAAATGAAAACTGCCTTTGAGATGTATGATTCAAGAAACTTACTGCCAATTTGTTAAATAAAATGGCCTTTTTTCCATTAAATAAATTTACTTTCCCGTTGGCCATTCATTTTACAAGGAACTATAACATAATACATTGTAATAATTTGCAAGAATGATAATTGTAAGACTGATAGACTCTAAGAATGATAATCTGACTGTCACTATGTTTGTCACTGTCACTGTAAATGTTTATTCAAACATTAACTATCAGATGCTTATTGTCAAGGTTTGTGTAGGAATGCGGCGAGAGAGATCCAAATGCAGCTCTTTTAATTGATAACAAACAGGAGGTGGTAAATCAATGAGAAAGGTAATCAAACTAAACCGCAGTATGCTGGCTTACATTGTTCTACATACAAACAAGAACCGACAATGGAACAAGGACAAAGAGGGCATATATACACACAAGGGTAAACAAGATGACGAGTAACATCTGTGATACAATTAGGGCAAAGGAACTGAAGACAGAGACATTGGAGGGAAACAAAGGAACTTTCAAACAAAGAGTCTCTACAGGAGTCCAATACTTGTCCATGAACGCAGACAGGGGCAGGGGAATGGCCTCCATAGCAGTGGATGCTGGCAATGACAGGAGAACGGTCTCCATGGCCGTGAACGCTGGCAGTGGCAGGGGAACGGCCTCTGTGGCCGTGAACACTGACAGCAGTGGGGGATCAGGAGGCCAGGACAGAACTGGCAGAGGGTCAAGGGGCAGAGCTGCTGGAGGTAGAGGCTATGAGGGCAGAAGATTCAGAAGATGGAGCTGCAGGATGCAAGGTCACAGGGGGGGTGGAGCTTCAGGAGGCAGAGGCTCAAGAGGCAGAGAAGCTGGAAGTTCAGGGGGCGGTGCCACAGGAGGCTAAAGAGGCAGAGCAGCTGGAAGCTCAGGGGGAGGTGCCACAGGAGGCGAAGCCACAGCAGGCTCAGGGGATGGAGCGGGCGGAGCCGCAGGAGTCTCTGGAGGCGAAGTAGACAGAGCCGCAGGATTGTCAGGAGGCAGAGCTGGATGTTTGAGCAGCTGTTTGAGCAGCTGGTAAGGGCTGGGAGGTGGGAGCAGTGAATTGTGGTCCCAACTCACGAGTAGGAACCTCTCCTCCATGATTTTAAAGACTCAGTCTACCACCTCCCAGAAAGACGAAGCCTCCATGTCTTTCCATAACTCACAATCCACAGGCTCATTTAGTCTGGTCAGGAAGAAGTATATCAGGGCGGCCTCATTATAACCCAAGCCTTGCGCTGCATCGAAGAGTACCTCAGCATAAACACCAATTTTGTCGGTCAGCCTTTGTCACGGTTTGTGTAGGGGTGAGGCGAGAGAGTAGATCCAAATGCAGCTCTTTTAATGGATAATGAGCAGAGGCGGGGTCTGGTGGCCTGGGAAACAGCCTCAGGGCAGAGAGGACTGAGTACATGGAGGTGGCCGCTGGACAGAGGTCAAAGGACTGGGCGGCTGGACAGGGTTCAGGAGGGAATGCTTAGGTGGCAGAGCCGTGGAAGGCTCGGGCGGTGGAGCCGTGGTAGGCTCAGGGCATGGAGCTGTTGGAGTCACAGAAGGCAGAACTGCAGGGGGCTGGGAGGGCAGAGAAGTGGAAGGCTTGGAGGGTTCGGGGGTCAAGAGGACCTGGAAAGCATATGCTGGCTGTGGGATGGCGAGGCTTCAGGGACTGGCTCTTTGACTCAGGCAGACTTGGGCGCTGGCTTGTTGACCGTGGCAGGCATGGACACTGACTGGTCACTGCTAAACACTAGCAGTGACTAGGGAACAGCCTTCGTGGCTTTGAGAACTGGCCGCGGCAAGGGAGCAACCTCTGTGGTCGTGCAAACAGGCAGTGACAAGGGAATGACATCCGTGGTCGTGAGCACTGGCAGCAGCAGGGGAAATGACCTCCATGGCCGTTAGCGGCGGCAGGGGAACGGCCTCCGTGTCCATTGGCAACTATTGAGGTGTAGGTGCCCTTTTCCTCCTCCTTTTATTCCGAGAGGTGAAGAATTCTGCTGCTGTGATATCCTCCACCTCCTAGTGGTGGTCAGTAGCGGGAATGACCACTGCTTCCTGGTGGTCAGCAATGCTGGGCTTGGCTGATGGGCTGGGCTTTCCTCTCCGCTTCCTCCTTTGAGGTCCTTTCCTCCTGCCTTACCCCACGCAGCCTCTTGACATGCTATGCATGCTGGTGTGCAGGAGAACCAGTTGAAGAAAAAAAAACTGGTCCATCTTGGCCAGTTCGTAATGTCATGATTAGCAGAGAATAATGAGGATAAGGACCCAAAAGCATAGTGAAAATATACAGGGAATTTATTAATACAAAATAAATCATAAAACAAACAAAAATGGGGGGAAACAAACATAAACTACCCTGAAGGGGAAAAAGGGTAATCCAGGCTGGGGCATAGGGAAACAGGATTTACTGGACTGAAACAGGAACAAGGTAGGGGAAACAGGTACGACAGGGAATATACAAGACTGACTAACTGAACACACAAGACTGACTAGGTAAACAAGATGAACTATGACAAAGCAAGAACACACACAGACACACATTTAAAGCATATGTTGCTTTGATTACTGTAAGAAGCTGTTCTTCCTTAACAGACAAAACTAATCAAAAAAGATTCGAACACCAATCAACACACACACACACAAATACACACACACACAAAAAACACTTGAGTAAAACACTTGCACATGAAGAGAAAGAAAGTGCTGAGATTTTGAAGACAGATTGATAAAGAGAGAGAAAAGGAAAGACAAAGATACACATATATACACAATTGTGAGATAGTTGCTTGTGTTTGACAAAACACTTGACTTGAGGGCTCTCTCTCTCTCTCTCTCTCTCTCTCTCTCTCTCTCTCTCTCTCATCACTCAGGTAAAGTGAGGAGATCATCTACATGCACAGTATTAAACAGACGTGTGCGCACACACACACACACACACACACACACACACACACACAAACGCCATATGTCTAACAGCATTAGGAGGTTTTATCAGAGTGGCTCTGAGATATGAAGCACAGGTCGGGCCGTCTGTACAGACAAACACAAACCTGCTGCCCACAGCATCAAGAGCACCAGAACTTCTAATCAAATCACCCAAAACATTGATCTACCATCAGATTCTGCATCTCTGTGAATAAACGGTGTGGAAAGAAGGGACTTATTTATATTAAAGGGGCAATGTCATAGAAAACATGATTTGAAAAAGAGCTTGAAAAACTATGTAAATATACTCTAGCATTACTCTGACAACATAAAGCTCCTTTCCCAGTTCATCCAGACAATTTATGGAATCTAACTTTTGAAATTGGGTCATCCAAAAATGGGTCATCCACGATGATGTCACAACCATGAGTATTTTAACATATGAATTCCATCATTTACACATCAACCCCTATTTATTATTCATCAATGGCAGTGTGAACTAAGCTTAGCCAATCAAAACAGTCTTTACTTATATATAGAAGTCTTACAGGTGCAGTAGTAACAAACAGGGCTGGGTATCAATACAGATTTCCCATTGTGATCTGATTATGATTCACAAGTTCTCGATTCGATTCTGATTTTATTGAATTCTGATGAATTTGGATATATTTCAGTTATAATGTCAATTTTGCTTACATATGATACAAATAATCATGAGAAACTAAATAAATAATTTTAGTGCAACAAATACTAACATTATAAGTGGATGTCTGAGGAAAAAACTCCAATAAAAGTTTAGAATATGGCCTCTTTACACCATAACTTATATTATACACTGTAATTAGTCTCTCATTATCCTTATCTATATATGAGAAAAAAACATTTGATATTCTTATATGACAAAATATTATTTATACTAAGCCACCCATATATGATCATAATATTTTTGCCTTTAGCTGAATGCCATGTTAAATATATCCTTGATGGTTCAAATATTTGTCTTTTTCTCGAAATAGCAGTAAGCACGAGAATTAGCTCAGTGGGCCAATTCTTCTCAAACCCATGGGCTGAATAATGGTAAAGAGGCCATTTTGAAACAAGGTCACAGGACTCAGCTTCAGGACACACACATAGACATACAGTTGGCTTGGGTGCAACTCACCATCAAAACTCTTGTATTGGCCATTAAGAGAGGCCTGTAAGGTGCGTCCAGACTCTTTGACTTGCCTCTCAAACTCTTGTCTACTTAGGTTCACAAGGTTCTCCTCCATTGCAGTGGTGCAGCAGGTGTAACTCTGAGGACACACCCGCATGTGCTCACCTGAGAGAGAGAAAGACAATTAATAATGTTATCATTATACATGCATTTAACAATGCAATATCTGAAATATAGTCAGACTGTTCCACAAGAGAGAGATGCGTACATTACATTTACAGTTAATTACAGTACATGCTCATTTAAAAAGAAAATGTTTGCAATGGATACTTTTGTGTATATTGTGTTATTTGTGTATGTTCTCTTAAAGATGCAATAAGTATTTTTTATGTTTCACTCGACAATACCACAGACCTATCGGTGTAAATGAAGAGGCGCATTTACAAAACAGTTGTGCTACTTTTGTTTGTGGTATTTCAGTGTAAACAACAGTGTCTTGTTCATAAACTCCCGCAATATAGCTTAAGCAGACAGAATCATTGTTGAAATATTGCTGTGCCTTGAGTATTTAAATAATACTCAACACAACACTTGTCTATATATATTAGGCTCATTAAAGATTGTGCTTCATTCACAAAACTCTGCAATAACCGTCGCGCTCTTTTTAATTTTATATAAAGAGATGTTTTTTTATTGATCATGTCCACAAGATTGGAAATTGAGCAGTGCAAATTGCATTCAGAACAGACATGTGCTGGACCAACAAGTTCGATCCAAGGCGGCTCCACCTTGCAACTTACAGGACCTGAAGGATCTCCAGCTAATGTCTTGGTGCCAGATACGACAGGACACCTTCAGGAGTCCATGCCTCGTGGGTTGGTGCTGTTTTGGCAGCACGTGAAGGACCAACAGCATATTAGGCAGGTGGTCATAATGTTTTGGCTCATCCGTGTATAATAGGCTTACAATGGTTTATTGCATGGATATGTGGATTGTAATTATACAGTACAGTGCCAAATATAGCGATCTGAACTCATCACAGAGCAGAAACAAACTCTCAGAACTCCAGGAGTCACCAGCACCAGACATGATACACAAACACACACAAAGAAATGATTTTGTTTCTGCTGTTTCAGAAGGATGTAGCTGGTGCATTGCAGATATTCAGGGGTGAGCTTCTCTTTAGTAAATATGTCTGTCTGCATTTTGCAAATCTAATAAACTTCTAGACATGAATGCACAAATACAAATATACCCCAGCTGAGAATTTCTGAATATGTCTGCTATATGATTGAATAATCAACATCCCAGCACGGTTATATAATATTGACATTTGAAACAAGAGAGAGAGAAAGAGAGAGAGAGTGAGAGAGACAGAGCTGCTGTAGAGGGAAGATAAGGCTAAATCGTTATTAAAAGTTTCCACTCAATCGACAAGTGTTCACTCGTGTTTGTTTGAATATAGTATTCCGGAAGTGATGACACTGTTAATCGATAATTTAAAAGCGGCCTGTCAATTTCAGTTATAATGTGCTTTACTGTCATGACAAATGTAACATTTGTAACACACAAAGACAATAATGTAAAACAAAAATAGTGCAAAATCAACCAAAATAACTGAAAGTAAAATAATTGAAATGATCAAATGGACAATATTCAAGATAAAAGAAAATACAAACAGAGATAAAAGAATAATAATATATGTTTTTTAATAGATAATATGAAGATAATTAACATGTTAGAATTAAATATAAATAATATAATGTTTATATAATAATACAATAATTATTATTATTAATAATAATAATATGCAATTATATAGTGCCTTTCTAACACTCAAGGTCGATTTACAAAGACATATGAAAGCAAAAAAAAAATCAAACCCAAATCAAATTAATGAATAACTAAATACCGAAAACAGTTTGTTTTATTTATAAATATAAATATATCCCTATTTTGCTCAATGCCAAAATCCCCATAAAATAAGTAGAAATAATAAGAAATATTTATATAGCATTTATTAAATAGAATTCTTGGTAACACTTGGGTTCTATTTGTTAACATAAGTTAACATGAACAAACTATGAACAATACTTTTACAGCATTTATTCATCTTAATGTTAACTTTTAAAATCAAAAGTTGTGTTTGTTGACATTAGTTAATGCACTATGAACTAACATGAACTAACAATGAACAATTGTTAGATAATTGTTCGTTGTAGATAACAGAGATAATTAGATAATTGCATTATCTAATGTTAATGAATGGAACCTTACTGTGAAGTGCTACCGCATGCATATCTCCCTATGGTATGCATGTTCTAATGATGGTATGCCCTTATGATGTAATATTTTGCCCATTAAACGTTTTGAGATAAGATAGATCCATATACACTTAACAAACTCAAGTTGAGTGAATCATTAGTGTTTATCAATTTTGGTCTTAAAAGCCAAATTTATCAGGTACAGTATATGGAAAAATACACAGTTGCATGGTGGAAAGCAATTTGCTGTGATCTTTTAGCAGTTAGTATTCAGTGTTTTGGCCGCAACAACCCCTGTATGGTTTGGTCTTGTATTGTGCTTGCTAAATTACCCGTCTGAGATCAATGAAGTGCATCTCTCTAATCAAAGTGAGCTGGGTTGGAGTTCTATTCTGTTTCAATAATTTTAAGGTAATATAAAATGGATTACACAGTAGGTAAAACTAGAAACATATAAACATCCTGTAAGCATAGAAGTATGCAGAAGAAAGACCTAAACTGACCCCTAATAAAATAATTTACTGTAGTATATGGTGAGTAAAGCCAGTGGTATTTTTCCATCTAATGATGGAATGGTGGGGGACTTGTTCTTATACTGAGCTAATTATATTTTCTATCACCTACGTCTAAGGGTTTGCATCCTTCTGCTCTGTTTTTCAACAGTTCTTCTATGTAAAAATGCACTAGATGGACATCTTGACTATTATGGCGTGTCTCACAGATTTTTCAGTCTCGCGCAGAAGTGCCAATTTTTTTTAATAGAGCTTGTTGAAAATAAGCTCTATTCATGGTTCTGCATCTAGCTTTTTTTAAAATTACAAATACAGCTTAGGTGTGAATGCCCCCTAAACCTGACACTTGAACAAACCTTTCTGCATTATTACATTTTTATTGAAACATTATTTTGTATGTTTATTAATTTTGTCTTGATACGACAACGCAATCAACAGTTTACATAATTAATCTGTGTGTCCAAAAACATCTCCAATTGTCAAAAACCCTGTTAAAACACATAAAACATAATAATTGTACATAAGAAATAACTAATTACATATGCAAATACAACAATGTATTCAAGGTATGCTTACTCTCCAAAGCATGAATAATGAGATCTCAACAGCCACTTTTCCACTATTGGGCCAGTGATATCAACTGGCCAGCCGGGGCCAATAGCCTTTTTTCCCCAAATCTGTACCGTTGTGCACTGGATACACAACTTGGCGACATAAGTTCAGTAGTATATACTTAATATACTTAAAATCACACCTTCGTTCGGCAGAAGTGTTAATCTCGTCAACAAAATCATTGATGAAGGTTTGTGTGTGTGTGTGTGTGTGTGTGAGAGCATTAACAAATATGAGACAAAAAATACACATCATGATGATAATTAAATAATTTTATTAAAGCATACTGTTGACGAAAATACGACAAGAAAAATAATATTACTGCAAGATATTAAGAGCACAAGACAAACAAAAGAATAAGAATTTAGTGAAATATATGTTTATAAAATAAGATATTAGATAATCCAATTTGTTTCTTATAATCCAATTTGTTAGGGATTTGAACGTGCCAAACACTGGCAAAATAAACTGCTTTAGTTAATTACCTCACTCAAACATATCCTATTTATACATTATATTTATCGCTATATCCACAACATACATGTCATATTAAAGCCACTGCTGCCCCAGCTGCGGCCTCTTCTACCTTTTTCTCCCCAAAATACTCTTCTGACCTCATTTGACTCGGAAAGACTACACACCACAGCAACTCACAGATCGGGCAACCAGATGCAACTTTGCAACTTTCTCAGATAACGTTAAATCTACAAAAACCTCCTATTACCAGACCAAGTTCAACAGCACCACAGACACTCGCAGCTTGTTTAGAACATTCAACACACTTCTCTGCCGTCCCCCTCCACCACCTAACACATCACTGACAGCAGATATCTTTGTCACATTTTTTACTAATAAGGTTAAAACCATCAGCAATACATTCTCAGCACCACACCCTGTCAAACACATCTGTCCTGTTTGCAACTCTTCTGTCTCTATGTTCTCTCCTCTGACTGACACTGAGGTCTCTAAACTCCTCCTCTGCAAACACCGCACCACTTGTTCCCTTGACCCCATTCCTTCTCACCTTCTCCAGGCCATCTCTCCATCCATCCTACCTGGACTCACACACATAATTAACACATCTCTACTTATAGGCACATTTCCAACTACATTTAAGCAGGCTCGAGTAACCCCGCTGCTGAAACCACCCACACTTAACCCCACAAAGATAGAACACTACAGACCAGTCTCTCTCATACCATTCATGGCAAAAACAGTTGAAAGGGCAGTTTTCAATCAAATCTCTGCCAATCTCTCACAGAACAAGCTGCTGGATGATAATCAGTCAGGCTTCAAAAATGGACACTCCACATAGACTGCCCTGCTGTCTGTCACTGAGTCCCTGAGACAGGCAAAAGCTGAATCCAGATCATCCATACTTATTCTGCTGGATTTTTCCTCAGCCCTTGACATAGTCAACCATCAGATCTTACTCTACACCCTCTCTAATTTGGTCATTACAGGAACTGTGCTTGACTGGTTTAACTCCTATCTCTCAGGTAGGTCCTTCAAGGTAGACTGAAGAGGTGAGGTATCCAAGCCACATCAGTTACTTACTGGGGTACCTCAGGGATCAGTGCTTGGGCCACTTCTCTTCTCTATATACACAACATCTCTGGGACCATCATTCAGTCACATGGTTTCTCTTACCACTGCTACACTGATGATACGCAGCTCTATTTGTCTTTCCAGCCCAACCACACCACAGTGACCGCTCGAATCGCTGCCTGCCTGGCAGACATCTCGGCCTGGATGAAGGAGCACAACCTGCAACTCAACCCAGCCAAGACTGAACTCCTTGTCTTTCCAGTCATCCCTGCTGAAGAACACAACATCACCATGCAGCTGGGTACAACTACAGTATCGCCTTCGAAAACGGTCAGAAATCTAGGGCTATCCATCAATAACGAGCTTAATTCACAGACCGCATTATCATGTAGATTTACAATCTACAATATCAGAAAGATAAAACCCTTCCTCTCTGAACATGCCACACAACTGCTTGTTCAGTCACTTTTCATAACTAGACTGGACTACTGTAACTCTCTCATTTCAGGCCTCCCTGCATGTGCAATTAGACCTTTGCAAATGATCCAGAATGCAGCACATGTTAGACCTCTCTTTGTCTCTCTCCACTGGCTGCCGGTTGATGCACATATTAAATTCAAGGCTCTGATGCTGGCATACAAAACAGTCACTGGGTCTGCTCCAGCATACCTAAAATCATTTCTGCAGAGCTACACACCCACCAGAATCCTGCGGTCGACTAAGAAACGTCGCCTTGGTGTACTAACACAAAGAGGCACCAAAACACTTTCCCGGACTTTCAGTTTCATCATACCACATCGGTGGAATGACCTTCCCAACTCCATCCGGGAAGCTTACTCACACTCTGTCTTCAAAAAATTACTTAAAACACATCTTTTCCATTCTTAACCAGTCACTAAAAAAAAAAAAAAAAAAAAAAAAAGTGTTCCACTTTAATCTGTTTTGAATATTATTCTGATGCTAGTGAAACTTTGTAGTATGGCACTTTTCGTACCACTGTCTCCTTAAGATGATTGGCTTATGTTTTACTATTTTGTAAGTCGGTTTGGGTAAAAGCCTCTGCCAAATGAAAAAAATTTAAATGTAAATGTATGGCAGGCACCGTCGATCTGATGTTGCACATTTTCATCAGCCCAAATATTCAGAAGAGTCCTGATTTCGTCTACAAACCAGTACTGATGATTCTTCATTCTCTGTTAATCTGTTCAGGTAAGCTTGTAGCTAGATAAAAAGAATTGGGGAATGAGTGGGCCTGGGTAGATCAGCGAGTATTGACACTGTCTACCACCCCTAGAGACACAAGTTCAAATCCAGGGTGTGCTGAGTGACTCCAGCCAGGTCTCCTAAGCAACCAAATTAGCCCAGTTTCTAGAGAGGGTAGAGTCACAAGGGGTAACCTCCTCGTGGTCGCAATTAGTGGTTCTCACTCTCAATGGGGGGAGTGGTAATTTGTGCATGGACTGTGGATATATATATGACCAACACAAAATATATATATATATATATATATATATATATAAAATTTTCTTATTAAAAAAAAAATATTCCGATGCAAGCTTAAAGGGTTAAGCCTTTTTCAAGCCAGTGGTTCCAACAATGTGTATGATTTCAGGCTTAAAAAGAACCCACCATGTTGTGTTTTGGATGCTGGTCCCCAATACTGGGATTCTGGTTTGCTGGTGTCCCAAACAGGCCTCTTAACTAGTTAAACCAACAGGAGTTCCTTGGTCCACCAGCTTTAAAAGTCAATGCAGCTTAGAACAGTATATTTTACTGGTCCACAACCAAAGTAGCACTATCCACCAGCATAAAACATCCTGAAGCAGGATGGAAACTCATTATGGTTTAAACAGTTTTTTGTTTGTTTTTTTAGCAGGGGTGATTTAGCAGCAGGGACTATTTAGCTCGGTGATTTGATTTGAGACATTTAACACACCCGCTCTTTACCTCCCAATCAATACAACACAAGAGCCCTCAACCTGAAGACAAACACACATACTCACGCATCGCTTCCCAGGTATGTGATGAATGAGTTTGCCAGTGGCATGCATTTCTCCTAACGATCCACTATAAAAGACTACGATTGTGGAATGTCTTGCATTAACGAGTGCATTTGAAGTGTGTGTAAGCTGGAATCACACACACAAACGTGTACACGCATATCCTGGGAGCTTTCAGTACAATAACACCGTGGTGGTACGATGGTATTGGAATGGTATTAGATAGTATTACAGCAATACTTGTAATTAATGATTACCATATCCATATACCATGATATCAACATAATACTCAAAGGAACTTCAATGAATAGCATATACTTAAAAAGGGAAATACTACTTATGTTAGTGTCAGGTGCAAGCATTTCCATATAGTAACCAAGCATCATAATCCTGTTCTCCACTTCAGTTAATATTAGGTTACACAAAAGAGGTCTATCATACCTAGAGAGAGCTAAACGCTATCTTTTCCAATCATTTCAATGGCAGTTGCTAGGCAGGAGCAACTTTTGTTTTTCACCCTTTCAACCACATTTCAGCTTTTTTCTTTTTTTTAATGTAAAGATTCTTTGTAGACTCTTCTATCCATATGATTTCATATCGCATTTATAATAATGACATGACCTGAAATTTCACGAGAACTACACATTTTAACACAAAATTCACAACACTGGAAACTAACATGTTACATTTACTGTAAGTGTTTGTAATATGTAAAATGTTCAGTGTGCCTGTCTTTGCTGTCTGAATGTGACTTGCAATTTATTAATTAATTAACAGTGACAGCAAAACACCTCACTTACATTTCCACGTGTAGTGCGAAGAATTTTTTTTTCGGCTTGCAACTGGAAACGCATTTTCATTTGGGCATTTCTAACTTGCGCTGACTCACAGCGGTGAACACGTGATGTCATTGTCATGGAAACAGACACATTGTAAGCCAATTTGCTGAAGGACTAGAATGAAAGAATTATCAATAACATATCAATAGCAATAACCGGGACATCTAGTCAACCTAATACTGTCAGTAAAAGAATGACATGAGAGGCAACAGACAAAGGCAGCAGTCAGGAAATAATATAAGCCCATCTCAGGCTTTTAAGAGCCACACACACACACACACACAAACACACAAAAAGGTGGTCATTGGCAAAACATCTACAATAATATCAAGAAATATTTTCGATTTATAGTTTGCTTGTAAAGAAATCTCTCTCATTAGAATACTTTTTAATGACAGTCAAAGGAGAAGACGTTTTTTGCCCCCCGTAATGGTTTAGTTATGACATCTACCAGATGGGTGGTGTTATATGGTCTAACAGGCCCACACTTACCAGTCAGAACCCTTGGGTCACTCACACACAAACACATAGACACACATACACACAACAACAACACAACAACCGCCATTCACCACAATGTGGCGGTGACGTCACCACAATGCTTGTGCCAGGCTATGTGCACCTTGAGGCCACATGAAGTGTCGAAAGCCCGCTGGCAGGAGGTCATGGGGCAGATCCAGATGCCACGGGTCTACTGACAGAGACGACTGACTGATGGACCACCTGTGCCCTCTACTGTGCCAACTTGCTGTGCTTTAGCCATCCGGCACTCCACTTGTTGTTGTGCGCATCACTCCTCCGACCTCCACTGTTGTTGGAGGGCGACTGCCTCCAACTGCCAAGTAGTGTCCCTCACGAGCCTCCTCCACAGAGGCCGATCTTGATACCACTGGTACCAGTTAGCGGCAAGTCCACTCAGCTCCACATCCTCCTGTACTACGTCCCTCCATCTCCTCTCTAGCCTGTGCTGCTCCCGCTTAGCCCCCTCAATCTGGCCAAACAAAAGCTGTTTATGCATGCGGTGGGCATGGGCATGTGGGCTACGTGGCCCAAATGTGGTATTCAGGCGGTACCGGTCCAGTTCCCGACAGAGGAGTCGCAGCCTCTCCTCAGCATTGAGCGTTCTAACATTCCATGTGGCCTTTCGAAGTGTTTTTTTGTTGTTTCAGGAGGAGCCCCGAGGTTAAGAATTCAGTCTCCTGGCTCCGGCAAATGGGGTTTGGCCAGGAGACGTCATAGATACCTGTCCCCCCGGGGCCTACAGCACAAGCTTAATACGTTTTTTTTACATTGTAGTTTAGTGGTAGTTTATTGAAAAGGTGGATGGGTTACCAGCCCCTCGCACCCATCCACAGCCCCCACACCGGTTCTCTGATCAGCTGCAAATCAAAGAGACTCTAATCGTAGATTTGAATAAGTATCTCAGATTAATTCAATGTTATCTAAGCTTGGTAATACATGTAATTTGGAGTCGTTTTTTTTAATTCATGTTTTTTGAATCAAATTAAACAAAATCGATATATCATATGACACGAAGTGGAAAGGTGTGGCCTCTTCTTGAGTGATGCACTGTTATCAGGAACGTGATGGATTACAGCACGCTTTAGAAATCTATGTTTTAGTCACTAATACACATACACAGTGGTGTTGAGAGTGACTAAACTGTAGCATTAAGGGCAAAGAGACAGGATAGATTATCCAATGTATAAAATCAAACACAGTCTAAAATATCTTTATGTCTGCTGCTGGATCACTGTGTTAATCTCACTGTGATTGTTTCCAAAAAAATCAACTAATGTATGCATTTCATTGTGTGGTCTTCATTGATTATGGATGCATAATTATACAAATGCTTAATTGTGCATCTGGATGTTTATAACACTCCTCTCTATCATTTGATCATAGCAAATGTTTGTTTAAAAATAAAATTCCATTTTATTCCCGCTTTCCAGGCACTGTAAAAAATTCCATTGTAACGTAAAAGGTGGTAACATCTAAATTAACTATTCTAATATTGTCAAAAATACTATTTAAATTGAAAAAAATGTGGTGTTGCTGTTTAGTTAACCTGCACTTTTTTGCCAAAAAAATCTATTGCCGTTGACTTTTTGCTTATGCAATCACGACACTGACAGCACAGACAGGTAATGCTGAGATAACATTTACATCATCAAGTTTTGCCAGGATGAGTATTTAGGATCCAACTCCTTAAGAGAGTCTGTCTCGCTTATTTACAAGCAAAAATCACTTTAGCAGGCTGACTGGACAGTTTTTCACACGCAGTCTTAAAAGCAGTCCTTTATCACTGTAAATGAGGCACTTGAGAAAAGAACTGAATAAAAAAGTGATACGTTGAGAAAATGAGGAGAAACAAAACCCGTGTCAGATGCTGCATTTTTTACAGCTGCATTACAATACGAGTGCCACCCATGACTGTGAAAGTTGTGTGGGAACATTTATTTTGAGCAACTTTTAGAACTATAATTGTTTTGCAGTTGCTTGTGTTAGGGGTTGCTTGGATTTTTATAATATCATAGAACACTACAAGTTAAAGGCCCGATATACTTCCAGAGAAGTCCTTCTGCATTCTTTGTTCAGGGATAAAAAAAAAGTTTGAAAGAGCTGAGCAACGGTCTACGGATTGTGAACACTCAGACACCCATCTCACAGCTGTGGGAGTTGTTTAGAGGTACATTTATGTTAATATGAGGATGCTCAAGATGCTAATGTGATATTAAATCTGTTATCAATGACTTTATGTCTCATTCTATGAGTAGAATTCACATTAGGTCAGTAAAATAAGCTGTTTCAGCAATTCGATGATGATTTAAAGTAATAGTGTATGCAGTACAAAATGTGGAATTTGTCTTGTTTCCATTCAGAATTCATGATGCTAATGTGCTAATACGCTATATTCAGCAATTATATGAGCATTACACTGTGTTATTGTAATTTATGATGACACTGATACTACTGCAAAGATGGGTGTATAAAAGAGATAATGTTCAGATAACAGACAAATGAATGATGATAAGCATCTTAATTTGGGCAGATGTGTGAATGGCTTTCACTGCAGATGGTACATGAGTGAATGGGTACTTGAGAGTATTTGATTAGATTTAATTCCTTTTTTAGACCAATTTAAAAAAAAAATGAAAAATTGCATGATGTTCTTGAAAAATGCCTCTACATGAACGATTGTACAAATGTAGATACATTTGTATCAATTCGCTTATAATGGCATGCCGGTGTGTTCATGTTGACTGATCCTTACTGACTGAACAACTTAAACAGAATTTGCTGTCGGTCTCAAAGTAGGTCCAGGTCATACCTACTGATGACTTGGACCAATGGCAGTAAGAAGGCGTTTAGACGTTCTTACTGCCGTTAAGACATTTTCCTAAAAGTTCACCTAGGTGAGCTGTTATGAACCACACGAAACGAATGCAAAAACACTTTTGTTCTAAATGGCATCAGACCCATTTGTTCTTTGATTTCGTATGAAGTATTTTGGGGCCTTAAGGGTCAAAATGTCAAGGAATAAATGCATTTTGGACAAAAAATGTACCAGCAAGATAGATAGCATTAGGCTGAAACTGACCTTGACGCTTTCTTTACAAAAAAGAACTGTGGTGGCACTGTGGTGCAGTGATGGTATCAGGTGATAATACCATAGTGCATTGCTATATACCAAAGTACTAGAATGATTACCATATTTATTTGCCATGGTATTTTTATGGTACTACAAGGTACTACAAAGAATCCCATCTTATTACCAAGGTAAATGTCCAAACGTTATGTACCATTCTATTTACGCAGTAAACCAAATAATATAATGGTACATGTTCAATATGGTACAATGATGGGTTCATAATGTAATGCCATGGTACTGTGATGTATACTATGGTACTGAAATTCATGTACCATATTATGTACATAGTACTCCAAAGAATACCATTGTACTTGGTGAACGTGAGCTGAGAGGCAGCTGGGTTCTGCGGCCCATGATACAGATTGTTTTGTTCCAGAGGCGGAGTGATTCAATGACACTGATATGGCTCTAATATAAATCATAGACTAATCTGCTCAGCTGACAGGCACACTGCCACCATGCAGGTGAGAGCACCAACGACCTACATCTGCATGCTAACCTAGTTTTGTGTGTGTTTGCTGATTTGCTTTTCATACCAGTAGTTCCAGTTTTTGAATAAATCACTCAGCTACATTAACCACATTTGCTGAATTATAATGAAACTTGTGTGCTTGAGACAGCTTAAACAACTACACAGCATTTGAATTATTTTTATCACATTCACTTATAATGTTATTCATGGCTTCTCCTGACACGTATCTGCATGATTCTATGCATTGCACTGCTGCCACATGATTGACCGTTTAGATAAATTGCATGAATATTTAGGTGCACATGTGTTCCTAATAAAGTTCTCAGTGAGTGTATATAAAAATGACATGTTATGATTGGCCAACCTCACAGACCGTCGTTAATCATTGCAGACAACATTGCAGAAAATTACTTGGAATCTGGAATGAGGAAGTATACTACAGCAAAACATCCACTATAATGCTTCCATGACTTTCCAATGGAGTAAAAAATAGAGAGAGCTGGATAATGACAGTCAGAAGTCAGTCTCAAAAGAAGAAGTTGGCTAGATTTACACTGCTAAATTAAAGTGGAAATGCATCATCACAGAATGTGAAAAGGGTCCATAGGCATTGATATGTAACCATGGGCAGTCATTTATTAATGTGCTCATGGTTGTGACATTATAGCCGTAACTGTTTTTGAACAATCTGGTTCTGAGCATTAGTTTCAATATATACTCTGGGTGGACTGGGGAGGGAGCTTTGCATAATTCACACTGGAGGAGGTTTCACATATTACACAATTGTTTATGTAAAGAAAGCAAGAGAAATCTTGTTTTCATGACAAAAGACTCAAGTATTTAGTCCATGACCTGATCTACAGATGGGCTTTGGTTAATCTCTTATCTCTGCTTGTGTCCTAACATTCATTTCAGTTACCGTCTAGTGGAAAAGACAATCACATTTGTGTCTATGCACGTGTGATTTGACAAAATGAGATGAGCGTGAGATACTTTTGACTTGAGTAATTGTTTGTGTCTGCGAGAGACCGAACACGCCGCTGTTTCATGCACCACACTCTAGAGACACAAAAAGGGTGTCACTGTTGTCTGCCCTGTTTTAGCACCCAGTGTAAACACAGTCACCATATGAATGTCAGTCCCAATTTGCACATGGAATTTCCCCATCTTGCAGTCTGTTTCTAAGTGTTACACTAGGGTGTGGAGAATGCAGCTGAATACCACAATCTGGTATTCCTTAAATGGGATGGCATTCATTTCACCACTGCAACAGAGACACCTGATTCCTCTTTTTGCAATGAGTGAATTCATGCTGTTTACATTACCTATCCTCTCCATCATTTGATTATAATTTAATGAAAAGTGACCTGCTGCATAATTTTGAGTCACTTTGTCTCAGAAACATATTTGAGTTTTTAGTATTAAATGGAAAATCTTACATGTAGATAGATAGATAGACAGACAGACAGACAGACAGACAGACAGACAGACGGATGGACGGACGGACGGACAGAGCTAACTTCTTATGACAAATAACAAACACACACTATGTAACACCCAGCAATCAGCTCAGACAGCAGCTGTCCATGAATCCGCACACGCTGTGGTCCATCATGAGGTAAAAACACAATCCAGCCCTTCACTATCTCTCTTTCTTTCACCAGCTCTGCTCTTCACTCCTTCAACACAACACCCGCATCAGTCACCAGCCACTGATGATGAGTCACACACAGATCTGTGTTTGTCTGGAGAATCTTGACACCTCCAGCTGGATCAGAGCAAGTGCAAACTTCTTGTTTAACAACAGTTTTTTTTTTTTTTTTTATCTGAACCAGCCCTTCTGTCTGTTTCCTCTCGAGTTTGTTCTCTTTCTCCATCTATCTGCTGTTGTTGAAATCTGAGTCAGCTTTTTCTCCAGAGAGTAAATTCACAGTCGCCCCAAACACCACTAGCAGAGCCGGGTATGTGTGTGTTTGAAATAAGAACTAGAGTCAGCTTTGGTGGAATTGAAGCAGTGCAGCAAGCAAGGGTCAAAGGAGTCAACCCGAAAATAACCGAGACAAAATAAGTAATAGGAAAGAAAAATTACAAATGAGATCTCTTTAATCTCTCACTACTTTTTTCTTGACAGAAATGAAATTGAACCAAGCACAATCAGAGACTTTTGAAATAGTATTTACTATCCATTTAACATATGTAGATAGATGTGTGATGTATTTCTGAGTGAAACAGGAAATTCAAGGAGAAAACAATTTAGGGTGGTCTCTATATTACAGGTGGTTGACTAACGACTAATGATTTCATTTGAATGTAATACAATTTTGTGAGGTTTACCTCTAAATCAAGAAAAAATTAAAATACACTTAATTCAATTTTCAAAATTATTATATTTTTAGATAATGTATTTTTCAAAGAAAAAAATATTTAAGGTAATATTTTTATTTTGATTTTTTTGCATTAAGAGGATCAATACTACAATTATTTAATTATGATTTACAAAATTTGTAATTTTACAATTTTTTAACATGAAAACAATTGCATTTTATAAAATTTAAAATGACAAGAAATAAAAACCTAAAAAAACTCAGGGCTCCAAAAACAGGGCTCAGTCACAGCATTAATTTATTAAAATTGTAATTGAAAATCTTAATTGTTAATTAACAATAAACTAAGATAGATGTCTAATAATTTGTAGTTTAGGCATATAAATAAGAAAAAATGGTCCAATTTTAAATATTATGTTAAATGGCCCAATTTACCCATTTTGCCATCAGTACTTGCAATAACAAATCCATTTTACCTGTTGATACGCACCCCCTTTGTGAGCACAAACCATGAAAATAACATACCTGAACTTAAATGGTTGTATTTACAGGACTCTTTGGAGTATGGACACAGTTGTAGTATCTTTTGAAAGAAGACACTTTGGGCTTTATTTCAGAATTAATATACAGTATGTTGTTATTTTTTAAAGTAAGAGAAGCTAAAGTTTATAGTAATGGAAATATTTTGTGCTAAACATGTCTTTATAATCTAAAAAAACAATAATAAAAGTACAAAGACAACCCAGAAATACAATGTACTCAAAGCCATAAGCCTAAAGAAGTTATGTTTTAAATTTGAAGATGATCTAACAAAAGCTTTTTTTCTCTGTAAAATCGCTGCCGGTGTACAGAGTAAAATTAAGGCTCTGCCTTTCAAGATGACACAAAATCTGACTGCACTGCTTGGCAATTATGAATGAAACTATGCTGCATTTTCAAAAATAGACGAGACGCTCATTTTGTTTACAAGACTCTAATATATAAGATCATATACAGTTTTACAACATGAATGCTGCTCAGATTGCATAGTGTGTTGAAGAACGATGACAAAATGGATTTGTTAATTCTTTCAGGTGAGATCTCATGTAAACAATGGAGAATATATCAATATTTCTCAGCTTTATCACTTTTATGGTCAAAAAGTGCTATTGGATGTTTTTAAATAAATGCTTGTCATGGACAATTGACTCAAGTGTGGCGAACTGGATTCATCTGGCGATCGCGTTTTCATAAAGGCATGAAGTCCCGTTTTGGTATCGCATGCTTTCATTTGTACTGCTTGCACAAATAACTATATTGCTTTTTCTGGAGCATTGCTATTGTGAAACAGAGATCAGATATCAATGTGTAACCCTTAGACCTTTCAAAAGATGTATAATTTGTTAACATTAATTACATTTATAGACAGTAAATTATATATTAAATGCAAGCAGAGTGATGTAACTGCCACGAGCGGGGGAATTGCGTATCAACAGGTTAACAGAGGTATTGGATTTGAAATTGGCAAATATCGTATCGAAAAGATATTAAGTTGTATCACACGATTTTTCACAGTGTGGTAATAGGACAGTTATCTCACATGTCTCTTTGACAATTCCATAGACAACATCTCAACAGTGTCTCAAACTGTGCTCAGAAATGCCAAGATACCAAATCTGCAATGAAATGTCAGAGATTTCAATAAGAACTCCACCAAATGATTTCTACTGTATATATGTCACTGGTCCTGCTCAACCTGCTTCGAATGGGATTCGAACTAGTGTCTCCGGTGTGGCAGGCAGGTGAGCTAACAAGGAGGCTAAAGGCAACAGCCTGTAACATAAGTCGCTAGTGCGCACCTTGAGGCTAAGGTAGGTAGGTTTACACACTGCACAGCTATCTACCAGCTGGCTCCCATTACATTCACTCCCATAAACCTCAATCCCATCCGGGTCATGGTAACACTGTAACCAGTTCTGCTCGACTCTCTTCGAATGGGATTCGAATCAGTGTCCCCAGTGTGGGAAGCGGGTGCACTAACAAGGAGGCTAAAAGCTAAAGCCTCTAGCATCAGCATCTTGAGGCCAGGGGAGTGAGGTTTACACACTGTACAGCTACCTACACCATTTTATATATATATATATATATATATATATATATATATATATATATATATATATATATATATATATATATATATATATATATGTGGTGTATTGGGTGGGATAATGTATATGCAGGATGTGCATTCATTGGCTCTCATGCCTGGGAGCGGGTATTTAAGTCACGTGATGTGAGTTGCACGTGTGGGGAATGTGATGTAATCTATCTGTGATCTGAACACCAGTAAAGTATGTTTGGTAGCATTTGGTGGTTTGTCTCATGAATACATAACATAAGTTGGCGACGAGGATTAAAGTGAGAGGACATGGCGCAAATCGGAAGATTGGATGAGTATAAACCAGAAGACGAGTGCTGGTCCGCGTATATTGAACGCGCAGAATTGTTCATGGTTGCAAATGACGTGGATGATACGAAGCAAGTAGCGACTTTGCTTAGTGCTGTGGGAGCGTCCACATATGGATTACTGCGGAATTTGGTTCAGCCTGAAAAGCCAAAGGATAAAACGTTGGAAGAAATCGTGAATATTCTTAAAGCTCATTTTGAACCAAAGCCGTTGATAATAGCTGAACGTTTCCGATTTCAGCGTTGTGTTCAAAAGCCCCATGAAACTGTGTCCCAGTATGTTGCTGAACTGAAACAATGTGCATCTAAATGTGACTTCGGTGTAAGTTTGGATGAGTCTCTACGTGATCGCTTTGTTAGCGGAATTCAAAGTGAAGCATGTCAACGAAGTTGATTTCGGAGGACACACTCACTTTTGCACGAGCACTTGAAATTACTCAGAGCATGGAAACTGCACATCGAGATACCCAGCAACTGAGGAAAACAGAGGATTCAGCGGCAGCAGTGCATAAGGTAAATGCAAAGACTGTGTATAACCAGAGACAATTACGCTATCGTTGTAAAGGGAAAAACCATAATGCTCAGGAATGTTATTTTAAAAACTCTAAGTGTCACAATTGTGGGAAGATTGGACATATAAAGAGAGCTTGTAAAGTTAAAGAGAAAGTACATCTCAACAGTAAAGCTACTGAACAACAGAACAAGCACAAAGTGACAGCTTATATGTACGCTGAAGAGCCAGAGCTGGAAATGTTTTCCATGTTAAGTGATACTGAGAAACAGCCTTTCCGAGTGAATTTTACTGTGAATCAGCAGGATGTGTTGATGGACATTGATACAGGAGCAGCTGTAAGCATCATTTCGCAACAAGTGTATAAACATTCGTTTGCCCATTTGCCACTGGAGGGAGCTAAAGTAAAGTTAAAGACCTACACCGGTGAATGCATTCCAGTATTGGGTCAATTCACAACTACTGTACAATATGAGGATCAAGTGAATGAGTTACCACTAATTGTAGTAGAAGGGAATGGTCCAAACCTGTGTGGTAGGAACTGGCTCCAGAAAGTAAAATTGAATTGGAAAATAATTCGATATGTGAGTCAAGCTAAGCAGCCTGGGTCTATCAAAGAAGTGCTGGATAAGTATAGTGAAGTCTTTAAGGATGAGCTGGGAACTCTAAAGGACATTAAAGCTACTATTTCAGTGAAACCAGATGTTCCACCCAAGTTTTTTAAAAGTCGTCCTCTTCCCTTTGCTATGAAGGAACGGGTGGAGAAGGAAATTGATAGGCTGGAGAAAGCCAATGTGATACCTCCAGTAAAGTATAGTGAGTGGGCGGCTCCAGTTGTGCCTGTTATTAAAAAAGATTCCACAATCCGCTTATGCGGCGACTACAAAGTCACTGTCAATCAAGCGTCGAATACTGAAGTGTATCCCCTGCCACGGATTGAGGAAGTTTTAGCCACTTTGAGTGGAGGGAAGTTGTTTTCCAAGATTGACTTGGCACAAGCATATCAACAGGTTTTACTGGATGATGATTGCAAGAAGTATACGACAATCAACACCCACAAGGGATTATATGTGTATAATTGTCTAGGTTTTGGCATCAGTTCAGCCCCTTCCATTTTTCAACGTATAATGGAAACTTTGATGAAAGATCTGAAAGTGATTGTGTATCTGGATGATTTGTTGATTACAGGTCATGATGAACAAGAACATCTAACAAACCTTGGTAAAGTCCTACAGCGTCTTCAAGACTCAGGCTTAAGAGTGAAGGAATGTAAGTGTGAGTGGGGACAAACACGAATTGAATACCTGGGCTATGTGATTGATGAAAAAGGGGTGTATCCAACGAAAGACAAGGTAAAAGCCATTCAAGATGCACCAACACCTTCAAATGTAAAGGAACTGCGAGCTTTTTTAGGCTTGGTAAATTATTATGGACGTTTTGTACCAAATCAGAGCACAGTGTTGGCACCAATGTATAGACTGTTGAAAGAACAAACTACTTGGTGTTGGGGGAAAAAGGAACAAGTTGCTTTCAACAAGTGTAAAGAATTGCTCACAAGTGACAAAGTGTTGGTACATTATGATCCACAACTGCCTTTGACTTTAGCATGTGATGCTTCAGCTTATGGAATTGGTGCAGTGCTTCAGCACATTATGCCGAATGGTGAAGAACATCCCATTGCATATGCTTCATGGACATTGTCCCCTGCTGAAAATAAATATTCACAGATTGAGAAGGAAGCATTGAGTGTGATTTATGGAGTTAAAAAATTCCATCAATATCTTTGGGGAAGATCTTTTAATTTGATAACGGATCATAGACCATTAGTGACTCTGTTTGGAGAACATAAGCACTTTCCAATGATGGCTGCCGCTCGTATTCAGCGGTGGGCTATAATTTTGTCGGCATATGATTATCATATCATGTATCGCAAGGCAGAATGTCATGGAAATGCAGATGGCCTGTCACGAATTCCACTACCTGAAATTACGGATGTGGGAACCGAAGCAATTTCAGAAAATATCAACACTCTTTTGACAAACCATCTTCAAGAAGCTCCTCTAAATGCAGCACAGATTGCCAGAATGACAAGAACAGATCAATAACTTTCTAAGGTTTTTCGTTATGTCATGGAGGGGTGGCCAATTGAAGTGTCGGATGATGTGAAAGTATTCTATGTGAAAAGAGATGAACTGTCAGTGGAACAAGGATGTCTGTTATGGGGCACACGAGTGATTGTACCCTTCAAGTTTCGAAAATCAGTGTTACATGAAATTCATTCAGGACATCCTGGCATTGTTAAAATGAAAGCACTGACTCGTAAATTTGTGTGGTGGCCAAAAATTGATGCAGACATAGAAAGAATTTGCAAGGAATGTCAAATCTGTCAACAGGAACAAAGGATGCCAAGTCACGTCCCTCTTCATCCATGGGAATTCCCGGGTGAGTGTTGGAGAAGGTTGCATGTGGATTTTGCTGGTCCTTTCCTGAACAACATGTTCATGATCGTTGTTGATGCTTATTCCAAGTGGTTAGAAGTTTTTCGTATGTCACAGATCACTTCTCAAGCTACAATCACCAGACTGAAGAGATTGTTTTCTACATATGGATTACCTGAACAAATAGTGACTGATAATGCAACAACTTTTACTTCTGATGAATTCCAAAGATTTGTGAAACAGAATGGTATTATGCATACCAGGAGTGCACCCAAACACCCAGCCACAAATGGATTGGCAGAAAGATATGTCCAGACATTTAAGAGAGGTATGAAGAAATTGTCTAATGAACAAATGTGCATTGATGATAGACTGTCTTTATTTTTGTTACGATATCGCACAACTCCTAATTGTACCACAGGTCAGTCACCATCTGATTTATTTTTAAAGAGACACATTCGCACCAGGTTGGATTTCCTGAAACCGAACATTCATGAAATGGTTCGTATAAAACAGTATTTGCAGAAAAATCAACATGACTATCGCGCAAGAGAGAGATCCTTTGCTGTGGATGATTCTGTGTTCCTGCGAAGTACAGTGGAAGGAGGTCCGAAGTGGCTATCTGGAGTGATTACACAGCAGACAGGACCTGTTTCGTACAAGGTACGTGATCCAATATCGGATACTGTGTACAGACGGCATGGAGATCAACTGAGACCACACACTTCATCCTCAGAGATTCCAATGCCACAGGAGGAAAAGGAGACTGCTCAATATGCTGAACCAAATGATCAAGCTCAATATGTTGAACCACATGATCTAGCTCAATATGCGGAACTCAATGGGCAAGATTCTGGATTTGCTGGAACTCCAGTAGGTACATTTGACTCTGAGGTACCTTTTGAACAATCATTGAACAACCCAAGTCCAGTGGGTCTGCGTCGGACTATTACATTACCACAACATTTTAGGAATTGAGAAATTGAACTAATGTGGACTAACTAAAATTGAACTTAGCTTTAATGGGGGAGGTAATGTGGTGTATTGGGTGGGATAATGTATATGCAGGATGTGCATTCATTGGCTCACATGCCTGGGAGCGGGTATTTAAGTCACGTGATGTGAGTTGCACGTGTGGGGAATGTGATGTAATCTATCTGTGATCTGAACACCAGTAAAGTATGTTTGGTAGCATTTGGTGGTTTGTCTCATGAATACATAACAATATATATATGGCCAAACAATTTACATTTATTTATTTGTAGCAAGTTGTTGCTCACAGTGATATCACAGTGACGTCATTTTGTTGTTTGCAAAGAGTCATAGAAGTATGCCAAAAATCGTGCAAAGGCCTTTATGCATTTTTAAGTTATTTGCCATCAAACATAGTGGCCATCCTGTACGCACACACAATTGTCTCATTTGTTTCCATTTTGATTTCTACAAAGACATTTTTGGAGAAACATTTGAGAAAGTGGATTCTTAAGTAAAATATCTGAAAACTAAATGAAGTCTCCTGACCTAAAGAGTATTCTCTGAGCAATGAAATCTCCCTCTGGGCAGCTGTGAGCTCTTTCTCAAGAGCGCATATGCACATTTGCCCCAGACTAACTAGGAGCTAGACTTGAATTTAGTACAAAAGATGTGGTGCAATGAGCAGAGGTCAACTGAGTCAATACTGATATCCAATGAAATATCAAAATTAGACTTTACACACACGCACATGTGTGTAATGGTGGTGAATGGTGGTGGCGTAGTGGCTAGAGCACAGTGCTGCTAATCAGAAGATCTCTGGTTCAAACCCCATGGCCACCACCATTGTGCCCTTGAGCAAGGCACCTAACTCCAGGTTGCTCTGGGGGGATTGTCCCTGTAATAAGTGCACTGTAAGTTGCTTTGGATGTAAGTGTCTGCCAAATGCATAAATGTAAAATGTGTGGGGACACGGAGCAGCAAAACATACAAAAAGTATACTGTACAAAACAGAAAATACACAAATAGGGGTATAACAGGAGAAAACATACATAATCACTTACATAGACATCCATAATAATAAGTGTCAAACACACTGTGGAGGTGGGGGTGTGGTCAAGTGCTGATTTGTGAATGGAGAAGGAGACCAGGAGGTAAGGAGTTACACCTGTGGGTAATTTACTGCTGTTCAGTGTTGCTGGCAACAGAGATAAAAGGTGAGATGAGATCCAAAGAGGAGGACAGTGACACACTGTGTGTGTGTGTGTGTGTGTGTGTGTGTGTGTGTGTGTGTGTGTGTTGGGGGGGGAGATTTAGGTTGACATTTTCTTCACCTTAAAGTGCTTAAATAAAAGATGAGAGGAGGAAATTTGTTGGCTCCCGCTTCCTCATTTCAGAAGAGTAACAAGAACCTGTTACAGTGGTGCCGAAACCCTGGATATTTTTTGAGGAGGAAACGCCATCGTGGAGTCCTCGCCACTCGCCAAAGTCATGGAGGTTGTCAATTTGAAAGCTGTGTTTTCGCTCCTCCCCGGTTGTACAAATCTCATAGAACATCCCATGAAAAAACTGCATTTTCCACTCCGTTTGGATTACACCAATGTGTGACCCTTCCTTTCGGTTTGTTTGGGGCCCCAGCTGCATTCATGATACTGATCATGATACTTTTTTGTGTGCAAATAAATTATTGTTAACACACATACACACAAACACACACTCATTAATTAATTTTATTTTAGTACAGTTAGTGGGGTCCTACAGGTCGGAGGCCCCGTGGTAAATCCGGCCTTGGTATGCATTTGTCTGAGTCTGTTATCCCCATTTAAAAAATGCTATGTTGTATTAGGTGTGTTCTATCATTGTGTATTATTTTATATTGGATTATATATATATATATACACTACCGTTCAAAAGTTTGGGGTCACATTGAAATGTCCTTATTTTTGAAGGAAAAGCACTGTACTTTTCAATGAAGACAACTTTAAACTAGTCTTAACTTTGAAGAAATACACTCTATACATTGCTAATGTGGTAAATGACTATTCTAGCTGCAAATGTCTGGTTTTTGGTGCAATATGTACATAGGTGTATAGAGGCCCATTTCCAGCAACTATCACTCCAGTGTTCTAATGGTACAATGTGTTTGCTCATTGGCTCAGAAGGCTAATTGATGATTAGAAAACCCTTGTGCAATCATGTTCACACATCTGAAAACAGTTTAGGTCGTTACAGAAGCTACAAAACTGACCTTCCTTTGAGCAGATTGAGTTTCTGGAGCATCACATTTGTGGGGTCAATTAAACGCTCAAAATGGCCAGAAAAAGAGAACTTTCATCTGAAACTCGACAGTCTATTCTTGTCCTTAGAAATGAAGGCTATTCCATGCGAGACATTGCTAAGAAATTGAAGATTTCCTACAACGGTGTGTACTACTCCCTTCAGAGGACAGCACAAACAGGCTCTAACCAGAGTAGAAAAAGAAGTGGGAGGCCGCGTTGCACAACTGAGCAAGAAGATAAGTACATTAGAGTCTCTAGTTTGAGAAACAGATGCCTCACAGGTCCCCAACTGGCATCTTCATTAAATAGTACCCGCAAAACACCAGTGTCAACATGTACAGTGAAGAGGCGGCTGCGGGATTCTGGGCTTCAGGGCAGAGTGGCAAAGAAAAAGCCATATCTGAGACTGGCCAATAAAAGAAAAAGATTAAGATGGGCAAAAGAACACAGACATTGGACAGAGGAAGACTGGAAAAAAGTGTTGTGGACAGATGAATCCAAGTTTGAGGTGTTTGGATCACAAAGAAGAACGTTTGTGAGACGCAGAACAAATGAAAAGATGCTGGAAGAATGCCTGACGCCATCTGTTAAGCATGGTGGAGGTAATATAATGGTCTGGGGTTGCTTTGGTGCTGGTAAGGTGGGAGATTTGTACAGGGTAAAAGGGATTCTGAATAAGGAAGGCTATCACTCCATTTTGCAACGCCATGCCATACCCAGTGGACAGCGCTTGATTGGAGCCAATTTCATCCTACAACAGGACAATGACCCTAAACACACCTCCAAATTGTGCAAGAACTATTTAGAGCAGAAGCAGGCAGCTGGTATTCTATCGGTAATGGAGTGGCCAGCGCAGTCACCAGATCTGAACCCCATTGAGCTGTTGTGGGAGCAGCTTGACCGTATGGTACGCAAGAAGTGCCCATCCAACCAATCCAACTTGTGGGAGCTGCTTCTGGAAGCGTGGGGTGCAATTTCTCCAGATTACCTCAACAAATTAACAGCTAGAATGCCAAAGGTCTGCAATGCTGTAATTGCTGCAAATGGAGGATTCTTTGACGAAAGCAAAGTTTGATGTAAAAAAAAATCTTATTTCAAATACAAATCATTATTTCTAACCCTGTCAATGTCTTGACTCTATTTTCTATTCATTTCACAACGTATGGTGGTGAATAAGTGTGACTTTTCAGGAAAACACAAAATTGTTTGGGTGACCCCAAACTTTTGAACGGTAGTGTATGTGTGTGTGTATATATATATATATATATATATATACACAAATAATCTATACTATATGTACAGTATATATACTATATGTTTTTACAGGTTTGTTTCCAGAATTAATTATCAGTGGTGATGCTGAGGTCTTGTTCCCATTGTGTGACTGGTGCTGAGCATGTTGTTTCTATAGATAATATTAAATTCCTAATCATGTTAATAAGTTATAACTTTCAGATGTTGGTAATAGATGCAGTATGTGGTGGCAGTTTTAATTATATTTTTCTGACACAATTTGTAGACACAGAAAGTTAAAGTAAAATTGACTAGCTTTGTTTCTCCCCAACAACTCCATTCCAACATTTCACGCCCAGCAGGCAGGAATCTTGTCATCCAGTCAGACTTAAATTCACTCTGGAAAAATGAAATATTCCTCATATCACCACAGGAGCAATGAACGAGAGGTGAAGGCAAATATAATTTAGCTGTCAGGATGAAGCCATGGAAGGGTTCTGCCATTATTTCCTGTCAGTTTGTGGTTGAATTTGCATACTGGCTAAGCTGGACAGGATAAAAATGACAAGCATAAAAATGTCATACCACAAACCGTTAGCAGTATTCTTTTTCTCAGTAACAAAGTAAAATAACATAGAACTAAATTCATACTTTTTTTAAGTAAACGTGAGTGACACTTACCTTGAGGCTAGGGTGTTGTGGTTGGATATTAGCATGTTCTAGGTTGCTTCTAGGACATTGCTAGATGGTTGCTAGTGTATTCTGGGTGTTTTCTAGGTTTTTTTTTACTGGCCAATTGACAAAAAAACCCACCCCAAGTCTCTGAGATATTCTGGACCCTAGATATGGCGTCTATGGACTTTACCACCCATTTATTTTGTTAGAAAATTATAACTTTGATCACATAGAAAAGTAATAGCACATGTCTTCTCAACATGCTGCACAAATGGTGCAGGACTGGTTTCAAACTAAAGTTTAATACTTAGAGTTAGGGATTTTAACGAATTTGTATTTAATTTGATACAAATTAAATGTATAACTTGGATAAAAACAAATCTAGGGACAAGCCAATTTGGAAGAAACAAATCCTAAAATGATAGGCATGCTGCAAAAAAACATAAAAAGCATTGCATATGTACCAATAAAATCCAAAATTATTTTCCAAGATTATCCATTGTGGAAAAAGTCCATGCGGACCCATAACAGTGCCTCAACATCACATGGTCACCTGACACAAATGCGCCTGGGAAAGAGTCAATTGACCAATGCTGCTGACTCATGTGAGGCTATAATGTGATATTTCAGCACAATGTACGCCTTTGAGTGATATCATACAAGCACTGGCATAAACACTGGCACAAAGTCATCGGAAACATGAGGATTAGCTCCTTAAATCTGGCATACTCCAGCCAGTTTCATACGTCAGCGTCCGGGAATTCAGTCACTGTTTTTTAAATTCTGTTTGACTGATTTGATTTTCTAGCAACAAGTATCAAATAAACACAATATTACAACAACAACACCATCCTTTATGTCGTGAAAATAAGGTCTAATATTTTGATTAATTGGTATTATATCACAAATGAAGATATGAATGAGAGCAGAATTCAAATAGGAATCCAGGTTGGGGACAGAGCTGACTTCAGTTCACCCTGAAATGCTGCTCAACCAGGCAGCCTGTTGCCAGGCATCATGCCAGTCAGCTCTATCAGATCAACACACACACACACACACACACACACACACACACACAAACACACTAGGCAAGGGACCACAAGTTCATCTGTACCTGTCTTTACTCAAATACAATACAATTGACATTTTTCCAATTCCATCATCATTCACCCTCTCTTCTAGTCACCACCCTGAGTCCCGTGCTCTCATCCACATCGCTGGGGTCACAAAAAGAGACCTTTTTCAGCTTTCCCATGAAAATATGAACAGTTGCCAAATCAAGAGATGCCAAAGATGATCCTGATTCAGCATAACACTGACTTTGTTTACACATACTTAAGGCGTGGTCACATTTAACTTTCCACAGCGGTGTTCTGAAATGTCATGTAAAACTTAGTTCCTTTCTCCGCCTAAGGGATTAAGACAAAGTGGTATAACACACCTTGGTTTCTCCCTAGGCATGTGGCTTATGTGGTTATGTATGTTTTTATATGCAAGTGCGAGTAAAAGACTGGATGTCTAACATCAAAGGATGTAGCACTACATCATATCAACAAGTCAAGACAGCGAAAAGGATGTAAAATATCTGGGAGTACAGTGGAAAATGGGAAAAAAAAAAAATCACACACACAAACTTTGGTGGGGGACTCTCCATAGACTCTCCAATGCCATGCATTTTATGGATTTTATACAGATCTAATGATAATTTCTATCCGCAAATCCTAACCCTAACCTTCACAGAAAATGTTTTGTATTTTTACATTTTCAAAAAAGCATAGTTTAGTATGTTTATAACCCATTTCCTACATGGTGACCACTGGCTGGGTCCCACAAGTTAGGTGATCTTAGGTTATACTTTCCTTGTGGGGACTTTTGGTCCCCACAATGTAGTATAAACATGTACACACACACACACACATACACACACACATTATAAATGATACCAGTTTAAACACATTAATTAAAATAATCTCGACTATTGTCCCTCATGTCCACGTATATGCACTCAAGTACACTGACTGCACTGGGGGAATCCCGGAGTTGACGTAAGAGGGAAACCCCACAATTGCAGACCAAATCTGCAGCATGTTGTGATGGAACGTTAAGGATACAAACAGCAACAACTTTAGTATATCTGGAAATAAAGGGAAGTAACAGAGAATAAAAAATACAATACATTCAAAATCTGCAGCTAGAGCTTACTTCAGGTAAAAAGTCTTCACATACTCCCACTCTGCAACAGCTCCATTGGCTACCAATTACATATTGCATTCAATATAAGAAATAATATATATTGTTGATACATTTCAAAGCTCTTCACACACTTGCTCCTCAGTACATCAGTGAGTTTCTTCGCCCTTATATTCCCACTCGCACTCTACGGTCTGCTGGTGCAAATTTCCTGTTTGTCCCGAAGTTCAATGGGAGACAGGTCATTTATGACTGTTGATCCTCAGCTTTGGAATGCTCTCCCACAACCAGTTCAGGGACTCACCACCTTCTCCTCCTTTAAATTACATCTACATCTAAACTACATCTAAATTACATCTAAAAACCCATCTCTTTACTCAGTGTTATCTCTTGGCTACTTGTTAGGGAATTTACTTATTTTTTTATGTATGTGTTATCTGTCCAATTGCTGTATTTCATGTATTTGCTCTCATGTAAAGCGACCTTGGGTTCAAAAAGGCGCTATTTAAAACAAACATATTATTATTATTATTATTATTATTATTATTTTTATTATTATAAAATGGTCATCCGTATTTTTAAAAAGTAATCCTTGGACATGATGTTTGTCATTTACTCCAGTGTTGCTAGGAAATTACACTGCTGTGGAGATAGAAGGATTTGAGTCATATCTAGGGACAAGAATATCAGTGTTTCCCACAGGATTTTGTGTGACTGTGGTGGGTGGACCTCGGACTCTCTAGTGGGTTCCGGGGGCATGCTCCCCATAAGAAAATTGTATACATTTTAAATTTAAATGCATCAATCTGGTGCACTTAGAGAGCAAAATTAAGGGGCTAGATCTATGAAGAACGTTTTGTTCTTGTAAACAATTTTGTGCTCTAGTATTAAATTAATCAAGAGAGTAACAAACCACAAGAAGGATGTTCCGTTTTCAGTCAGGGACTGTAAAGACAGTGAGCCCTTGTGTCATGGTGAGCCAAAGTTTATAATGATGTTTTTAAGTAAAGTATTATGTACAGATTTGTCTAAATAAATTCTCTGAATTCATTGAGTTCAGAAATGGGAATTAATTAAATCCCTGTAATAGTGAGTGATAAGACAGTGATAAGTGCATGAGAAGAATTAAAATCTAATTAAACGATCAAGTTAAATTGTTTAAATTAAAACAAAGGAGGAGCCATCAATACAGATTTGTGATTGGTCCTTGGCAACACTGATTGCACAAGAGCAGCGCATTCACGTCAATGTCAGCAGCTGTGTGGTCAACTGAATGCGTTAGAGATCATTCGTTGTTAAACTGTGGTGGGACAAATTATAAGCGCCGCCACAGTCTAGGTAATTAATGGGAAACACTGTAATATTATAGAGACTTGGGTGTGGTGCAACTACCAAGAACACCCCCAAAGCATCCACTCAGAACACCCCAGAAAACACCTAGCAATGCCCTAACAACCATCCAGAACACTCTAGCAACTGCATAACAATGCCCTAGCAACCTCCCACAGCACCTTAGCATCGTGGTGGCACTTTCTACACGATGAAGCACCATTCCACCAAAAGTGATAGTTGATCCAAAAATTTAATTCTGTAATCCTTTCCTAACCCTCATGTGTTACAAACCTATGTGCTATTAATTTCTTCAATACAGGCAGAATGTTAGACTTTGTTACCATTCACTATTAATGTATGGAAAAAAGATGCAATCAAAGTTAACGATGACTGAGGCTAATAATCTCCCTAACATCTGCTTTAGTGTTTCACAGAAGATAGTAAGTCATTATTTGATCTGAGGGCCTTTGCAAATGTAGTAATGCAACTCAGTCTTTCCAGTCTAATGGCAATTATATTCCGTTTAATAAAAGAAGTCTCAGCAAGGTAGACATGCCAAAGATTTATTTATGAGATGGTCAGAACAAACCTGCCAATCTCAGTCTCGCTCTTGACCTAACCATAACCCGACCTTAAAGGTCTATTCACCTGCCAAGCAAATAAGATCAAAAATTGACAGCCAGACCATCCACATTTGAACTCAACAACCTTCCAGTTTCATGACCTCTGGAAGTTCCTGATTGGCTAAAGCTGAGGATTCGAAAACCGTATTCAACACATTTGTCTGTTGATTAAATATCAGTTTAAATGCAGTGCCAGTATGACGGTGTAAGATTCCCTCCACACATTCATGTGTGTTTGTTTAGATAAATGTTGTTGGCAGGGATATTTTAGATGTGGCCACTCTTATATCATTTTACCCTCCAAGACAGTGCTGTACAAAGCACTTATTGTCAAACTCTTTCTCTCTCTCTTCCTATTATTAAATGCTGTCTGAATGAATGGTTGATTCATTTTTAATTCAGTTTAAAATCTGCCAGTCTGCTAAGCGCTGGGCCAAAAACAAAAAAGTACATGCCAATTCATGTGCCATTGGATGTTTGAGGAGGCCTTTCTTGGTTTTCCATAACATATTTCCAAAGCATTCAATCAATTAAGGAACTGTACTGAATGGAGAAAACATAGGCATTGGTGAAAGTCATGTAGAACATAAGGGTAAGTATAAAGTGAGTTTAAAAATAATAATAAATTGTACAAAACATGCACAAATCACAAATGCTGTGAGATGATGCAAACAGATCTTAAATTAGGTGTAGATCATTGTGAGTTAATGGGAAGGTATTGGTATCATTGTTGTTCCTGAGGATGTGGCATTCAATTCTATATTTTACAAATTTTCCTTGATCTGTTGGCATATAAGAGGTCATTGTACAATAAAAAAAACATACTGTAAGTTTCATAACTCAAAATTCCTTCATTGTGATGTCACAAAGTTGTAGTATTATACATGCAGAAGAATTGAAGACATGATTTGAATCTAGGAAAAACACAATCTTAATCCTGGAATTCCACAACGTCATAAATTGAAAGACTTCGGTGCCAGTGAGTCTCACATCTGGCCAATAAAACTAACAAAGAGACTAGTCTAGATCCCATATGATTTTAAAACTTCTCTGCAAAGAGGTCCTAATTTCAAAGGTCAAGGCAATAAAAGACAGAACACACACTCTTGGAGTTCCAGAAAGACTTAGGACACACAAGATTCTGTCCTCCGATATAAACCAGTTTGCTACACTTAGACTCACCAGATCATGTGACATCGTGATCATTGTTCAGCAAACACCATCTTAAAAAGGACATTCCTTAATCCAGAAACATCTCACACAAAGTCACAGTACTTTGGTTAATCAATCCTATAAAATATACAAGACCGCATGGACCCACATACAATAGCTAGTCTTGCTAGGTAATTCTGACAATTGCTTTGAACTGTGGTAACATGTATAATGGACAAATTATTGCGTATAGCCTGATATGCCTCTTTAAAATGTGTGTAATATGTTATCCATGTTGTATAACCAATTAGTTAACCAGTATGATTTGAAACCAGGGATTGTCAGATTTTGTTACCTACACGGATAATATCCATGAAAGAATGTCATGTTTATTATGTAAACGTTCGCTGGATTATGCAGAGAAAGCCGATCACAACGAATGTCATGCCTCTTGTACCATTAGTAAGATATAAAGTTAATGATTAAACATGCACTATTTTGAGCAGGAATTTTGTAAAAGAATCTGAAACATAGGACCATAAAATCAACTGTCGGAAAAAACAGCCCAGTTGACCATGTGACTCTGAAAAGTCACCTCTGATTGGCGCAGGACACCTTTGGGGATGCGGCCAATTTCAGCTAAAATATTTCCAAACAGGAAGAACATTCTCTCTGGTCGTCTTCCCTCTCTGCTTGTCTCTCCTGCTCTTCTGGCTGCTCAGACTTCGCTCTGGCTCATCCCTCGTGGTCTTCTCTGGATCTCTTTGGAACCAGATCCATGCCATGCCATGCTTCCAAGGAAGCTTGGGACTCAAAGTCCCGAGGAAGCCTCTCCCTCTCTAAGGTGCATGAGAAGGCCTCGCTTCAAAGCCAACCTCATACTTTCATACAAATAACTATCTGATCTTACAGAGATCCAAAACATCGACGGGACAAACTTTCGACCAAGACCCAAGAACCAAGCAACAAAAAGAATGCAAGGAAACACCAAAGACAAGCAAGTACATCTCCAACATTGTGCTCAAATTGCTGGTGTATTAGTTAAACATGTTGGGTAATCATAGGGTAGAAAATTGATGTAGACTCAAAGAAGGGTAAATGGTTCTTCAGGCATTGTCAACAGACTCCATAATGTTAATTTTCAATGTATTGATCATTGTGGCACGGTGGAGGGCGGGGCCGGGTCGTGACTCAACACGCCCGGTCCCGTATTAGGTTAATCAAGCCCCTGAGAGGGTTAAAGACCGACCGTGGAGGACATGCGTGAGAGAGAGAGATTGTTCACGGACATGTCCGTCGTCTTATGTGTTTGTCTTTTGAGTTTCACATTAAACCTTTAGTTGTATGTTAAGCCGGTTTCTCACCTCTTCCTTGCCCATGAACAATTCATTTATTTCACATTCTGTCACTCTTTTCACCAACCTGTCTCATATATATATATATATATGTGTGTGTTAGATTAGATTTATGTTTAGAATAGTAATAAAGTTTGTCTGTATTCAAAGATGATTGACTGTGGTATATTTTGATAAATAATCTCATCCCTGTTTTTAAAATATTTCGTTTCAATCTGTACCTAAATACGTGTGATATTATTTGCAATAAGCCATGAGAATAATATCACTCCAATAAGTGAATTAATCATAATTCACTTATTAAAGCTAATTCGGAATGTTGTATTATGATTTTAATGGTGGAGAATAATCAAGTTATTTGTCATTTATCTAATTTATAATGGTTGTCGAATGCAACTATTTCCATTATACATTTCATTACCTAATAATGTACAATAAGGACAGTTTAATTTAGTTCATAGCTCACATATATTTCAAGACTCTAAATTTCCTTACATATAATGGTGTTAGAAGACGGGCACGTTAACCGTTCCCGGCTAAATTCATCAGTACCAAATATCCTACACAGTAGTAAACATTTGCATCTGACTGCTTCTACAACAACACATCAATGCCCACTTTACCTTATTACTTCCATAGTCCCACCCCAGTAGTGGTGAGCAGTGAAATGGCAGTTGAGAGAGCAGGTCAGTCAAGAGCAGAGAGCCAATCATAACAGTGGGTGTTTACTGTCAAGTCTTAAAGGAGAAGCAGCACCAAAGCCAAGCATTTCTCACGGAGGGTCAGAATAAGGGTGGTAAATTATCATGTTTTACATATATATTACTTTTTTTGTGCAAAAAAATATTTTAAGTGAACCTCAAGGAACGTTAAAAGGCATGACATGAACCCTTTAATCTCCAAAGATCTATATAGTAAACTCAAATACCTGTCATGCAGTGGAAAATAGTTCTTGATAGGTTGGCTGAAAGTATTACAAATTACCACTGAATAACCTAAAATGAGTGTAGATGTTATTCAAGATGCTCTAATAGAATAACTTTCCATCATTAAATGGGTAGTTCACCAAAAAGTGAAAATTCTGTCATCATTTGCCCACCCTCATGTTGTAACAAGCCCTTATGACTTTCTCTCTTCCTTGATAAACAAAGGGAGATGTTTGGCAGAATGATAGCATTAGACACCATTCACTTTCATTGCATCATTTTTCAATACAATCTGCTTAAATTTCTCTTTTTATGTAAGATGGATGAGGAAAAGACTGTTTAAAATACTGATACTGGTTTGAAACTATTGATGATGGAATTGTAATTTTTGGGTGAACTGTCCTTTTTACACAACTGAGATCCTTGGCCTATGAATATGATTATACTTTTCAGAGGGCCGACATTTCTGTATTTAAAATCCTTTTTTTTTTATTGATTTCATGTAATATTCTAATTTTCTGAGATTCTGAATTTGGGGTTTTCATAAGCTGTAAGCCATAATCATAAAAATTATATCAAATAAAGGCTTGAAATATCTTACTTTGCTTGTAATGAGTCTATATAATATATTAGTTTCACCTTTTAAGTTGAATTACTGAAATTAATGAACTTTTGCACGATATTCTAATTTTTCGAGTTTCACCTGTATGTGAAGAGCAGCCCAAAACAAAACAAACCCTAAGCAAAGGTTACGCTGAAAAACATGTTTCAGTGTTAATGCCAGGCTTTCAAAGGCAGTGACACATTAAACTCAAAGACACATCGATGCTGTAAGCGTCATCCAGAAACTGAACAGCTCATTATAACCAAATGACCTCACATGTGAGTCATACTCTTTAAAGTCATATGTCAGAGGAAAGGAAGATGGTTACTTAAAAAAAACAAAACACTTCCTAAAGGGGGAACTATTCAAAATGAAAGGACATTTTATAGAGGGCTTTTAAACAGCAAAACAAATCACTCAAATTGAGGTCAAATGCTTGACGGATCCTTAAAAACAACTACTCGGTTTTCTAAAAAATGTGAGTGGTGCTTGTCGATGCAAAACCCACTGCAACAATGCTAAGACGTTGTCAGGGTTGAATTGTTATGTGGTTACTTAGGTATGCTAAAGAGGGGTTTAGAGTGTTGCTTTGCGGTTGTTAGGTGGTTGCAAACTGTACAGGCCCAAAACAAAACAATCCATCTCTATGATATTTTGGTCCCTTAATATAGCTCGGTCCCTCCTTCAATGCAAGTCTATGGGATTTATTTTTTTTGCCAGTTTATTGCATATAAATCATATGTTATATTGATTAGAAACGTAATAGCACACTTGCTTGCTTTTGTCTGCAATCTGGATAATTGACTGTTGTCCAGTTAATTATAAGGAGTTAATTATACTTATTTCCCACATAATTATACTTATTTCCCACATAGCTGTGCTAGTTTCATATCATTTGTATAACTCTACAGTCTTTCTTTTCACATAATAAAATAAATACTGTTGAATACTTTTTTATTTATTGAATTATTTATTTATTATTATTTATAGCCATACATTAAGCAGGATAATGTTCAATAAAGCCTTTTACGGAGCTACAAGAAGACATCCTGATCACCCTGTCAGGTTTTATTCTGCTCTAATGTCCGGCTGACTGTATATTATCCCTTGCATACACAATGGTATATACATGGTACTCCAAGGACTTCAAAGAGTATCAATACATGGGCAAAATACATGTTGTGCATATACAATACACTTAAACACTGAACGAGAGAGAAAAAAAGAGAAAAAAGTGCATGGGAAAGAGAGAACAAACCAAATTAGCAATACGCACATAGTGAAACTCTCCGTATCTGCCCTTCCCTCAGGATTGTGGGGGCATAGAGTCTCCAAGACCATGATAAATTCTGTTTGATAAACATGCTGAGAATTCTTTCCTTACTTAAGTGCAGGACATAAATAAAAACAAAGTCCAGAAGATTAAAAATCATGCATGTCCTCTCTGCTGTCATAAACGCACACATGTTCATACACATATTTACTGTATACACACATACTCTCATATACTGTGTCTCCAGTGCTTCACAGGGCAAGAAGTTCATTTGCATGAACATTTTGTCACAATTAAAAATGCATCATATTAAGCTGCTAAATGAGACGTGAAGAGAAAGACACAACGAGAGAGACAGAGAGAGACTTTAGTTGCTTAATTAATAACACTGTCTTTATTTATTCCTTTTTGATAAATTTGTGGACTATTACCTTTAAATTATTATTATTTTACTATTATTTTTGCACTCTTGGTATTTTATGTGTTGACTTTTATTTTTTTTAAAAAATACAAAAAAGTCACTGTTGATATTTGGTTTGTACTTTTTTTTTTTTTTTTTTATAAATTTCTTAATTTAATTTACTTATTTTAAATATTTTAAAAATAATAATAAAATAAACTTAGAAATCACAAAACAAATATATAAACAGTGAATTATTATTATTGTTTTTTTTTTTTTTATTAATTCCATTTTTGTTTTTACTCCATTGGTTAATATTACATTTCTCAATTTGCAATTCTCTTTAGATAAAGAAAGATGCAAGACAAAGAGGGAAGCATTACAAGAGTAATACCAGCAGGCATTTGCAGAACAGAAACAAGAGGATGTGAGGGAGAGATGGAGGATTACAGAGGAGTAAAACAAAGGGAGAGTAGGAAAAGAATGATAAACAGAGGACAAGTTGAAAAGAGGGATACAGAGAACAAGGAAAGGAAAACGATGTAGTCTCTGTGTGTGGAGAAAAGGGATTACATCCTTGATATTCCTCAGATATTCAATTTCTCAGAGGCATTTTAATCCCATGGGAAACAAACCCTGAGATCTCTCTCTCTCTCTCTCTCTCTCTCTCTCTCTCTCTCTCTCTCTCTCTCTCTCTCTCTCTCTCTCTGTTGTGTCTCTTCTCTGTCTTATGTTAAACTGTAGAACAAATACGGAGTTCAACAAGCAGTGCAGAACACCACGTCTCTGCCAGAAAGCCAAAAGAGCTTGAAATGTCCCTTTTTCGCAACCCTCACCCCAACTAACAAACCACACATCACCCATAATGCTTTGATTTTGCCTGATCTTAATTTGGCTCTTGCATGAACGCCTACTGTCCACACCTTCACATTAATCCATGGCTCGTTATACAGTAATAAAGCATCCACAATTTTACAACAATCTCACAGGGGGCTTCTTTTCTCAGTTCTTGCATCTAGTATGATTCAGATGGAATGATGAAATATATGGTACAGCCTACATTATGGGCCTTCTTTTTTGACAGAAACTAACATTCTCCTTTTGAGTTACAATGAAGAAAAAAAGTCATACTGGTTTGCAACAAGAATTCTTATTTTTGGGTGAATCATCCCTTTAAGAGTAGCCTACGAGTCAATACTCAGCACATGCATTAAAATTGGCCACTCCATGTTGACAAAATACAATGAAAATGTTAAAGGGTTAGTTCACCCAAAAATAAAAATTCTCTCATCATTTTCTGACCCTCATACAATCTAATATGTGTAAGACTTTCTTTCTTCTGCAGAACACAAACAACGATTTTTAGAAGAATGTCTCAGTTCTGTAGGTCAATGCAATACAAGTGAATGGTGATCAGGTCTTTGAAGCTCCAACAAGCAGATAAAGTCACCATAAATATAATCCCTCAGACTCCAGTGGTTTAATCAATGTCTTCCAAAGTGATCCAATTGGTTTTAAGTGAGAACAGACCAAAATATAACTTCTTTTTCACTGTGCGTCTTGCCATTGCAGTCTCTAGGCACGATCATTATTTCAAGCTCGATTGCACTTCCTATAGTGTGATCTAGCGCTCTGTGCGTGGTTCAAGCTCTAGGAAGTGTAATCAAGTTTGAAATAGGGCTGCTCGATTATGGCAAAAATCATAATCACAATTATTTTGGTCAATATTGAGATCACGATTATTTAACACGATTACTCATTGACTTTGGAAACATCATGCATTTATTGAACTTTAAAATTTTGTTTTATTTTTAACAGTAGATTTCCTTGAACTTGAAATGTAAACTGCACTGGGTAGGGGAGGAGGCTACTGTCATATGATAATAAATTTATGTTTTATATATATATATATGGTAGTCAAATAAAGGATGACCTCCATCACCACCATTTTTAGTAGGGTTGTTCACACTTCGATGGAATGAGATCTAAATTTTCATCATGTTATTGAAGCAAAATCTACCAAATACCAAAATGTCAGTAGTCAATATCATTATTGTCAACAGCAGAGTAAGAATATGTAATACTTATACTTTGTAATAAGTGACACAGTCCTAGGCTATCACAAATATAGCCGATTATTTTTTTGTTATTGACGTTTTAATCAGTCTGCTTGTCCGGTCGAGTAAGTAAAATTCTCTTTCACTTGCCCTTTCAAAAATCCACTTGTCCCGGACAAGCGTTAATGTTGAACCCTGATTAAATATTGTACTCAACATTCTCTGATAACAATATTTTCTTTTTTCAGTATAGCTCCTAAAGTAAATATATGTTGTTTTAAAGGAGTTTATGTATTGTTTTGGAAAACAAGCCAAAAAAGACTAAAAGTATTTTGTTCCAGTGTATAATGGGCTAAGACTACACTCTCTCACCTTTATGTTTACTTCGATCCATATTATGTTTACTTCGAACTTTCTCTTCTTAATAGAGCAGCGTATTTCTTCATGATAGGATACATGTTTAGTGTGTTTTCTCTTTCTACAGCTCTCCCTTTTACAGTAAATGCACAGCACACTGAGTTCTGTCAACAAGCTCATCATCATCTCATCGGCTTGAAAGGCTCTAATCTGAGAGCCGTTGTAACACCCTATATTATGGCCCAGCTCTGCTCAAACTCAACTTGATGTCATTAGTCTCCCAGCATGCCTCATTAAAGCTGCCCAGGGTGATCATCTAACCCAAAATGCCCTGAAGTAGAGGATTACACATACAGTGACACACAACAGCGCAGCAGGTGAAGTTGAACACCATCAACACACCAGCACCACACAAGATCCACAGCCTGAACAAAAGTAATAGATTAAGCCTAAACAAGGGTAAACAATATTAGTATGTTACAGTGTCATTCCAAACTTTGTAAGGTCCAGAAAGATAGACAGTTTGCAACCAGGGATGGGGTTTGATTTATGTCATGTCAACATAACCTCTGACCTCTGTGTGCAGTATTAACATGTTCTATCGGGAAGACTTGCAGACTTGAGTGAAATTTAAGATGACATTTATTTGATAAATATAAGGCAGAAAAGTAACGTCTCTCTTTGGTGTAGGCCCCATCTGGCAGTCTGAAGAATTTGTACTTGGAACCATCATATCCTGCCGGTGATAGGAGGCAGGAGCGAGGAGCCTACCCCCGTGCAGGAAGGGACTCAACTGGTGGTGGTGGGGCGGTGGAGGTTGCCGTGTTAGCACACTTAAACAGCAATGTGATAGATTGTGTGCAGATTATAAAGCAACGGCTTACATGTGATTGGCTGGGAGTTACCCAGCTAATGGTCCGATGATGTACAGCTGCTAGTCTTCCCCCTAGAACTATGCTGCGCTTGCATTCATATGAAGGAGGAACTACAAGTGATGGTTTTTGAAAAGGTCTATGCTGCCTTATCAAGAAATAAGGTAACTGCTGGTGATTAAATATTTTCTGCAGTCATGAAACTATCAAATGTGAATGGGCTTATGTAATTGAAATGTACCTACAAGAATATCACAACTGGATCCAACAAAAGCTCTGTGCTTTTCTGTGCAGCTGAAGCAGTTCTGAGGAGCTGGCTGGGAATTGGAAATTAAAGAGCACAGATTTACGTAGCACAAACATGGAACCAACTGCTTATTGGAAATGTCAGAATGCAATTTCAAACTAAGCCAATGTCGATGGAGTGTATACATCAATAACCACAAAACATTCATCATTAAGGAAAGTAATGAAAGTTGAGACTAAACACCCCCAAACACCTGGGGCACAGAAGGGTGGTATAATCACACACAAACACACATTTCTCAACCTCTGTCATTGCTCTAGCACTGACTATCACACACACAGTAAGGGTGGGTATAAGCAGGGATCTGGTGATAAAATTTTAGCAATATCTTTCTTAAATGATTTGCTCATTTTAAACAAAACTTTTATATGACTCGGGAATAACGAGTAGTCTCACAGAGTGATTCATTCAGTGTGTAATGGCCGCCCAAGTGCAAAATGTATAGTTCGTTTTTTTGTTAAATTGTCACATGACAGCCGCATAGCCTCTGTACAGGAAACATAAATTATTAGTTCATCTCCCGAGTCTTCGGGTATGAGTCTTTCATTCATTTGACACATGACAGCCGTATAGGCTCTCTATTGGAAACAGAAATTAGTTCATACTCTCAACCTTCCTTAAATGTAAGCGGTTAGTTAGGTTATTTTTTTTTTATTTTTTTTTTTGCCTTTAGCCTTCTTTTCCATAACTTTGTATCTGTTAATAAAGAGTTAGTTCATGCTTTATATTTTATCCGATGGGACATTTTTTTTTTTTTTTAAATCGCATTCATAAAGCAAGATGCCTTAAATTCAAGCCCAGTCCCAAACTGCTTATAATGGATTTACAACTTTTATCTTCTCTTCAAAAAATATCACAGACTGCAAAAGCTATGAGGAAACCAAATACATTGATCTAGAGTCTAGTGATTACCTGATCACTGAAGAGGATTAATGACTGTCACCTCAGCTAAAGCCTAGAAATTCCAGACACTGTCGCCCTGCAGTATGTATCAATACACGCTCTGAGTGTGTGATTGAGTCTATTCAATACAACGCAACAAATAGCATGTTTGTTGATAACTGTGAGAATCCGGTTGTGGCATGGTGGAGGGCAGGCCCGGGTCGTGATCTTACACACCCGGTCCTGTATTCGGCTAATCAAGCCTCCGAGAGGGATAAAGGCCGATCGCAGAGGATGGTGCGAGAGAGAGATCCTTACGGACATGTCTGTCGTCTTATGTGTTTGTCTTTTCAGTTTTACATTAAACCTTTATTTGTACATTAAGCCGGTTTCTCGCCTCTTCCTTGCCCGTGAGGGAGAACTTCTTTACACCGGTCTAGATAGGTTTCAAAAGGAAATGTGTGCATGTTAGTCAAGTAGATCAGTATCAGGAACTGGATGAGTGTGTGCGTTTTTTATACTTCTGCTGTATATCTAATTACTTTGTGGAAAAATTACATTAAACAAAATCTGAAAATTTTGCTGAATCTAACCCTGAAAACCTGCTTTTTTTAAGTTAAAAAGGATTAATAACAATGTTTTATATTCTAAAAAAGCAAATAATAATAATAAAGTTGTTTTAAAGATAGGGTTAGGGTTGGGGCAAGGTGTACCCTGTAGTAAATACTATAGCTTTTATTTCATTATATATTAAATGTTTCTAAGTTTATATGCAGTGTTTCCCAACCAAAACGAACGATTGTGGTAGAAATGCCTAATGTCAATAGTAAATTAAAGTAGACGAAATTGTACAAATTAAAAAGCCTAAATAAAGGCTCATTAAATGCTTATATTTTAGATTCAAAGTTCAGATATTTACATTTAGATAGCTGAACGTGTGTGTGTTAGGGTCGAGACTGGAGCTGGGAAGAGTCAGTGTATCATTAGTTACTCAATCCATCCTTTTGTTTTCCTCCTTTTGTCATCTACAAAGAACAACATCCCAAAACTGAGCCAACATATAAACAATGCAGGCCATGCCTGACGTCAGACAAAATCAACAGCAGTCAGAAATCAGTACGTTTATGTAACAATGCTAATTACTCTGATTCTCAACAGCTGGACTGACTCATTTACATGAGAGAGAGAGAGAGAGAGAGAGAGAGAGAGAGAGAGAGAGAGAGAGAGAGAGTACCTAATTTTTGCCTTCATTTAACTTGCTCAAGTAATCAGACAAGAACGCACTGTGAACAAAGTTTTTAATTCGAATCAGTCTAAGTTTTAGTCTTTGAAATGATCAGAATACACCACTAGTCTTTTAGCTATAACATAACATATTCACTAAAATGAGTTAAGAAGGAAGAACTTTTAAAACATTCATTTGAAATCATACTGAATGATGGCTTGAGAAGCATATACCATCATTTAAAAGGAATATTCCAGGTTCAAAACAAGTTAAGCTCAACTGACAGCATTTGTGGCATAATATGAATTACCACAACAACAAAAAAAATTAAAAATTGGACTTGCCCCACCTTTTCCTTAAAAACATCTTGGTTACAGTAAAGCTCTTACAATTAAATTGAATGGAGGCAAATCTGTAAACATTAAAATACTCTCGGTTTCAAAAGTAAAGCCACATGACATAAACAGTATGCATGCTAACAAGATTTTAGTATGACAAAATAATTTACTGACTTTTTCTTTGTAAAGATACATGCAATTTTACAACTTTGTTGCCATGATGACGTAGTCAACAAACCCTAAAACCTTAAAATGACATTAATCATCCAAAGACTGGTCTCATTCACGTCCATTATAAGTGCCTCACTCAACACCCAGATGTTGCTTTTCTTTTTCTTTTTTTTTAAAGGAGGGACCAGACGAAATTTTTTTTGTGGTAATCAACATTATGCCACAAATGCTGTGCTTAAGCTTAACTGGAATTGAACCTGGAATATTCTTTCAACCACCTCAGAATTTATTGTAGGTTAACGCATTGTCATTTATATACATTATACATAAATACACCAGAAACAAATCAATTTCTCTGCAAAGATTTTAAATGAAATTGAAAAGGCCCCATGAAATACGTTTTGAAACAAAACTTTCTCTTCTTAATAGAGCAGCGCATCTCTTCATGATAGGATACATGTTTAGTGTGTTTTCTCTTTCTACGTCTCTCCCTTTTACAGTAAATGCACAGCACACTGTGTTTGGTCAACAAGTTTTTGAGTTTTGTGGCTTTTAGTCCATGTCTGTATGCTTTGAAATCATTTATATGGATGCCAGTGTAGTCCTAAACAGACCAAAAATATTGATGACTCATCCTGCACTCGCTCATTTTGTCCAATCAAATGTTCTGTAGAATAAGAATGTCCTCCTACTAATACTACCTACTTTATACTAGTAATAGCAAATCATGTTCATGGCTGTGACATAAACCAAAAGCTTTTTTTTTTTTAAGAATATTGCTTTTTGTTTTTCTAAGTATATGTTTCAACAGTAAATATGACAATACAGGAAAAAAAATTTGCTTGTCAAGCGATTTCATGGGGTCTTCAAATTCCAGAACCCTGCTGTTGCAATAAATTAAACCAGTGTTTCCCAACCTTTTTTTGCCTATCGCAGCACCATCAGTAAGGCTGTACCCCTTCACTGACACAAATTCCCTTAGCTAATGGTGTTAATTATACAGGGGACCTTCAAGCTTTGTACATTATGAAATCATTATTTTGGTCACATTATAGATTTTCAAAAATGTACAAATTCCATCAATAAATATGATGTCTTGAAATTGCATATATTGTATTGCATACATACAGTATATTTTACATGCATAATTTACAAATTTACATTGATATGTAGAAGACAAGCTAAAACGGTACTGTCTCTTTAAGACTACCAGCAAAAGTTCAGCTTGTGCGCATATTATGAAGAGAGAATGTGCATGGTTTCTTAAGCATATCCCTGCTATTTATCTGAAATAAAGTTTATTTTTTGTAGTTTTCTAATCAGCAAACTATAAAGAACAGAAAAGGTATTAAAAGAGACATTATTCAATGACAAATGGGTTGCTTGGATCTCATCTTTAAACACACATTACAATGGACTAGTGAGACCAAAGTTTTAGTCTCAACACACAGTGAAAAGATCTTGGTGCCCAACTTTGCTTAAAGTAATAGATCGATTTCGAGCATTACATTAATGTTTGGTATAACTTGCCACTTAAGCACAACAAATATTTGAGTGAGAAATTAAAGGTATGTGCGACCGGTCCTGCTCGACCCACTTCGAGCGGAATTCGAACCGGCTTCAGCCGGCATGGGAGGTGGGCGCACTAACGAGGAGGCTAAAGGCTACAGGCCCTAGCGTCAGTCACTACTGCACCTCTTGAGGTCAGTGAAGTGAGGTTTACACATACTGCACAGCTATCATGTACCAGCTGGCTCCCATTACATATGCACCCAAGCATACTGTAAATACATTGACATGGCAGCCACATTAACAATAAATGCACTGAGGAGCAGGAATCAATTCTCATGAAGCAGCTACAGTTTTTTACAGATACGGTTGAAGCTTTATCAAAAACCCAATGAACAAGAAGAGGTTTTCAAGTGCACTGTAAATCAGCGGTGCATTTCTGTGCCATGCAACAATGAGATAGGCTTGTGCCATTGTAAAATATAATCTACTGTAATGACTTTAAGGAGAGCCCACTAATAATAATACTGATGTGTCAGCAATTCAGACTACTTTTCACTCCTCTCTATGTCTTTCAGGCCCATCCATCTCACCCCTGCCCTTTCTCCAGTGTGGATTTGTGATTCAATTTTGTTGAGTGATGCCATGCGGTTCGGTCACAGAGGAGAGGACCTCCATTCAAAGCCAAAGAGACAGATTTCCTTTCCTTGCTGTACTAAATTAAAAGAAGCTCTGTTCACATTGACTAGCTATTGCACAGCTGTCATTCAACTCTAAGAGGAGGCTGATCAGCTGTTATTGCAGTGGATGCTACTGTAGACAGATATACATACTTCAATATTTTATTTATATTATCCAAGTTTAATTATGGATGGATAGATGGACTTTACTTTCTTCCATGGAACTGCAAGACCCCATTTACACCTGGTAATAAGATGCGTCTCAGATGATCCAATCTCAAGTGGTCAGGTAAGACACACCATTTACACGTGGTTGCTCAAATGTGTCTCCTGTAACCACTTGTGATTAGATTACATTTCATGTGGATTTGGGGAATACTTGTCTGAACACAAGTGTGATATTTGAGCAGTTTTCTCCATTATTTTAGTGAAGTACCTGTATTAACTGTGTGCACTGTTTATATGTGCCCTTGCTTGTTGATATCAGGCACACTAAAGCAGTTCCGTGAAGTTCTTACTTATGTATGTATGCACTTTTTCTAATTTTAGAACTCTTTTTTTAGCACAGTGGTTGACTGACAGGTGAGTGGGTGGTGCTTCACTGCCGTCCAGGATACAAGTATTTTTGAATAGCTCCATGTGTGGTTTTTGAGACCCTGTTTACACCTGTATTCAGTGCTGTTCATCTGTGATCGAAGAGGGGAGAGGAAGAATGATAAGGATTGACACCTGTGGGAAATTATCTCTAATGTACATTATTTACATTTTGGTCCCCCGTAGACAGTAGGGGTGCACCGAAATTTCGGTAGCCGAAAATGTTCGGCCGAAAATGGCATTATCGGTTTCGGGCCGAAAAAAAAAAACAGCCGAAAACAAACCGAAAATGAATGTCACCCGCCCCCCCCATCCGTGCGCAAGCGCTTAGGTTTCACTCACGTGCGCAAGTAAAGAACATTACTTTGACGAAGAGAAAAAGCAGCTAGTGCGTGAAATGACACAAAAAGAGCTGACGGAGATTGAAACATCTGGTCAAGGAAGAGACTCGACGGGGAGCGCACCGCAAACTGTGCCTGAGAAACGGTTACGTACAAGTGAGAAGGCATACACTCCCTCACTTTGAGATGTTTGACGAAATTTTACAGGAAAGCACCCCGATTCGTAGCGGTGTTGGAACAAGCGCAGCCGCACAACAAATAGAGACGTATCTAGCTGAACTACCCATTGCCAGAAGCGACAATCCACTTGACTACTGGCGCGCGAACAAAGGCCAAACTGTAGTCCAATTTTCTGTGTATAGCAGTTACATTAAAATTTGCGCAGCACTGCACAACTGTTTCCTAAGGCTACATAGGCTTAAATGTTGTTTACAATTTGAGTTTGGATTAAGTTCTATTGCTGTTTTTGCACAGCAATTTAAAATGTATGTAAACAATTGTTTACATGCAGCAGCAGAATAGAGGCCCACTGCCATTCTGTGATTTTGTGTGCAGTTATACAGATAATTGTGGATCTTTTTTTGCACAACTGTTTAAAAACAATTTTATTTGATGAAACATAAAACTTGAAGAATAATATTATTTGGTATTATTATTTATTGTTAAAAATATTTTAGGTTTTGTTATGTAACTGTTAATAAAATTTTGATTATTCTATTGGTTTGTGATTTCTCATTTCAGATCCATTAAATTCAAGCAATTTAAATATATATATATATATATATATATATATATATATATATATATATATATATATATATATATATATATATATATTGCAAAAACAGTATAAAACTTAATTCAAACAATATATATATATATATATATATATATATATATATATATATATATATATATATTAGTATATGTTTTTAAAAGAAACCATTTTCGGCTTCAGTTTCGGTTTTCGGCCAAGTGCATCCTAAATTTTCGGTTTCGGTTTCGGCCCAGAATTTTCATTTCGGTGCACCACTAGTAGACAGGCATACAGAAAGATAGCATTTACAAGTAATTCTGGACACAGTGGGAACACCTACTGTAATGTCCAGCCTGAAAAACCTCCCTGATATACATCCATGAGACAGCAGACACATACAGTATACAAGCAAATACCCGCATACAAAATTGCTTTGTACACACCAGGTACAAATCTGGTATGATTTAAAAGGGACAGAGCTCTGATAATACACCCAAACATACACATGACTGAGCATGATCCGTCTACATCAAAACAAAGCTAGATTATCTGTAATATTTATGAACAACTCTTGCTCAGAAGAACAAAAATAGACAAAAAGATTAATATAAATAGAAAAAGAGAAAACAAGTGATAATTTCAAGCTTTGTCTGTAGTTACATACACAAAGAGATTACAGTCTATACTTTTTGCACGGTGTTATCCTAATGTTAGCTGTTTCTCAGGAGAATTAGAAGGAGAAATGTATCACCCTGAGCTTTTAGCACATCTGAAAATACATCATTCTCATGCAACACACAGAAAAAAAAAAATCTCACTCCTCCATCTCGGAGATGATAGACAGACATTATCTACATTTAAAAACTGGTGATGAAATATCCTGCTCAGTACTGAAACCAATACAATACTGAACATGGTGTTGGTAGCACTTGAGAGACACCTTGTATGTTCTGTATATACATACAATATTGAAGTATTTAAACATCATGGTAGTATTTGTAGGGAATTTGGTAGATGTACACGGTACGGATTAAAGTGCCCATTTACCTCCACCATTATATGTAGGAACAGGATGTGTGAGCTAGGAATTAAATTAAACTGTCCTTATTCTACATTATAATGCAAGGAAATTTATAATGGAATTAGTCACGTTCGACAACCATTAAAAATGAGATAAATGACAAATAACTAGTTTATTGGTCTGAATAAAATTCTCCACCATTAAAATCGTAATACAACATCTCGTTATAGCCGCAATTTCTATTGTAAGGAATTAGCTTTAAATAAGTGAATTATGATTAATTCACTTATTGGAGTGATATTATTTTCATGGCTTATTGAAAATAATATTACACATATTTAGGAAGAGCTTTAAAGCAAAATCTTTTAAAAACAGGGATGAGATTATTTATCAAAATATACCATAGTCAAATTATATTTGAATACAGACAAACTTTATTGCTTTTCTAACATAAAACGAATCTAACACATACAACATGAAACAGGTACCAACAGTGAGTAAAGTGACAGAATGTGAAATAAAAGATCAACACAGAGAAAATTAACTTTGAGTCTGTAGACAATGTCTTAAGAACCATTTATCCTCCTTTGAGTCTAAATCGATTTGCAATCGGATTACCCAAAATATTTAACTAATACACCAGCACTTTGAGCAAAAGTCTGGAGATGAACTTGCATGTCGTTGCATTTCCTTGCGTGGTGTTCTTTGGCTCTTTGTGGAAAGTTCGTTCCATCTATGTTTTGGACTTTTGTTAGATCGTTGATAGTTGTTGCCTCGATGGATGATGAGGTGGGCTTTGAAGTGAGGCCTTCCACAAGGAAGACTCCCGACTCCCATTGGGTGTGTGAACCGTAGAGCAGAGAGTGAGAGGCTTCCTCGGGACTTTGTCTCGAGTTTTCCTTAGAATCTACATGGCACGGAGGATCTGGAAGAAGCAAGTGACGGTTCCGAATAGAGAGGGATCAAGAGAAAAGGGAAGAGAGAGGAGTTCTTCCTTGGGTAGGAAAGCTTTGAACTGAAATTGTCCGCACCCAAAAGGTGTCCTGAGCCAATCAGAAGTGACTTTCCGAAGTCACACGGTCAGCTGGGCTGTCCTTTTTAAAAGTTGATATATGATCCTTCATGGAGGATTCTTAAAAACTTCCGCTCAAAAATAGTGTATGTTAATCATGAACAGTACAAGAGACATGACATTCATTGTCATCAACATTTTTTAATTGTCTTAGGTCCGTAGATATTAAAGTGTTTCAGTATAATTAATCAGGTGCAAATTATTGTTTAAAGGTCCGGGCAGCTTCCGAAGCAGTGCATTAAAAAAACAGTGGACAAAAAAGTAAATAATTACTTACATGTCCAACAAAAAAGAAGCAACATCAGCATCACTACTCAGGTTTTTCTTTCTCATCAAATCTTTCCATCTTGTGCATGCCGTACTGAAGTATGCTTAACTTTTTTGCCTTTGCCGGTCTTTCTATCTTCTCGCTTCAGACCTTTTTTACTTCTTCTGCAGTACAGCTAATGAATCTTCTTTTGTCTCCGCTACTAAAATAAGATAAATAAGTATGTTCCATTGTGTTCTTCACATCAACAAACAACAAAAGCGTGTGATAAGTAAGCATAGCCAAGCACATCTTCTAAGGTGGCAGCCAATGAGCGCAATGATTATCTTCTTCGGCATTTAGTGAAACACCGCGGGTCATGTGATTTAAACATGGCGAAACACATTGGAGGAGACCCGCACCATGTATAATAAAATACTTTTTATAGAAAACTATTATGAGTACAGTCTTCATCTCATCTGAGTGTACGCCATTCAGATCACTATTCACAAAAACACACTTCATTTTTTAATGTGTGAAACCTTTTAAATTAGCCCCAAAATACTGAATGCACCTTTAATATTTGAGCCAAAAGAGGAGCAAACAACATAACATCGCATTACAAAATTATGAATTGCGTAACATTGTGTTTTCTAGGCTATATAACCCATGTTTCATTTCACACATTTTGAAATGTCCCTCCCCTCTCAAAGCTACATGTAGATTCTCATTGTCTCTTTCCACATACTGTTAATAAAAACCAAGCCAGCTGGGATGAACAAGTACATAACAGATTTAATGAGACTGCAACTTCATAAATCCAGTCTGTATCTCTCTATTTGTTCCTTTTTTATTAAAAATGTCTTTTATTCGAATATATTTTTTCACTTTAATTTTCTTTTTAATCTTTTTTCCATACAATGAAAGTGAAGGGTGACTGGGGCCGTCTTCATGGAAGATGCTTAACATCCTACCGAACATCTCCTTTTGTGTTCCACAACAAAATAATCTGACGAATGTTGGTGCTGCTTTTTGATCCATAGAATGAAAGGCGACTGGGGCCATCTTTCATGGAATATAGAAATTAATACAGGTTTGGAACACTTACAGCACTTTTTCCACAGCTCTGATGCTTGTGTATGTGCAAGACTTTTATGAGTCTGTTGTACATACTAAGAGTTTCTCATAACCACCATTAGTGACTGCTATTACGTCAGATGCTTCCATGATGGATGGAGTGAAATCTCTCTCCGTTTTCCACACCACCCTACAGCTGCTCCAAGCCCAGCCAAATTAAATATGCTTTCCCCCTTCCACTGACCTGCAGCCCTGCTGCAAATTCACTGTCATGAATGTCCAAATCAGAGTTCACCCTAACTCTAAAGGGATGGTTTACCCAAAAATGTAAAATGTCATAATTTATTCACCCCCATGTCGATCCAATTCATACATGGATCACAAAAAGGAGAATTATTTGATGAATATCCTGACCACTCTTTTGAATACAATGAAAGTGAATGAGGACTGGGGCTGACAAGCTTACAAATTATTAAAAAAATATTTAAAAACATGAACAGGACGCCCCATAGAGTTTCACATGTGAGATCAAACTGCTAGTTCAAATTTCCCAGAATGCTCTTGTTTGAACACCACTTTGATTTTAGTGCATTTAGTTCCCCAGATCCCCGATCCCTGTCTCTCTTAGGTTGTGCCTCTTTTCCCAACCATTCTTTAGTTCTCACACAACTGTAGAAGCATTGCGCTCCAAGACTCCAGGGGTTAGAGATAGGCTGCTGTTAGAAGCATCAACACAGAGAATGTAGCAAATGCTAAAATTAAAACAGTACTTGACAATTTCTAAGAACTTTTAAGATTTGTTCTAAGTTCTGTCTCTCTAAGGGAGTCATTATGGGAACCCCATGGGTTGGTTCAACTTGGTAATTTAAGAAATGAGTCATAATTAGTTCCTTTAAAACACATGTCAGGAGTTATACTGTAGTTTTAACATAGACATCAACATGAAACATGTTTGTTCAACTGAGGATTCAATTTGTGTTCTCAGGCTAATTGCATCAAAATCACAATTTTAGAATTGAAAAATTGCATAAAGACCTGAGGACCTTATGGAGACAAAAATAACCAATCGAGTGCATCAGTCTGGTTCTGAAAGACCCATTTATTTTTTCTATAGGGTATTGATTCTAACAATAACTTATAAATCTTCAAAGGAATATTCCGGATTCAATATTCCGGACTATTCCGGATTCAATACAAGTTCAGCTCAAGCAACAGTATTCATGGCACACCAAATAGTTTTGACTCGCCCTAGCTTTTCTTTAAAAAGTACTACACTACCCGTGAATCCAGCAGAGAAAGATTCACCAAATCAGAGAAACGTGACAAACAAACTGCAGAAAAATTGCCCATGAGTAAACTTCTAATTATGACGCACTACAGATTATGTAATCAAGATTCCTGTCACTCTCAAACTACTTATATATATCTGAAAATATTGCACAACACTTTAAATATATTGATTCTATTCAACTTTGAATCAATACGTTTATATTTTGTCATTCTCAATTCTTCATGGGACTGTAGTTGATTCCCTCATGAAAGACGGTAAGTACACCATCTCAAACTTTTGTCTTCTTGTCTAATTTTAGGCCACGTCCACACTAACAAGTTTTCGTTTGAAAACGCATCTTTTTCTCTATGTTTTGGCCGTCCGTCCATTCTGAGACGGTGTTTTTGACAGCGAAAATGTTGCTTTTCGAAAACACTACCAAGTGAATACATTTCAAAACGCCAACTTCACGTTGTAGTGAGCACAGGGAAAATGGAGATATATGAAAACGATGACGTATGCAATCGTGTGATCCATTCAACACGAAACAATCAAGATGGTGGACCACATTGTAGTAGCGTTGTTGTGCCTGATATATTTACTAGAATAAATAGTTAAAGATAAAGATGGGAAGTTTACTCGGAATTGCTGCTGACGAAACATGAGGAAAATTGCGCTTCAGACAGTAAATGGAACAGCAATTTATAGCATGTGCAAATAGGAGATTTAAGAGTTTTCATCCATTTCAGTGTCAGCGAGAACTTTTGGAAAATTCTTGAAAACGCCAGTGAGAACAGAGAGCATTCTGAAGCTGTTTTTGCTTCAAATCAAAGTTTGTAATGTTGTTATTCACCTCAGAGCTGGTTGATTTGGTTAAAGGCTTAAATCTCTTTATTGAAATACTTTATGAAATCCTTTTGGGGGAAAAGAGAATGGGAAAAATACCACTGGAACCAAGACGTCTGAAAAAGTGAGCATTTGGTGACTGAGACTAACATACAGCCTAACATCATCTGTTCAGTTCCACAGAAGAAAGTAACTCATAAGGTTTTGGAACGACATGTGAGGTGAGTATATGATGACTCTTTCGGAATGAACTAACCCCTTAACAGGAAACAAGATGGAAAAGCCAATCAGAAGCTTTTGAAATTTCAGGTTGAGCTTCAAACAGAAAGACAGAGCAAGATATAGAGGGAGATAGCTGACATATTAAAGGAGTTTGTAAACCCTTTTAAGAGGAAGATGACTTTAAACATGTGCATACATGCTGAAATGTGTTTGAGATAAGGTGTTGTAAGTGTGTTTTGAAATGTTTATCTCTTGTCAGTGTGCACAGGATGTCTCTGAAAGACAATGACACAGGCTGAAGGAAGTTAAACGGCAGTAATCAGGATCAGAGAGAAAGAAACGAGTGAGATCATTCTGAAGTCAAAAAGCATCAATATCTGTGTATACTTGCAGAGTAAGGTTTTGGTATTGTACGATGAATCAACAATGCTTTTTGCAACACCAAATCTGGTTAAGATTATTACAAACAAATCAAACTAATATCAGGAGAACAGATTGCCCCTCCATCTCTTTCTCTCAGAGTCAGGCTCAACAAAACTTATTTTGGCTTAACTTCAACAAATTACAATATTATCAAAGCATTCAAGTAGTTAGATTACAGGTAAATAAATGAAATAGGTCAAACATAAAAAAGTAACATGGAATTACCATGTTTTTTGGACATTAATTATTGTATTTCCCAGTGAAAACAACAGCTTAAATCAGTCTAAACAGGTTTGCTGGTCTATGCTGGTTTATGCTGGTCTGCAAGATCAAATGAAAGTAAATAGATCGAAGTAATATACAGTAAACATATACATACAGTATATTCACATACACATATGTTTGAACTGTCATATAAATATACAGCTATCTGCTATGCAATGTGACCCTCGCTCTTTTTGTCTCTCTCTCTGCCTTCAAAGGATGTCACACAATAGCAAATCCATCAAAAATGTCTTCATATAAAAGTCACCTTGTCCTGTCCCATGTCTCTCTCTCTCTCTCTCTCTCGCTCTCCTCTGGGAGGGCCATGAGTTCTTCACTCACAGGAAGGCTGAGAACTACATTACACTGCATGTATAACAATCTGAGTCAGTAATATGTCATATTTATTGCCTAGATAATTCAATAGGCCTGCAGATTTACATCACTTCTCTGTCCTGGTGCTATCTGATTTCAGAAGGATCATATTCAGCTGTGTTTCGCATCCTGGGACAGAGGCCAAGGTCTCTCTGTCTTTACGGATACAGAGTTTTATGTTTTACCAATTACCAAAAACTCAAGAGTTGGGTGTGTCTGCCTAAAATAGGACAATTACACTCAAAACATATCCATGACAACCGATCAACCAAGCTGAAAATATTGGTTTGGACCAGCATAAATTTCAGTGCTGGCTCAGACTTAACTTCACTGCCACATCTCATCAACCGCCCAGTCTTCCAGGTTTGCACTTTACCACATCAGGAAAATCAGACCTTTGCTGTCTGAATAATGCTCTGGTCATTTCAAGACTGGACAGCTGTTATGCTCTATTGGTCAGTCTCCCAGCTAGCACGTTTAAGCCACCACAATGGTCCAAAATGCATCTGGTCTTTAATCAGCCAAAGAGGGCTCACTTCACACCACTCTTGATTTCACTCCTCTGGTTACCTGTAGCTGCCCGCATCAAATTCAAGGCTTTGGTTCTGGCCTTCAGGATAGCCTGTGGAACAGCACCCTCAGAGTGAAGTCTGGGTCTATGTCTCGCTCTCTGTGGTCAATGAACGAGTGGTGCCTGGTGGTCCCGTTGCAAAGAGGTACAAAGTCTATTTCACGATCATTCACTTTCTTTGTGGTGGAATGAGCTTCCAACCTCCACACAATCTGCATATACCATCTCAACATTCAGGAACCAGCTGAAAACTCATCTGTTCTGAGAGCACTTAACCAATCCACACTAAATGCATTTAGTTAATATTAAGTCTCTTTCTTCAACGCTAGATTCTATACTACTCTAGCCACTTTGAGAACTTGGAAGTGCGATAGTGCAGATATTGTTGACTTTTATATGACAAATTGCTTGCTATGTTCCTCAATTGTAAGTCACTTTGGATAAAAGTGTCTGCTAAATTAATATGTAAATGGTTTATGCTGGCTGTCCAAGGTAGTCTTGCTGGTTACACAAGTTTAATGGGATAATTGACCCCAAAACAAAAATCTGGTATTGATTACCTCACCCTCATTTTGCTCCAACATTTTTTGCTTACATAGAACACAAAAGGAGAAGTTAGGCAGAATGACAGTCTCAAATCACCATTTACTTTCTTTGCTTTTTTTTTTCTCCATATAATGAATGTTATATAATGGTGACTGAGGCTTACGAAGCCCAACATTCTGCCTACATCTCCTTTTGTGTACTGTGGAAGACAATAAACCTTATAGGTCTGAAATAGGGTGGCACAATTCATCTTATTTTGATCACGATCATGGTTTCTGTCACTCATGGTTAATTAAGCATAACCATCTGTGATATTAGCAAGCTAGCAAGCAGAAATGATCAGCCAGATAAAGTTGTGTCATTATAGGCTGTGTCTACAGATGACAGACCAAATCACAAGCTCTTTCAAAGTCCATTTTCAGAAGTTCACTACTGACCACTACTGGGTTCAAAACTAAAATAATCAGGAGATTTTAGAAAAGACGCAAAAGCAAATAAACAATATATAAATTTAACCTACTATACACTACCTTTCATAGGTCTGCATACAAACAAATACAAAATAACTAAATAAAGTATTAATAAATTACATTGCAGGACTTTTGCCGAATATAAAGAGAGAGTTTAGAAGAGATGCCAGTCTTTCCTCATTCAAGTAGATAAGAGCCGTATTTTATGTCGCTTGTTTATAAAGAAAATAGCTGCCCATCCTGCCCGAAAGCATTCCAAAGATTAGATTGACTTGACTTGACTTGACCAATCAAGACCAAGTATGCTGACAAACAAGTTGACTGCCTGTCGTAGCTGTAGGAACCAAGAAAAGAAATGCGGCCAATGTGAAAGCCCAAACGCAACGTGACGCTCATGCCCCTCTCACGCCCCACTCATGGAGTATGTTAATCATGCTATTGACAGCAGAGCATGGGCAAACATTACTTAATTTTGGTCAGAAGGAATCATTAATTAGTTTGTAGTTTTAACACCTTGTTCAACATGAAAGCTGCAGGGTTTTTTTTTTTTAATTTATACCAAAGCATTGGCAACAGACTTTTTTTTGTCCAAATATTGCATCCCTGTAATAAAAAAATTATCTCAAATGACAGAATAACTGTGATTAGTAATCATGATTAAAATTTAGCTGAATAATCGTGACTATCATTTTCACCATTATCGTGCAGCCCTAGTCTGGAACGAGTAAATGAAGACAGAATTTTCCTTTTGGAGTGTACTTTCACATTTTTCCATTTTGCTCCATAAACTTCTCAGACTTAGCCACTGAACTAGATCATCTTCATCCATATTCCCATATTTCTAAAATCAGGCTATAAAAAGACACATCAGCCAACCTGATGTCAGCAAACCTGAACCTGTTAGGTTATTTTTACTAGCCTAACAGAAAAAGGGGACTGTCCCCCTTACACTTTCCCCCTTTTTTTCTGCCATTTACAGAGCCTTGTGCTATAAAAAAGACAGGTGTGATTTATCAAGACACCTTTTTAATTGATTTCTGTCAGAGAGTCAATATATTTTATGCATGGTATTCCACAAAGAATCCATGAAATTTGTTCAGATGACATGTGCAGTTTTTTTGTTCTGTGTACATTGAGACTTATCGCTTTTCGGGTCATTTTTGACCCAAATATTTTTTGTTTTTCGTTTAATAAAAATGGTTTCTTTAATATGAGTGGCACAAGGCTTGGTGTTCTTTCCTAAACTTGCCACCTGAACACACAAAATCTATTTGGACTAGATTAAATTAGTCTAGGTGGCTTTAACAAACAGTCACCCGTTCGTACTGTCCGGGTCAAATTTGACCCGCCGTAGGAAATGAATGGGTGAGAATATAACATTGAGCATTTTTTTTAATTTGTCAAATAAAAATCAATAAAGCAGACACTATGCACACAAACACACACACAAATGAACGGTTGAGACTATAAATATAAAAAAAAAGTTCAAAAACACCATAAATTCACAAAGGAAATGCATGAATTAGTCTGTGCATCTGATGTTTCGGGAACGTGGTTCTCTATTGGTAAATGTATAAGTAAGCAAAACATATCAAATGGTTCATCCCTTCAAAAGAAAAACAATTAACCATGATTTGCGACTTCATTTGATTACTTTTTCACTAATTACTGCACCCATGATTGATAGAAAATGTACACAATAAAATAAATTTTACCACTGGCTTTCCTCTGATTTTTGTAAATGCCGCGCAATCTACTGTATTATTAGCCTAAATTACACAGAAATTGGGCATGTCTGTATGGAAAGTAATGACAATGACTTCATTTAAATACTTAAGACGCAGTGCTATTTAAAGCAGCGCTGCTTTAAAAACATTGCAGGAAACGGAAGTTTTTGTACTGAAATACCACTCGCAAAAATTGTGCAGTTTAGTGAATTAAACCAAAATAAAATTCCAAAATAATTTCAAAAATATGATAACCCTGCTGTGGACACCACCACATGATCTCATTCAGTGGACCAGCATCCAAATCACAACATGTGCTGGTCTTTTCAGCCAGGAAAAAAACACCACGGTAATGTTGCTTCAGCATCCGGAAGGGGACAACACATCACAAGAGACAATATTTTATTAAAATACTAGTACTTCCAGAGACCAAAACCATTTGTTGTTCCTGTTTAAGAGGACAGAGGATAAAGAGACTGAGGAGACAGTTTTAGTATTTCTCTTCCTCAACAATATCCTTTTTTTTTTCTTCACTGATGCAGTGCGCTGAGTGGCTCCGCTGCTCTGCAGGACATCAAACACTGTGGTGAGTTTCAGACTCCAGAGAGCAGATTACAGCTTAATGCCTTTAACATCTACTGCATCAGCACTAAATACACTTCACTATGTGTGTGTGTCTGTGTGTGTGTGTGTGTGTGTGTGTGTGTGTGTGTGTGTGTGTGTGTGTGTGTGTGTGTGAGTGTGAGTGTGAGTGTGAGTGTGATTGTGTGTGTGTGTGTGTGTGTGTGTGTGTATGTGTATGTGTATGTGTATGTGTATGTGTATGTGTATGTGTGTGTGTGTGTGTGTGTGTGTGTGTGTGTGTGAGTGTGAGTGTGAGTGTCAGAGAGGGGAAAAATAAAATGTGAGTCTGGGAATGCCCTGTTCTCCATACCTCTTCTTGTTAGTAATTGGTGATTAAATGCCCAAATGCATTTTGAAAGCATGTACATGTGACCCCCCAAAAACATATAAAATTAAAGCATTTAAATCAATATAAATACATTCTGAACACAAAACATATGTGCACAGGCTGTTGACATGAAACACTTAAAGGAAGTTGAAGTATTTCCTGCGACGTGACACGTTATACTGCATCTAAAACAGTTTTGCTATTTCTTCCAAAATTATATGCATATGCATGCAAATTTATGACCTCATATTAATTAATGAAATTAGAAACTAATGGAATATTTATACTTTTCAAAAATATATTTTTCACTGCAAAATGGTGAAAAACTTTTTCTATTTGTGGGCCTAAGAGGTAAACATTCCAATTCATATGCATTTTAACAATAAATCTTGATGTCTATAGAAACATCACTGCCATTGACATGTTATGCATCAATTGCACATGGACACAATACACATGCATCAGAAAAAATTGGGAATTAGGTACTATAGCCCACAGCATACACGCTCATGCAACTTAAATATTCAAATGTACATGCAAAAATAACTTTTTACCCCAGAGATCCTGCAGTCTATATATGTTAGCATGGATCCCACAGGGCGTTTCTCTTTCGAGAAACCATAATTTTCTCCAGTAGTGGCTGTCATGTCATGGGCTGCCACAGCTCAGGGACCTCATTAGTGTCTCCATGCTCAGCTGCGTCCATGACTTTAACATGACTAACATGACAGCAGCACCTTAATGATCACTGCCAGCTATAAGGTCACAGCAAGAGGGCGCTATACATCATCATCATGGATAGTACATGTTGTTGATATGCTACAGGTTACATTCAGTGGTTCTCCTAATACTTGTAGGCTCTGTTCACACTGCAGGAGAAAATCCGATTTTTTTTCTAAAATACAGTTATTTAGACTGACTGTTTTTTTTTCTGTTCAGACCACAGTTGCATTTGCTAGCACATCCACAATAGATGTTATATAGTAACGATGCGCAAGCCTACACTCTCAATCTATATTTTCATACAGTATATCTGTATATTTTGCAACAAAACTTAAATATATTTTCTATACTTATAATCAACAACTTTGAAATGTTTTTAACTTGATTATGTCATTTACAGTGCTTCATAGGATTGTAGAAAAAAAACATATAGGGTCATTAAAGACCCTAGGCATGTAATAGTGTCAGATTTTTTTTTTTTTTTTTTAATTTTTTTTTGCTCCTCCATAAATTATAATTTGTATGGATTATTTCATATCTATATACGTCTACATATAACTATCATAGGATATCTATTTGTTTTGTTTATTACAAGAGAAATTAGCACTATATATTCATACTAACAAATACTATATCATGTTGATTATCTGTGCAACAATGTCAATTATCAGTATACCATATGCGCGCAAATGTACATAAATAACAGTGCATGCTATTCTTACTTAAAGTGGCATTGTTGTTTCAGTTATTGATTTGATTTACATTTGACATGGCCATTTGATAAAGAAACAACGTGGAAGTAAACTATAGCAAGTACAACACATAAACGTATGATATGACTATTGTCATTTGGGCGTACTATTGAAATTATGTAAATTGGGCATCAATTTAGAGTCATTAAGTGCCTGAGAAAATACTTATATGCAGACTATGTGTTATGTGTGACTAAATATGTGTTTGTGCCAGTTGTGTCACATAAAATTTCAGTGTGAAAGTAATGAATCCTGTTCTAGATTTGTCCTTATTTGTTGCATTATCTCTTTGATATATGAAAAATAAAACATCATAATATATCTAAATATATTTTATTTGACTATTTTCTAGTTGCCTTGAAAATATTACATGGTTTTGGCATTTTTTAGGTGCCGGGTCTCTAAAGACCCTACATATGTAAGAGTGTTTGGTGAAATTCCCATGCATTTAAGGGTTAAAGACGTTACACAGTCTTGTACATTTGTATTGTCGTCCATTTTTTTTTTTTTTGTACATTTGGCTTCAAATCGAAGTTTACAATTTACAAATTAAAAATTAAACAATGTAATTGGAAAAATATTTCTGGAACCAAGACAGTGATTTGTGATTAGAGTATGTCATTTGGAGAATGTTCTCCAAGTCTGACTCAAGCAATCAGATTCTCCCTAAATATTTGCTGTTACATGGCATCAGTTTGCATGTTCTAAATCCTTTTACAAAATGATAGCATTGCATTGGGTGTCACTCTCATTACAACATAAGAACTAAATCAGGACAGAGGGAAGTTCCAAAATGATTCCTGAGCTGAGAACATTCAGATACAACTGACAAGAGCTGTGGATGTCTATCACTGCATCATTCTAATGTTAGGCTGAAATGAGGTCAGGTACAGATTGTGCATTCTCATAACCTCAGACACCGATGTAGGTAATGTCAGGTTGTTCGGTTGTGTCATCTTTGTGGTGTTCTACTAGATTTCTACACAAGATTCACAGATATGATTGGGGTCAAACCATAGCTCAGTGGAATTCTGAAGCTCAACTAGTAGAACAAGGCACTAACAAGGCCATGGAAATGGGTTTGATATCCAAGGAACATTCATATTGATGAAATGAATACATTGAATAAATTGCTTTGGATAAAAGTGTCTGCCAAATGCATAAATGTATGGGATTCAAGTCCATCTCGAATGAGTCAGAGAAAAGCTGCTACACAATCCTGAAGGTTCTAATCCAGCCTTATAAATTCAAATGAAGCTTTTAAGACTTCGCCTATCAAAAATTTAAGATACTCCTTGAATCAAACTCTTCCATTTAATAGTAATGCAGATTACTGAATGGAAACAGGAAGTTAAAAAAATTTGGGAAAAGGGTCCACGCATTCACGTCACGAAAGTGAGTAAAGATTCATGTTTGTGTTCAGATTTCCCATCCAGACTGCGGACAACAGTCATGCAATGTTAATAATCGCACTCAAAAAAAATCTGATTTCCGTAGCTTCACGCATGGGAGGGTAAGTATGTCAGCTCTTGAGTGGAGACCTAGAGATATATATCTCTGCTGATAATAAAAAAAAACTAGCGCAGTATAATTGCACAACATTTCCTGGGGGAAATTCTAACTCTAAATCAATCACTTTCGATTAATTCTCATTTTCTCTGTATGGTTAAGAAGGCACGTGTGAGCTGGAATTGGTCCCTAGACGTTTAGATGTTCTCCTGTCAGGTTCATACTGACAGAGCCTGGCGCTAGCAATACCACGGCCAAGTGTTCAATTCCCAGGGAACACACAAATTAATGTATACCTTGTATGCAAGTTTCTTTGTATAAAAGCATCTGACAAATGCATAAATGTAAATGTCAAACAGAATGAAGAACCACGGACCTTCCCACCACTGCTATCGTCTAATTGAAGCGATTGCAGTGATGAATCACTATGACTGAATGTGTCTGGACATGATGAATGTGTTTATGAGGATAATAACTCCATCACATTAACATTCAGCAGCTAACGCCTGATTTTCACCTCCACTGATCTTCTAAATGGAGGATGCTTTATGATCATTACTGAATACTAGCCCGGATCAACTTGTGGTCACACAAAGAGGATAACATTTAAAAATGTAGTCAGAAAGTAGTGGAAAGCACAGCAAAGGCGTTTTAGATTGTAGAATAATTTGTTGAAACAAAGACCATCCAGGGTTTTCATTGCGTGTGGTCAGAGCATAAAATCACTACAACTATGTGGACAGCTCACCAGAATGCCCAGCGTGTTTGAGCCCAGCTCAAGGTCAGAGGTTTAATCATTTCAACTTACTGTACACTGTGTGTCTCAAAAAGGAAAACTCTAACCCTGCGGGGCAATTGTAGATGAAATGCAACTATTGCACCCTGAAGCATGCATTCACACAAACACCAGCAACAATGAAACTTTCAGACTCCAGAATTACAATGTAATCTTTATATGTAAGCATAACTATGATCTATCTATCTATCTATCTATCTATCGATCTATCGATCTATCTATCAAGCATTAACCATTTCCTATCAGATTTAAGGATGCAAAAAAGCAGACTATAGACCCATAATTATAAAGTTGTCATGTTATTTGACAACCTTAAATCATATACAGTCAAATACAGTAAGAATAACTATTAAAATGTCACTTTTAATAGGCTGATTTATGATCCTGAGAAGAATCATCAAGTGTAGGCTACTAGCATTTTACCTTTTCATTCACTTGAAATTACTATGGGATTTGTTTTTAATCATTATTGTATAAGCTACAGTACTATATAGTTATTGCACTGTGTTAACACGTCTTACTGTATGTATTGTAGCTGTTTTGTTGCATTTTTACGTCTGTTCTGCTGTTTTATAAATGCAATGAATGAGAATAAGTGAATTTGAATGTACATAATGCAATGAAGCAATGCACTTTAATTCGTGTCTGTAGTGGAAGTCTGTAATACAGCAGGAGAGAAGGACCATTTCACTCACCGGATATTTCTGATTGCGGGACTCCGTTCTGACTGAACCCCTTGCTGTGGTAGAACTGCCGGAGTTCCGAGCATGTCTTGGCGTTACCCTCCCCGAATACCTGCATGGTAAGAGCGCACAGCACGAGCAGCACGAGAAATCCCATCCTGGACAGAATAAGTGTGATGTGCAAATCAAATCCAAAGGTCGAAGAGAAGCGCGTCCGTTCCTACGCGGGTAAACGCATCCACGCAGCTGATTTCTAAAGCAAACCTCTGGCTTCAGCAGACTTCAGTGTGCACCGGTTCCTTCCGACGCGAAGTTTCTAATTTAAAAGCAATAACTTGAATTAAAATGTCAGAGGTCTCAATATAACGGAGAGAACACTCATGCCTATGTAGGAGAAGACAGAACAACTTATGAGGGATGTACAATGACAGCACACTGGAGCGCAGGTCCGGCGGGTTGTGGGTTGTTGCTGCTGCGGCAGCGCGCTTGTACTGAGCGTCTCGTGCGCTCGCTGTCAACTCCAAATTGAGGCTGAGCAGGGCGGACGCGAGAAGGCACAATCTGCAGGGCAACGGGTTCGTCTGCCGCTGCCGCCGCCCGCGATCCTCCACAGGATGTTACATCAAATCAGCCCGCTGGCCAATAAAGAATGGATTCGATTTCCCCACAGACTCGTTAATCGTCTCTTCAGCATGATGGGATAAGGATCTCAGGGATTCCTCTTGTAATTTAGGGGAATTCTGACTTTGAGATGTCATGGACCTTATGAAGCGACCTATTTAATTGAATAGAAGTACAGTCTCTCCAATGTTCTGTATAGGCTGTTGTCATGTTGACTTGAAGTCAATATTTAATTTGCTGTTATTTTACACACATTGGCTGAATTCCAATCGAAAGTGATCATCCCTATGCCCTATTCACTAGGAAAGACAGCTCTCTTGATGTGGGCACTCTGAAGGGAGCATAGCATTACAGTTTAAACATGGCCTTCAATAAAAGTGTTGTGAAAATGCCCTTTAACTTTGGAAATTAGCTTTCTTAATTTTGTTTGAAACCACCATTTGAGTGGCATCACCTTCCAGCAAGTGCCCTTCAATGGTGTAAAAATGCAGTTTGTATAGGGTTTTTTCCCCCTTTCAAAAATTCTAAACCAAGACAAAAATTTCTAACACCAACTACTCCCATAATTTTCAAGCTAAATATTCACCAAACTCAACAAAGACCTTCAGACTGTTCTGGAGTAGCAGAAAAAAAAAATATATGGAAAAATCCCATAGACTTACATTGACGGAATGTTCAAATGGACTAACAGAATGCTCGCTATTTCAAACCCCCAACCAGAAGAAATGTAATAAGCCCCAACAACGCCTTTAATCTGCTTGAACTTTCTCCAGAAAACACGAGTTGTGAAAATTCTATGTTTTCTCGGACCTTTATACAGCGCAATTTCATTGAAGAGACTGTCAGGCCATCACTCACAGCTTCGTTTCCATTTCCATCAAAAATGTAATATGGTGCTGCTCTGAATAAGGTTCTGGATTTATCTTGGATAATAGGAAGGTTCTATTACCCTGGATTTGTCCTGGACTCACATGTCTGGTCAAACATTTCAAATGGAATGGGATAAGTAATTTAGATAAAAATGATACCTATTGGAATTTCAGTTGTAATTTGGGAATTTTCCTGGGATTCTGAATGGAATACTAGCATACTGCAAAGTGTTCGGTTTATGCTGAAAACTGCCTAGAGTGTTTAAAATAGCCTGTGAAACAGTATACATTTTGCTACAATAAACATTCCAAACTGTATAGCCTACATTGTTCTCACATGGCTTCATCCCCTTTTTTTACACATTGACACATGACCTCATTACGATTATGTATTAATTCAGCAATCAGCGTCAAGTTATTGTTTTGGGGAAAATATAGTTAATTTGTCAAATTTAAAGTAAATCTATAGAGTTCAGTACAAGTTAAGCCCATTGACTTTAGTGATAAAATCACTAACAGGGTTTAAATGTGTTACATCATCATGGGGACAAAGTTGAAGCTTTGGATATAACTTTACACTGATAATCCATGCTAGCATGTATAATGATTATGTCTTGTGGATATACTTTTGAAACTGTGTATTTGAATGTTTACGGACTGGCCCCAGAAAAAAATATTTAAAAAATAATCAAATGATGACAAATCACAGCTTATATTAGCTCCACTTGATTTGAAATACCAATAATAAAATGTCATGAACTAGCCTATTCCATGCAATATGCTCTGTTGTATACTGCACATTTTGGCACAGGTATAAGGTCTTCCAAATATTCAGAATATATGCATACAGTATACATAATGCATATGAAGATACTATTCTGTACATGACCCAGATTTTAGAATGCATAGTTCCCAATTGGACATTCCACAATATCCCAAAGGATTCTAAGAGTCAAATAAAATCGTACACCACAAACTGAAATTAATTCAGGAATACTTGCCTTGTGTTATTATCTACCTTTCTATCATCCGCAAAACGGGTCTCGATAAGGGAGTTGGAGTGTTACATTGATTTATTTATGAGGGAAATAATAGGGTGGAATCCCAGCCTCTCTATTTCATGTTGCATGTAATTGTTTGCCATAAGTATTATGGTCCCAGACTGCCAACCCCTCTACGGACAGACCAGATCTTGACACACATTAAAGATACAGTAAATTTCTGAACAAGCTGCAGCTCGCCTGCAACTACTACCACACACACACCAGTTGTTTCTTTAGAGTAAAATTTTTTTTCTGAGCTACGTTTTAGGCCTGCAGTTTGACAAATGTTTGGAAACACCTCTTCACTCTGAGAGAAATAGACCGACCCCTGGACCACAAAAAAGAGCCAGCAGTATATTAAAAAGATAATCCAAAGGAAATGTGTTGCTGAAAAGAGACTAAAGGAGAGGGAAATTGAACAGAAGATTGTTGAAAAGCAGTGGCACTAAAAAGGGTGAGCAATAAACACGGTGAGTGACAGTATACTTACGTAACAACTGAACAGAGCTGCCAGGGACATTTGTGTGGTGCATTATGGGGTGTGGTATGAGTGAAGGTTAAAACCGTTTTGTAGAAAGACACTGACTGAGTTAAAAGCTTTGAAGAGTGCCCTTTCTTTCCTCCTGTAGCCAAATAGTGAAACTCACTCGAATGACGGGGAAGTTAACAAAAACATTGTTTCTAAAAATAGAAGGTTGTGAACCTAAGGTAGTGATGTCTGATTAACAAATGAGTCATTCTTTTGAGTCACTTTTTTTTTTTAACCTATCAAATCAATTTGCAAAGCATTTGCAAATCACTGGACTATAAAGGAGTTGTTTTTTGGAGAGTAAAACTTTGCTTAGTGATATGTTGGAACAATAAACAATAAAATATAATGCATGACAAAACATTTTCTTCAAAAATGCCCTAAAAACTGCAGTTATCTGGAACAAACACAATAAGGAGGATCTTTAGGTGACAGCCTCTAACTGGTAACTAAAAATGTATTGATATAAACAACGTGTTTAAAGGAATAGTTCACCCCAAAAATTAAAAAAATATATATTAAATTGTTTACTCACTCCAATGCCATTCCAGATGTTTATGACTTTCTTTCTACTTCTGAGCATAAACAAATCTCTGTAGGTCCATACAATGCAAGTAAATGGTGGCCAGAAATTTGAAGGTCCAAAAAGCAAATAAAGACAGCATAAAAGTAATCCATATGACTCTAGTGGTTAAATCCATATCATCAGAAGCAAAATGGTAGATCTCCACTTTCACTCTCACATTCTTCTTTTGTTTTTGGTAATTCACATTCTTTGTGCATATCGCCACCTACTAGGCAGGGAGGAGAATTTATAGTAAAACAGGTCTTCCGTATTGATGTGTTTCTCACCCACACCTATCATATCACTTCTGAAGATATAGTTTTTACCACTGGAGTCATTTGGTTTACTTTTATGTTGCCTTTATGTGCTTTTTGGACCTTCAAAATTCTGGCTACCATTCACTTGCTTTGTGTGAACCTACAGAGCTGAGATATTCTTCTTATTCTAAAATGTTGTGGAAAGACATGTGGTTTAATGGCTCAGATTAATCTGTGAATCAATTACAATGAAAAAAAAGCATCTTATGAAAACATTTAACTAATGACTCTATGAATATTTTTTTCTCTCAATAAAATAAAGTAAACTGAATCACAAAAAATAAATCAGACTACTCAAATCTAAACTCATTGTCTACTGAGATCTGAATGTCTGCATAAGCTGCTAAAAATATATGGTTTGTAATAAATGCATGCTATTCTCCAGCATTACCTCACATACAGTAATAATCATAAACAATGAACCCAAAGCAAATTCTTGGTGCAGTTTTATACAATTTGTGCAGTTGTATCTCAGGGAGTTACTCTTCCAAGTCTGAGGGAGAGTGATATGCCATTTCAGTGAATGAGAGGAATAAATTCATCTCATCTTCACAAGAATAGCATAAGCAGTCTGGACTGTCATTTTTGGGATGGCAGCCCTTGTCACTTGGTGCAATAGTTGAGATAAGATATAATCAGAATAAGAAAACGTGCCTTCGCGCTGTTGTTTGGCTGGTCATTGTCTGTTTTTGGTTCGTCAACCCTGACTCTTTACAGCAGATTGTTTTGGAAGTTGCATTCAAAATCTGTGTTTGTCAGCAGTAGCATGGAGTTAAAACTCGACTAAGATAACCAAAGATCTATCAGATCTGCTGGTCTTGACCCTTACTCTGTTCTCACAGTAGATGAGGTTACCTAGTGGCATTTGTATGTTTGTGAGTGTGTGATCAGCTTGGTCTCTGTGAGTCAGGCCGTCAGGGAGTCGAAAGGGCATTCGGTGGTTTGGGACCTGTATTCCAGGCTGCTCAGTCATGTGCTGAAAGGCTTTTGGGAATTGCAGGACTGACTCATCGCTGCCCACTCATCTGACCGTTCATCACAACACAGACATACGACATGCCCGTGATTTTGCTAAAAGACATGTTCCTGCAGGGTCACACGCCACAGTCTAAACAACACAATCACCTGTTGCTAATAACCAATAGTTTTAAATATTAATCATCTAAACAGTTTAATTTTTAATTAGACACACCTGATCCAATAATGAGCTATTCATAGAAGGAAGATGTAAAAAGGCAAGAGTTCCAGTGAGGCACTTACAATGGAAGTGAATGGGGCCAAATCCTGACAATTAAAATCCTCACTGTTAAAAAAGGACATAAACAACATGCATGCTAAAATTATTTTAGTGTGATCAAGTCGCTGACTAACCTTTTCTGTGTAAAGTTATAAACTACAAATTTTGCAACAATACACTGTACTTAACTTACATAGACAGATTGTTCAGAACTTGACCCTAGCCACCAGAATATCATGGCTGTTAAGTATATACAGAGGCCCTGTTGTCCCCAGTCATATCTAGACATCAATATTTCATAGAGACATGAAATTATCAATTTGTAAGGGGTCTCATATTTTATTCAGAAAATGTAAAACATCTAGTTTGAATTTCAAGCTGTTAACCATTACAAAACAATATTTGAATTCCCTCTAAAAACACATTTCTCTATAATAGTGACATGGATGTGTGGTTTGCTGATCTGGGGAAATGTGGTGGAGCCCATGCAGTGCTGGGCTGGTTTTCATAGCAGGTGGTGGAAGATCTGCTGTAGGGTTGTGCTGTTATTATTACGTAAATAAGCTTCTCTGCCCATGTTTGCTCCAGACAGACCCATTCAAGTTTTATTGGACCTGACCATGAAAGAGTCGTCAGCTAATGAGGAACAGGAGCTGTGAGTGTGTGAGTGTGAGTGTGTGTGTGTGTTGCAAAGGTAATGAGACACACACAAACTCAACTTGTTCACACAGTTTCATGCATATGAATTCAAAGGATTGATGATGATTAGTTGTCTAAATTAGTGCATATCATAGACTTCTGTTGTTTTATATAAATCTAATTATAATTGCTATAGACAACTGAGGAGTGATCAAGGACCATGAGACGGTGTATCAGAGAACCAGCAAGTAAGTTTATTTTTTTCATCTCTCTCCTCTCTCTCTCTCTCTCTCTCTCTCTCTCTCTCTCTCTCTCTCTCTCTCTCTCTCTCACACACACACACACACAGTGTTTTTTGGGGAGTACTACACTGTTACTGGGAGTACCCTCCCCTATTTTAATTATTTCTGTTTCCTCCCCTTGTCCCCTCCCTCATCCAGGTAGACGGGGATGACCTGCCAGCAGACAGGGCGGAAGGCATGCCCCTCCCCAGGGAAAGGGGGGGGGGGGTGTATGTCATGCCGGGGGCTCCCCAGTCTGTGAGAACAAGGGAGGAATGTGGCAGGGCGGAGGGCAGGGCCGGGTGGTGATTCTACACACCCGGTCCCTTATCAGGCTAATCAAGCCTCCAAGAGGGATAAAGGCCGACTGCGGAAGATGGTGCGGGAGAGAGAGTCATGTGTGTTTGTGTCTTTTGTTTAAGTTTCTCATTATACTATTATTTATTTTATTATTATATAGTTCTTGCCTCCTCCTTGCCCGTTTATATCCCTTTACAGTGTACTTAGTAATTTTTTCATCATTAAAAAAAAGTTGAACTCCTAAAGAAATGAATTGTAATTTTGTTAATTTCATTTTTGTTTCAAAAAACATATTGCCATCTTGCATCTTGGGCCCTTCCTCAAAATGCCCTGACAGAGCGATCTGACCAAATTTTGGACCCAGTGGTGGCATGAGAGGGTGTTTTATTGAGCTCAGCTCAGGCCCTTGGGGAATTGGTCTCCCAATGCCTCACCTGGTTGCCAGATCCTTTGGCCTGCTTTCAAGCAGGGTCATCCCGTTGATGTCTTTGCTTAGGAATTGTCCCAGGCGGTCTCTCGGCGGGATAAGCAAATTTTTTTTGGCTAATCTGGACAAGCCCATCAGGAGCTGTGTAAATTTTTCATTTTCCCTTTTGGTATTTGGTGGACCACTGCTGCCAGTTGGCAAAGATGGAACATATTTTGCTAGGTTGGAACACAAAATCCCTCTCAGTCAACATCTCTGGAGAGGCCTGCTGAGCCGGTTATTGATCACCAGGAGGCAACCAAGTCTATTGCATCTTCTTCGGGCATCTCTATGGCCTCTCAATGCCTTTGACATAGGAAGTATGCTGCCCTCTGGAGGCAGCGGCCATTCTCGCTGCTGACCACCTGGAGGCGGCCATTAGTATAGTGCTTTTTACCTCCCGGAAGAGGAGAAGGGTCCCTACTCTTCAGGTGCTGCAAGTGTCCATGCCATTCCCCTTTCACTGCCTGTGCTCATGACTACGGAGGCCGTTCCCCTGCCACTGCCTGTGCTCACGACCACAGAGGCCATTCCCCCTGTCACTGCCCTGTCACTTTTCATACCATCACACCAAATCAAGCTGCCACGTCAAATCATGCCATCAAATGAAGTCATCAATTCAAGTCTAGTTGCCTCTGCCATGATTAGTCAAGTCATCTCACCAATGCAAACTGTCAAGCCGCCAAACCAGCCAAGTTACCTGGCCAAGTCCTGTCAAGTCACCAAGCCCAGTTTAGGCATTCCACCCTGGCCTGCTCCACCAGTGCCACACTGACTTGTCTCGCCAGCTCCACCCTGGGCTCTCCAGCCAGTGCCACCCTGGCTCGTCGTGCCTGATCTGTCCTGGTCTGTCCCTATTTTCTGTTTATTTGGTTGGACTTATGTTTCTGGTTACTTGTCTATTTTGTGTGTTAGTGCCGCCCACCTGTTTCCCCCACCCTCCCTTCCAGTATTCTGGTCTTTCGTCTATTTTTTCTGTCATAATCCTGCCATTTTGTTCTTTTTTTATTCTTGTTGTGACAGTTTCCTCCACCTCTCACGTAGGTTGTCCATGTGCTAACCCAGGTGATGCTCAGCAATGCAATCAGTGTTGCTATGGCAGCGCTGATTAGCACTGCTTGGTTTCTGGGCAGCAACTGGTTTTAATTTGCCTACTTTATAGTCTCTCCTTTTGTCTTGTCTTCCCTGTCAGATCGATTGTATTTTGAGTCTGCAGTCCAGTCCTGTCATTCAGCTTGTCAAGTTTCCTGTCAGTTTGTTTTATGTTGTTTTGGTTTTCTCCTTTTTGAGTGTTTTGTTTTTCTGTTTGATCCATTTTTTTCCTTCAGTTGTTTTCAGTTCTTGTTTTGCCTAGGATTTTATTTCTCCAACATGAGACTTTTGTTTGAAATTTTGTTGATTTTTTTTTTTTTTTTTCGTTTCAATAAAACATCTATCATTGTCATACTGCATCTCAGGTCCTTCCTCAAATACCCTGACAGTTAATGATTCACTGACATTTTGATGAATGAACATTTCATCACACCTCCCCCATGGCACAATAAAATACTTGTTAAATCTGAGAGTTTGTCAAACCGTCTGCTAAGCTCAGTCCGTCTTCAAAGAGATTTGAATACACATCTAAACTCTTGAAATGAACTCTGTCAAAGCAGTTAAAATGGCCATCCCAATGTATACTGTAACAAGTAGAAAGTATTGAGACCTTTTGTTCTCAATTAAAAGGAAATGGCACCATGGGGAAAAAAATCTCTCCACATTATAGCTAGGCAATGCACACATATGATAAATCAACCACATGCTCTGTAGAACACAACATGCTTTCAGAATGATTGAGGAAGAGTCTGCCACAAGCTAATGACCTCTGTAAAACTAAAAAGCCAGGCTGTCTTAAAGTTCCTTAAAGCTGTTTTTTAAGACATGTATGGCACAATAACACATGGCAAGACTGAGACAAAGCCACATCAAGACCTTAAACGACCTATCATTTCATTCCTACCTTCATTCGTGAAACACAAAGCATTGAGGCCTGACAAATATAATGGAGGCAGAGCTTTAAAATTAATCACTAGAATTTAGATATACTTTAACTACTGAGAGTGACTGTGAACCCTCTGTTGCTTGTCGGATACAGGCAGACCGCTGGCATTGTAAAAGAGAAATTTCCTAATTACAAGAACTTCAGGCGGATGGACCTCAGGAGTAACCTATGTGTGAGTGTGTATGTGTGGCTTGAGGCAGTGTGGAACGAACAAGGGAGTATTGAAATTATTTAAAATATTTTTTGCAATCCTCTGGAGAATCACTGGTTGTAAAAACAAAGAAGTCTCAAATTTTCCCAGTTGCAATCTTTTTATTCAGGATCTTTATGTTGTTGTTTTTATATATATATAATTGTGTTATAATAAAAAGCGAATTAGACAGATAGATAGATAGCTAGATAGATAGATAGACAGACAGACAGTTAGTTTGATGCATTGAGTGCATGTGTGTGTGTGTGTGCGTGCGTGAGTGCGTGCGTGCTTGTTCTCTAGGCAGTAGGGCTGATCTCAGTATTGATTGGAGGGTGTCTCTGGCCTTTGAAGCCATTCTGTAGTGGATTTATTTCAGTGTTTAGGGTCATTGTCCTGCTACTATCACACAACTTCTCCTGAGCTTCAGCTGGCGCACAGCCACCCTGACATTATCCAGTAGGATATCTTGATAAACTTGGGAATCAATTTTTCCCTTAATAATGGCAAGTGGGTCCAGTGTTGGATTGTGATCTCTTTTTCAAGCTATCTGTCCAATACCCTCAGCTTAAGAGAGAAAGATAGAGAAAGAAAGTGAAACAATGAAAGAGAGACATAAGCTGTGTTTCTCTAATGAAAGATCCCTTTCTCTTAATTCTCCACATCTCTGTGTACACACTCGCCATTCAGACATGTTTAATGGGCTCTTTTGTACTGGGAGAACTGGGACAATTTACAAAACTCCAGTGGCTGAAACCACAGGAAGAGAATGACTGATATCTGATCCTTTTTGAACTGAAACAATGAGTGGAATTCAGAACTTCAAAGACATATTAGAGAAGAAATACATATTACAGAATTTCAAACATTGATTCATATTCAGTGAGCAATCTCCAAAAATAATCCTTACAAGTTCTGAGGTCATTATGTGGATCAAGACCCCTTCACTGGCTGAGGAGTCAAGCATAGATCAGTATGAAAAATAAGCTCTTAACACGATTTCTGAGGTTCCCATTCCATCTGTATGTATATGTGAGGCACTTCTCACATGAAATATGAGAAAATGTATAAGAAGGAAACACCAGAGGGCTTGTAGGAAGAGTTCATAAGTAGCTCAGAGACACTTTACGGTCATCAATCAAAATACATTTCCATAGATTAGATGCTTTTTTTTTCAATATGAGGAGAAAAAGAGTTAGTTGTCATTGCCATGGCATGTTAAACTCTTTGTGAATCCTGAAAGAGATCAAGATTGTGTTTTTCTTTCTATTTCTTTCTTTCTTTTTTTATTTTATTTCTTTCCTTCCTTCCTTCACAGATCTCACAGTAGGTATGTCTTTAATAGTTTATAAGTTTTCATTAATAATCAATTAATCTAGGGAGAAAATTAATGGTATTTTTACTTTCGGAATCAGACTGTTATGCTGTATAGTAATAGTGGTGCTTGCCTTGGCAAACAATTTAAAGAGTCTATACTGAACCAAACAGACCAGAGCCACTCCTGTATATTACTTACCGTCTGCATGCCAGAGATACAAACGGATACAGAGAGGATCAAACAGAGTCAGTCCATCCTCTTTTAGTCCTGCAATAGCTCGTTCAATGCCTCTGTCTGTTTTCATTTAATAAACTTCAGAATATGCTCACATTCCTGTGGGATCGACCTTTATTATCCGGCTCTCTGAACGCATCATCACAATCCATGTTTATTTCCGTTTGGCCCCTATATATAGATTTGATTTAATACCTCACCACTCCAGTCACTGGAGAGAGAGTGAGAGCCAATAATTAATGCTAAAGTTTGTGTGCATGTTTATATGATTATCTCTACTCAATTCTACCATTATCTGTCATGCAGAACTTTAATAGTACATAATTGTCTGCTCCACCCATTAATTCATCACTCTCTGACGAGGGCCTAAAGGAAAATTTTATTGCTCAGAGGTTGCTCTTTCTTAACTCGGGGCTTAAAGGAATAGTTCACCTGAAAATTAAAATCTAGTCGCCATCGACTAACCTTAATGTCAATCTATACAAATTTCTTTCTTACATGGAACACAAAAGGGACATTTTGCAGAATTCCCAAGTAGCGTTTCCATACAAGTAAACTGTTAACAGTGGCTATCAAGCTCCAAAAAGTAAGTCTGTCATATAATTTTTTTTAATCTAATTAATTACACGACATGCCAATTAATTAATCGCAATTAATTGCATAAATCAATATTTGCATCATAAACCCTGCATTTCTAGGAGCCTGTGTCAATTTAAATGTAGCTGAAACTTGCTCAGACGGGTGGAACTTCTGGAAGAGGAGTCTCTGGGGGAGCGGGCAGAGCTGTGGAAGACTCGGGGGCAGAGACAGGAGAGGCTCAACGAAGGCAGGTGGAGCCTAGAGAGGCTAGAGGGGTGGAGCCATGGAAGGCAGAGCCATGGGAGGCTTGTGGGACGGAGCCATGGAAGGCAGAGCGTGGGAGGCTCAAGGGTGGAGCCATGGAAGGCGGAGCCGTGGGAGGCTTAAGACGCAAAGCCATGGAAGGCGGAGCCTGGAGAGGCTGGAGGGCTCATGAGCACGGGCAGAGACTGGGGAACGACCTCTATGGTCATGAGCACAGGAAGAGACTGGGGAACCACCTCCTTGGTCGTGAGCACCGGAAGAGACTTTGGAGAAGGTGTATTTTCATACTTGCCACAGGCATTGGCTCTGGGATGGTTGAGGCTAATGGCATGAGCGCAGGCTCTTTGGCCGTTGCAGGTGTGGGTGCTGGCTCGTTGGCCGTGGCAGGCGTGGGTGTTTGCTCCTTGGCCGTTGCGGGGATGGGTGCTGGCTCGTTGGAAGCAATGGACGAAGGAGCCGTGGAAGGCTTGGAGCAAGGAGCCGTGGATGTAGGTTTTGGCCCAGAGGTCCCACCATAATCCACTGTGAAAGCATTCTCAACATAAGGTCTGTCTCTAGAGTCAGACCTTAGTTTCAGTAGTCATGTCAAAGCAATAACTAAATCAGCATACTATCATCTGAAAAATATTGCAAGAATTAGATGCTTTGTTTCCAGTCAAGACCTAGAGAAACTTGTGCATGCTTTCATCACCAGCAGGGTGGATTATTGTAATGGACTCCTCACGGGCCTTCCCAAGAAGACCATAAGACAGTTGCAGCTCATACAGAACGCTGCTGCCAGAATTCTGAGCAAAACCAGAAAATATGAACATATCACACCAGTCCTCAGGTCTTTACACTGGCTCCCAGTTACATTTAGGATTGATTTTAAAGTATTATTACTGGTATATAAATCACTCAATGGGCTAGGACCTCAATATATTGCAGACATGCTCACTGAATATAAACCCAACAGATCACTCAGATCATTAGAATCACATCAGCTAGAAATACCAAGTGTTCACTCTAAGCAAGGAGAGTCTGCTTTTAGCTATTATGCCAGCCGCAGCTGGAACCAGGTTCCAGAAGAGATCAGATGTGCTCCTACAGTAGTCACATTCAAATCCAGACTCAAAACACATCTGTTTAGCTGTGCATTTACTGAATGAGTACTGTGCCACTGTGTGTCCGACTGTTTGTACTGTGTTTTATTAAATTTTTTTTTTTTTTATTCTAAACTGTTTTAATTATTCTTATTTTATTATTCTTGTTTTTTCTTTTTAATTTCTACTATGTAAAGCACTTTGAATTACCATTGTGTATGAAATGTGCTATATAAATAAACTTGCCTTGCCTTGCCTTGCCACTGAGTGTCCAGTAAGGATCAGTTCCTTCAGTGCACTATTCAAACCGGTCCAGAGGAAAACCACCAGAGAGCGGTCTGGAAATCAGGGGCATGATCCTCAACTGGATCGTCCCCTTGTTTGAGAAGAAGGATATGGACAGCCGCTAGAGCCATGTTGGGTCAATTCTTCTGTAACAAATGGTTGCTGAGATGAGACAGGAGATGTAGGATCTATGTGCAGGCTTAAATAAAAATGACAGTCAAACAACAAACGGGAACTCAAAAAAACAAACAAGAACTGACCAAGGAATGCAATGGTATTTATACAAACAAGAGTTAATGAGGGAATGAAAAACAGGTGAGAACAATGAGGAACAGATGGGAGTGGTGAGGACAGTGCATACTGGGTAACATAATCTGGGTGAAACACTTCAAAACAAGAGTCCAAGGAAACACGAGGGAGACAGACTGTGACAACATTAGGCACAATGATTGCTAGTCTGAAAAGGTCAAACGTTAACTGCAGGATATTCTGGCCAAATAGACCACAGTAGTAACTAATTTATAGATTGTCATATGATTGTCAGTGATTCCCCGGAGGTTTGCCATTTTGAATGATCCATGGTCAATTTTTCTCATTCGTGTGACAACAAACTTTCAGCTTCAGCTACTTCCACACACGCGCTACAGTAGCCAGAACTCATTTTCTCTGTGTACGGATATGACGTGACATGCACGGGTGAATGACGTATGTATAAAAGCACTAAAAGTACCATAAAAGTAGTCAAAACAACTTATATTTCAGACATTCTAAAGCCATGTGTTAGCTTTGTGTAAGGAACAGATGGAAATTTCCATAGTAGCTCTCACATCTCATTCACGCTTGCACACATTCAAACCTAATCGGTCACATGACATGTGAGAAATTATTATATTTGACATCAAACTTGGTGTGATGTGTCATAAAGTGTAAGGTTTTAATATACGTAACTGTGAATGTGATTTAAAAGATTTAAAAAAGTGTGCGCCATTTCTCATTAATATGCACACACTGGCAGATGCAGGTTGTCTTAAAGAGACAGTACTGATTTAGCATGTGTTCTACATGTCAATATAAATACTTGTAAATAGTACAAATTATGCATTGCGACAGGGCGGAGGGTGGGGCAGGGGCGTGATCCCACACACCCAGCCCCAGATCAGGCTAATCAAGCCTCAGAGAGGGATAAAGCCTGACTGGAAGCTGCAGTGCGAGAGAGAGAGATTTACGGACAGCTGTCTGACACCTGTGTGTGTGTTTTGTCTTTTTGTTTAAGTTTCGCATTAAACTATTATTTACATTGTCAAGTCGGTTTTTGCCTCCTCCTTTCCATTAATCCCTTTACATCCATATAAAAATAAACTTGTTAAAAAAATATGCTGTCAGTCAATTAATCATTTTTCGTAGTTAATTGCAATTAATCACCGGTTTTGAAAGTGCTGAAATTTTACTCTAAATATACTTCTTTTTCTGTCAAAATGCAATTAATTCCTTCTCAGGAAAGAAAACAAAACAATATGCAACAATATAATGCGTTATTAACATTTTCTAAACAAAACCTTGCACAGTATAAAGATATAAATGCACTAAAATAGCACCAATTCATCAATGTCAGCGTCAAAAAATTAAAAGCGCTTGCAGACAAAAATGTCTCATTCTGCGTTATGGTGATAGTTAAGACTTGCTGTGCATCTGTGATTAATTAAAATGCACCTTACATAGCTTGAAAAATACTTCATTTAATGTCACAATTTACATCTAGCCTTGATTTGTACAACAAATAGCTGGTTTCCATAACAAATTATGCTGGTTTATGCTGTATTAACGGTAAATGTGTTAATCATGAGTAAGAGAAATTAATGTGTTAAACTTATATATATACATACATAATATAATATATGTAATTTCCAGATATTTATTGATGGAATACACTAAATGTGAAAATTATTCAAAAGCTAAAATGTGACCAATACAATGAAAAACTAATACAAATATAATTTCTAAAATGTTCGAATTGTACCTAGAAGGTTAGAAGGTCTTTTTATGAGACCATTTTTGACATACAGTAAAGAAAAGGGAGCCATAAAATATCATTGGATATCATAGCAGTCCTGGAAGTCACACTGAATTTCACTTTTGAAATTCTAAGGGAGACACATGAGATCACTGGAGTGTTTTTTTTTTGGAGAATAATCTCTGATGCCAGAAATGTAACCAACTGGTTCCATTTGCTCTCAGTTCAATCTCATTGTTGTCTAGAAGAAACAATTGTTTTATTAAAGAGATCTCCATAGATTTTTTTTTCTTTCTTGTGGGAAGAACTTAATGTTCTATCTGTGGTAACTCTCTACACTGGACACTGGGCATCTAAATTATAAATCACAGTCTAACGGCAAACAAATATTTTTAATGCCGAAAAAACAGCATTTTCTTTTCCCCTGAGCTACTCCTACCACAGTCTGAATAAGCCTCTCCATTCCTTCCTCCAAAGAGGATCCAAAACCCCGGCTGGATTCTGAATCATAAATACTCATTAGTTAGTGCAGTCCGAATGCGGTTAGTTCCTCAATAAAGTTACAGTTGAGCTCTCCAGCCCTGAGGTACTGTCTTCACTGTGGTTCTGGACTCCTGAGAGTTGAGCTCACAGGCTATGATTGGAATTAAGGCGTTGTTGACAGAAAATAATAGAAAGTGAGTCAGAGAGACAGAAAGTGAGAAAGATGGGAATATTTTGGTTTAGCTCCAGTGAGTGTGATTTAAGATTCACATTTATATTGAGAGGAATTTGGTTATTTTAGATTTTTCTAGAGCTAAAGCTGTGAGGAGGGCAGTGTTTGAGGTAGTTAACTGAAAGTTACGACGCTACCCTGATAGCACCCAAAAGTCTATTTAATGTACGTGTTTACATCTGAAAGACTTATTTTTATTGTTTGCTCATCTCCAATATGTCTACAGGACTTTTCCTCTCGGAAGTCAAAAGCATAGGTGTAATTTACGGTGGGACAGGTGGCACACGTCCCTACCACAATTTGCCTTTGCCAATTTTGTTCCCAGCACTTTTTGAAATAGCTTTCATTAGATTAAGTGACTAATGCAGAAGAAACATCTCCATATCTTGAGCAGGAGTTTCCATTTCATTTGTGTGTGTTATAATAATTGGAGATCCAGCACTGGAATTCGTCTTTTTAATGTTATGATGAGTGGTCGTTGCGGCCAGTGGCAGCCCTACCTATTAAGTGACATATGCGACTGCAAGGCCCCTACCACAGGTTTCAGTATAGCCAAATAATTTGTTAATATCACTGGCACATATCCTGGCTCTATGCATGCCAGTAATCTGATGGAAACTGTCAAAACTATTAAAATTATTGCATACATGGAGAGATAAGTATGTGAATTTGACCTTCCTCAGCCTAAGATTTGTGATCTGTGGCTAATTAGTAAGACATTTGATCAGTTGTGAGTCAAATCCACCTTGTGCCAATTTCACTATTGTCTCCTTATAAATCCATGTGAAGCAAAGACAGATAGAGGCTGTACACGCCATCAGAAAGTAATTTATTTTATTTTAAATTCAAAATGAATTCAAAAGGTGTAAAGAAAGCACCTGACACTTTAGTGTCATATCACTGAAATTTAGCCTAAACGCAGTGTTCTCATTGTGATCGGGGGGCTCACTAAACATTGGGCAGTGCAGAGAAGATGGGCAGATGGGCGCACACACACGCCTTTACAGGTCTGTAATGCTTGGTTGCCGGCTTTTACCAGCGGCATCACGGCGGCGACTCGGTTACCCATTACCTGGACCTGAAGACCACTCTAATGGCACTTTTCCACTGCACGTTATGGTTCGGTTTGACTCTACTCACTTTACTTTTCTGAGCTTGCTTTTCCACTGCAGTTTTATTGCCGCCTCAAAGTGGGTGGGATTATAGGCTTATCATCAAAGTTGCGCTGCCTCTACTGCCGTGACATCATCTTAAACACGACACATACTTTACTGACCATAAACAATAACATGACTGCTAGCTGTTAGCTACTAGCTCATTGTGCTGAATGAAGCAGTTGTTGCATGGTGATTTTACACAACTGCTTTCCAGTAGCTGGTCAACTAAATAAAGTGAAGATTTCAAGCAGAGTATAGAGTTATCATACTGTGACAGGGCGGAGGGCAGGGCCGGGTCGTGATTCCACACAGAAGGGGAACACAAGGGGTCTCCCCCGCCCCTGGCAGCGGTTCTCCCACTCCAGGCAGTCGGCCGGGAGCCCCTCCCCACTCGCGGTCGCCGGTCCTCTCTTAACCCCGCCGCATTTCATCAGCTAGTAGGGGTCTACCTCCGCCCCTGGCAGCGGCCCTGACTGCTCCAGGTGGTCGGCTAGAAGCCCCTTCTCCTCTCGCGGTCGGCGGCCATTCCTCCGCTTCCAGGTGGCCGGGTGTGTTTAAATACGTGTATTTGAAGGTAGGGGGACCCCATTTTGAAAATCTGCTCAGGGCCCACATAATGCTAGGGCCGGCTCTGGTTGGAGCTGTTATAAGTGTTGTTGAGTGACAGCGGGCAGCGATGTTCTCTCGTGCTTCAAGACACCCACTCTACTTGTGCCACAGTTCACACTCCTTTATAGTTAAATCACAAAGCAAAATGCAAAATGTGTTTCCACACTCATAATATACATCCACTGACAAACAGATAAACTGTTCATTTACTAAATAAAATGATTTATTAGAGTCATACATTTTCCAACGAATAGCCCTGTAGCGTCACAAAACGCTACATTTGTTACATTATACTGCGAACACAGCAGTAGACCCAAAGGTGAAATCAAACAAGCTCACCTATACGTCTTCTCTCTCTCTCTCTCTCTCTCTCTCGTAGCACTGGAAAGACCGTATATATAAGTGAATATAAGTGAAAATGGGTTCTTTCGGATAGTTCATGTAAATTAACTGGTTAAATAAAAGATTTACTTATATTTAGCGTTCATTTAGCATTCTGAGTCATTTTAGTGAGTTGTTTCTTTTGGAAGGTTCATGTAAATGAACTAGTTCACATAAATGCTTCACTGATTCATTTGAGCCCCACAGAGCCTTAAACAGGACTTTGCTATATTTTTAAAGCAAAATATTTTGTTAATTGCTGTTAATCAATTTACATCAACTTAGTTATATAAAATAGGTTTTCTAATACAATGTTTTAACCCTATTTTTTTCAACCCTTATGAAAATTAGCCATAGCTTTACCATTATTGTAATTCCTTTGAGTGTATTAACCATGTTTTTTTTTTTTTTTTTTTTTTTTTTTTTTTTTGGTGTAAACCATGGTTTTGATACAGTTAACCATTGTTTTACTACAATAATACTGTAGTATCCATAAGTAACCATGTTTTTCAATATTGTAGTAGCTATGACTGTAGTAACCATGGTTAATTTTGTGGTTATTATTGTTCTACTACAAATACCATGGTTAAACTATGGCTACTGTACTAAAACCATGGTTCATTTACATAAGGAAATGTCACCATAATTAAAAATATAACTATCAGGTGATATTTTTTACATTTTGCAATCAGACTGTAGAATTAAATATCATCTGATTGACATTATCTAAAAATATTTTCATATTTAACTTCAATGTAGTTAGCTATTTTTTGTATGTAGCTTGCAGTGTAACTTACTACATTTTTCAAGAGTAGCTTGACTGCAGTTTAACTACTTTAAGTTATGGGTAGCTTGGGAGACTACAGTTTCATTGCAGCTTTCCCAACACTGCTGGAGAGAATGACCAGAGAGAGACAGAAAGGAATGGGCATGCTTAAGAGAACCATTCAAGAAGAGTGAGAGACAGACAGGAATAGAGCAAAGGGCAGAAAGGAACAGAGTGAGAGTGAATCTGAGACAGACAGACAGGTCTGTGTTTGGGTTACTCAGCTGACAGTGCACTGACAAAACACTATTTATGGCTCCTAAATGAACCGACTGAATTTGTGTGTGAGACTGTTTAAGTTCCACTGTTGTTCGTCTGGTTTAGACTAACTAGCCAAATATAAGTTTAGTCGTGTATAAATGCTTATTTGTTTTCAGACTTTTCAATAGAATTAAAAAACAATTACCAAAAAGTTCCTTGGAATTACTATGGGCAATTTTTTTAAAATCATTCCTAAACCTCTGGGTGAAGGAATGCCAGAAGAATATTCACTGGAATAAGTTAAGTAGCAATTTGTAATGTGATCGGTATGTTTAGCTGAATCTGAAGCTGTGATGCTTAAGAAAAGCCAACTCTTAATACGCTAAGTTTAGAACCTGTAGAAGGGAAGGAAACCTGTGGTAAAAGGGGGTGCAGGATCGGTGTCAGATATTCAGAGTCTAGGCCCATTTGAGAAAGAGGAAGACCCTCCAACACATTTGATTGCATTACTTTCCCTCATTCGGTGTTATTTAAAGGCTGCTTGCTGGCTAGGCAGTTGTGTTGGCTCCAGTAGTTGCTATATTAGCATTAGCTGTGTGTGTGTGTGTGTGTGTGTGTGTGTGTGTGTGTGTGTGTGTGTCTGCACCAGTCTGGCCTGTCAGTGCTACTGACTGAAGAGAGAATACAGAAATAACTGCATTCCTGGGCACACGAGCCGAAAGAGAAAGAGACAGAGAAGGATTCTGGAGTGAAGTTCAAATGGAAATTATTTTAATATAATTGAACGGTATTCAAAAATGAAAACAAAAAACATGAAGGCAGACAGTCAGGCAGATGAATAAACCAGAGTAGATCTCAGTGTATGTGTGGAGAGAGCTTTTGGCTATCCCTGCGATGTTAACATTTATCAGAATGAACAAAATCTGCCTTAAAAAAAGGTCAAAAAAGTATTAAATAATAGTTCTGTTGCAAACTATAGAGAGATACTTTGCTGTCTGCTGTCTACATAGGCAGACATGGCACATGAAGATCACTGGAGACTATACAAATTGCACTGTTCCAAGTTAAATACAAGTTAAGCTTAATCAACAGCATTTGTGGCATAATTTTGATTACCACAGAAAATTATTTTGACTTGTCCCTGCTTAATGTAAAAAAACACATTTACAGTGAAGCACTTACAATGGAAGTGAATGAGGCCAGTCCATGAACATTAAAATACACACTGTTTCAAAAGGATAGCCACAAAATGTAAACATTATATGTAATAACATGGTTTTAGTGTAATAAAATTGGTTATTAACCATATCTGTGTAAAGTTATATCCAGTATTGCAACTTTGTTGACATGATGACATAACATCATTAAACCTTGTAAACCTAAAGCTAATATAGACTCCAATAAAGACTAATGATAGCATGCTTAGCATGCTAAGTTTATGGTGCAATACTCTAACCAGCACAAACAATACAAGCAATCACAAACAAATATTGGCTAAAATATAGGCATCTTAGTTATATGGAATTTTTTACATTTATAATTGACATTTCCCTTTATTCTCTCTGGAATTTGTTGGCAAAAATTAGGAATGATATTTTGCTATCCACCATTTGGAACAGTTTCCAAATTGGGAGCTCACAGTTTCCATTGGGAGCTCACTTGGTTCTGGAGCTGATCAAATATCTTCAATCAAATCTAAACATACTAAAAGGCCTATTTTAGATTGTGAAGGCCAAGATATACTTCATGAAACTAACGAAAAATTTGTCAAAAGTACGTTTTTGCGCTGGTCACTGGGTGAACTTTTAGGAAAACTTCTAACCGGCTGCTAAACACCTTGCTGCCATTGGTCCACATCATCGGTATGTCTGACCTAAAGACTACAAAATGAATCAAATCTACTCAAATACTCTCAAGTGCCCATTCACTCATGTGCCATCTGCAGCAAAAGCCATTCACACGTGTACCCAAAATAAGATATCATAGTTATTTTGTCTTTATTCTGAATATTAACACTCTTTTATGAACACATCTTTGCAATAGTAACAGTGTCATCATAAATTACAATAACAGAGTGTAATCGGCGCATATTATGACCATGTATAGCATGTTAGTGCATGTTATGAATAAACTTGGATCTAGTTGTAATATAGAATACAACACTTTTGCCATCCAGAGATCCTCGGTCCCTTTCTAGTGCATGCCCAGTTGAATGCAGTCGGGAGTCTGTGTCTCTGAAGACTTCGCGAAGGAAGGAGAAAGAACAACAACTCTCAGAGTTCTTCTATTCAATCTACTCAATGTTTATTACAGCAAGCATGTTATTTCTATTCTTCATGAGACAAAGAACAGCCGAAGAAGGGGAGTGACAGCAAGGGCTCGTATGATTAAGGAGGGGAAACTGGGTACACTGGAGAGATAAGGAAACATGACCATATATCAGTGACCCAGACGTCTCGTTACTTATAGATCTGACCTATTCAACACATGAAGACAAAAGATGATCTTCTTCAGGAAGTATATCAGTGCCTTTAGTCTATTGTAAATATAATTACATCAAATTAAGACCAATAGATGTGAATGGGACGTTCACATAAGGGTATACTATACATTCCAACATGATCACACAAGAAGTCGTTGTTTCTGAGAATTCCGGTACCCTTAGATCGGCCACATTACGCCGACTCACTGACAAACGGCATCCCCGATCAGACATTTTTGCATTGGATCCAGTGTGTTTACCTTCCCATGTTTCGTGACCGGATCCCGAGTTGAAACCAGGAAGTAATCATGCTTGCATGTTCATTGAAAATCGTTATTCGAATGCTGCATTTTTCCCATTAACATTACACCCAACATAACTTACTGATTTGGCCACTAGGGGTAGAGTTTCAAAATTTCAGTAAGCACAGCACAAATTTAGTTGAACAAAAGTCAACCTACTGTTTTGGATTTCACGGTGAGACCAGTCTGTTCACAAGTTTTTGTGTGTGGGTGGAAGGTCTACCGAAAAGATGTCACCACAAACCCACACATAAGGGTTTAACTTTACCATATTTGAAATTGCGCCAAAGAATGTCTAAATATAATGATGTGTCCACACAAGTGTGGGCTCACATTTATGACTCAGATTCTCTGCAGACCCCAGCTCAAGAAATGTATTTTAAGGGTTTGTAACTCAGGCTAAAACCCACTCCATTTTTAGGGCTCCTGAACACTATTATTCTGAATCAGATGGAAGGAAATCAGGAATCTTTAATGGAGTTTCCATATTTTAAAGAAAAAAAAAGAGGTCTTAAGTTCCATAAAATCATCTGGAACTTTTCTCAACAATTTCAAATATTTGAAGCTCCAAAAATAGTAAAGACCACATAAAAGTTATCCATACAACTCCAGTGGTTAAATTCATATCTTCAGAAGCATTATAATAGGCGTAGGTGAGAACAGATCAGTATTTAAGCCCCTTTTCCACTACAAATCTCCACTTTCACTTTCTTTCAAATTTTGAAAGTGAAAGTGGAGATTTATGGGAAAAAGGACTCTCTGTGGCAGGGCGGAGGGCGGGGCTGGGTCGTGATTACGCACACCCGGCCTCTAATCAGGATAATTAGCCCTCAAGAGGGATAAAGGCCGACTGAAGACGGTAGTGTGACAGAGAGAGATTTACGGACAGCTGTCTGACACCTGTGAGTGTTTGTCTTTTTTGTTAAGTTTTATATTAAACTATTATTTATATTGTCAAGAGAGTTCTCGCCTCCTCCTTCCCCATCGTAACCCCCTTACACTATCATATAACTTTAAAGATATGGATTTAACCACTGATTTTCAGCTTTTATTTCTTTCATCACATCCCCAGTGTGTCAGAAGTTTACATACAATTTGTTAGAATTTAGTAGCATTGCCTTTAAATTGTTTAACTTGGGTCAAACATTTTGGGTAGCCTTCCACAAGCTTCTAACAATAAGTTGCTGGAATTTTGGCCCATTCCTCCAGACAGAACTGCTGTAACTGAGTCATGTTTGTTGACCTCCTTGCTCACACACACTTTTTCAGTTCTGCTCACAAATTTTTATCGGATTGAGGTCAGGGCTTTGTGATGGCCACTCCAACACCTTAACTTTGTTGTCCTTGAGCCATTTTGCCACAACTTTGGAGGTATGCTTGGGATCATTGTCCATTTGGAAGACCCATTTGTGACCCATAGCTTTAACTTCATGGCTGATGTCTTGAGATTTTGCTTCAATATATCCACATATTTTTCCTCCCTCATGATGCCATCTATTTTGTGAAGTGCACCAGTCCCTCCTGCAGCAAAGCACCCCCAAAACATGATGCTGCCACCCCTATACTTCACGGTTGGAATGGTGTTCTTAGGATCGCAAGCCTCACCCTTTTTCCTCCAAACATAACGATGGTTATTATGGCCAAACAGTTCAATTTTGTTTCATCAGACCAGAGGACATTTCTCCAAAAAGTATGATCTATTGTATGTCCCCATGTACACTTGCAAACTGTAGTCTGGCTTTTTTACGGTGGTTTTGGAGCAGTGGGCTATTCCTTGCTTAGCAGCCTTTCAGGTCATGTCGACATAGGACTTGTTTTACTGTAGATATAGATACTTGTCTACCTGTTTCCTCCAGCATCTTCACAAGGTCCTTTGTTGTTGTTCTGGGAGTGATTTGCACTTTTCGCACCAAACTACGTTCACCTCTAGGAGAAATTGTTCTTTTTCTGAGGTCTTGGCAGATTTCTTTTCATTTCCCCATGATGTCAAGCAAAGAGTCACTGAGTTTGAAGGAAGGCCTTAAAATAAATCGTCTCGGTTACGTATGTAACCTCCGTTCCCTGATGGAGGGAACGAGACGTCGTGTCGAAGAAGCGACACTAGGGGTCTCTCTTGAGCGCCGAAAGATGCCTCTGATCTATGAAAAAAGGCCAATGAGAGTTGGCGAACAGTATTTGCATACTCCGCTTCCGGATACGGATATAAAGGCGAGAGAAATACGCTCGTTCATTCAGGATTTTTCTGAGGAGCCGGGAGTGTTCCGGGCACCTCAGCGGCTCGGCTCAGCGACGTGGCCGGGAAGACACGACGTCTCGTTCCCTCCATCAGGGAACGGAGGTTACATACGTAACCGAGACGTTCCCCGTCTGTCGCTCACTTCGACGTCGTGTCGAAGAAGCGACCCTAGGGGTCCACTTCAAAACTCGCCATGCACTGAGCCGTGTACGTGTACTGCTGACACAGAAGCGGGCAGGTATTTGTACGTGCACAAGGGACCAACTGTGTTCAGGCTGCACGTACTCTTCCCCAGTGCCCCGAAAAAGCGTCAGCATCCTTTTGGTTACCCAGGGGGGAACAAGGTGACGCTCCCAACTAGGGAACGTGCCAAGCCTGGCTGGGCCTCTTTTCTCTCTATGTTTTCTCGGCATAGAGCAAGAGCAGCCGGGGCCCTTACCGCATCGAGGGAAGGGGGTCTTATTCCTATTCTTTCAGGGGGAAAAGACCCTGCGGAGGCCACACCCGCCCAGCAGGGGAGGTAAAGGTGGCAAAATACATCACATGGCCACTTTGGGCATGTGGGAGGAAATGGCGCGGTGGTAGATCCAACCTCGAGGAGGGGGGAGTTGCTACAACACGGCGACCGGAGGGCAGCGAAGGACTGCCTAAGGGAGACGTGGGTCAGCTCGTAAGGTGACCGTACCGCGGAAATACACACAGGAGGAGTCCCGTAGGAGGCCTGATCTGTGGAGCACCTATTCCAGTAGGGGTAACCGGAGGTACCCGTAGTGGACTGGACCAGCACGTTCCTCCGCTGAACTGCTGCGGGCCCGAAGGGCTAGGGAGGAATCAACCAGGGACCTAGGTTCTCTGGGAAAGAAGTGTCACTGTTTTACCTCGATCGAGGGTAATGGCGCTGGAAACAAGCGATTCACCCGGTCAGATCGTCCCCTTTCTGCTGTCCTCCAAAGCAGACAAAGAGCTGCTCAGAGCGCCTGAAGCTCTGGGTGCGTTCCAGGTAGGCACACAAGGCACGTACCGGACACGACAGTGAGAGGGCTGGGTCTGCCTCCTCCCAGGGCAGCGCTTGTAAGTTCACTACCTGATCTCCAGAGGGCATGGTAGGAACCATGGGCACATAGCCCAGTCGAGGTCTTAGGATCACATGAGTATCTGCCGGACCGAGCTCCAGGCAAGTGTCGTTAGTAGGGAACGCTTGCAGGTCCCCGACCCTCTTGATGGAAGTGAGCGCGATCAGCAGGGCCGTCTTTTTAGGAGAGGGCCCTGAGCCAACTGATTCTAGTGACTCGGGGGGGGGGGGGGATCTCTGAAGACCGGCGAGGACCACCGAGAGATCCCAGGAGGGGAACAGGTTTGGCCGGGAGGGGTTTAACCTCCGGGCACCTCTTGGGAACCTGACGATTAAGTCGTGCTTACCCAGAGACTTGCTGTCTACTGGGTCGTGGTGAGCTGCAATAGTGGCAACATACACCTTCAAGGTGGATGGGGACAGCCTCCCCTCCAACCTCTCCTGTAGGAACAGGAGCACAGACCTAACTGCGCACCTCTGTGGGTCTTCTGCCCGGGAAGAACACCAATTGATGAACAGACGCCACTTCAGGGCGTAGAGTTGCCTGGTAGAAGGGGCTCTGGCTTGGTTGATTGTGGCTATGACCGTGGGTGGTAGACCAGCTAGATCTTCCGCGTCCCGTCCAGGGGCCAGACGTGGAGGTTCCAGAGGTCTGGGTGCGGATGCCAGAGCGTGCCCCGTCCCTGAGAAAGAAGGTCCTTCCTCAGGGGAATTCACCAGGGAGGGGCTGTCGCGAGGAGTACGAGGTCCGAGAACCAGGCCCGGGTGGGCCAGTAAGGAGCCACGAGAGTGACTTGCTCCTCGTCCTCCCTGACCTTGCACAGCACCTGTGCAAGAAGGCTCACTGGGGGAATGCGTACTTGCGCAGCCCAGCCGGCCAGCTGTGTGCCAGTGCATCTGCCCCGAGGGGAGCCTCTGAACGGGCGTACCAGAGCGGGCAGTGGGAGATCTCTCGGGAGGCAGAGGGGTCTACCTGGGCCTTGCCGAACCGTTCCCAAATCAGCTGAACTGAGTGGGGGTGAAGCCTCCACTCTCCGCCAGGCAAGCGTTGTCATGACAGCGCGTCCGCTATCACATTGAGGTTGCCGGGGATGTGAGTGGCACGCAGCGACTTGAGTCGGTGCTGGCTCCAAAGGAGGAGACGACGGGCGAGTTGTGACATGTGACGGGAGCGTACGCCGCCTTGGCGATTTATATACACGACCGCAGTGGTGCTGTCCGACCTGACTAGGATATGTTCGTCCCGAATTAACGGGAGAAACTTCCGCAGGGCCAAAAGGACGGTCAACAACTCGAGGCAGTTGATGTGCCAACGCAGCTGGGCCCCTTTCCAATGGCCTGAGGCTGCGTGCCCGTTGCAAACGGCACTCCAACCCAATCTGGAGGCGTCGGTCGTGACCAGGACGCGTCTGGACACCTCCTGTAGGGGCACTCCAGCCCGTAAGAAACAGGGGTCTGTCCAGCGGTTGAATGTCTGATGGCAGGCGGGGGTGATTGTTACCCGGTGCATGCCGTGGCACCATGCTCATCTCGGGACTCGGGTCTGGAGCCAGTGTTGGAGCGGTCTCATATGCATCAACCCCAGCGGCGCGACCGCCGCGGAGGACGCCATATGCCCCAGGAGCCTCTGGAAAAGTTTTAAGGGGACCGCTGTGCCTGGCCTGAAGGCGGCGAGGCAGTTCAACACTGACTGGGCACGCTCATTGGTGAGACGTGCCGACATTGAGACCGAGTCTAACTCCATCCCGAGAAAAGAGATGCTCTGAACTGGAGTGAGCTGGCTCTTTTCCCAGTTGACCTGAAGCCCCAGACGGCTGAGGTGCCTGAGCACCTGGTCTCTGTGGGCGCATAGTAACTCTCGCGAGAGGACAGAGACAGGCCAAAGGGGAGGACTTTGTACTGATACGCCTGGCCCCCGAATGCAAACCGCAGGTAGGGGCGGTGTCGGGGCAGGATGGAGACGTGGAAGTACGCGTCCTTCAGGTCTACCGCTGTGAACCAATCTAGATGCTGGACGCAGGTTAAGCGTGAGCATTTTGAACGGGAGTTTGTGCAACGCTCGGTTGAGAACTCGCAGGTCCAAGATTGGTCATAAGCCGCCGCCTTTCTTGGGTACGATGAAGTAAGGGCTGTAGAAACCCTTCTTCATCTCGGTTGGAGGGACAGGCTCTATCGCGTCTTTGGCCAGAGAAGTCGCAATTTCCGCGCGCAGGGAGTGGGCGTGTTCGCCGTGTACTGCGGAAAAAGCGGATGCCCATGAAGGGGGGCGGGGGCCTGGCAAACTGAATTGCGTAACCGAGTCGGATGGTCCGGGCCAGCCAGCGAGACGGGTTGGGAAGTGAAAGCCACGCATCCAACCTCTGAGCTAGGGGCACCAAAGGGACGATTAATTTTGACGTACCCGGCGGGGCGGAGCAGCGGGGCGGAGCAGGTAGGGCAGCGGGGGCGGCCACAGGGCGACCCGCGGCTGAGGTGCTGAGAAGAGACTCAAGCACTTACCTTGCTTCGCACATCCGGCAGGGGGCGGGTTAGCGACTGAGGAGGAGGTCCTGGGTAGGCATCCTCTGGACTCGTCGGAACCGGCCGGCCGGGGAACAGTCGTGGGGCTGAAGACGGGTGGTCCGTGTCCAGGGGGCCAGGACTGTTGATATCTGGGGGCAAAGTGCCGTGAGAACGGCATTTGCGGGCTAGGTGACCCAGAGACAAAAGGAATTAGCTCATTACAGAGAATATGAGAATGTGAAAATTAATTCGACAAGAAAAAAATTCTCCTCCCGGCCCTCCACCGGGGACGGAGCGGTCTTACCACCTCCGGAGCTAACATCTTGGTCCCTGGGTCGAACGTCTACGGACAGCCTGGGAGCCTTCCGGGTCCTCGAGGGGGTCCGTGAGACGGGGGCGTCCGCTTCCTGCGGAGTGCTCGACGCTGGGGCTGAGAGCTGGGCCTGGGTTGAGGCGGAGCAGGGTGTTTCATAGCCGCAGGAGGACGCCCCTCGGCGAGCAGACGGGGCATGGCCCATGGCGGCAGGCTTGCGGCGGGGCAGGATGTGCAGTGGCCTCCGTCTGCCTCACCGCTGAGGACTGCTGGGCAGAGTCGTCAACGGTGGCGCCGAATGGACGGAGCTGGGAGACAGGGGTGTGGGAGAAGGTGTGCCTTGTCTGCCTCCCGCATTTCGACCAGGTCCGGTCCACAGGTGCGTTTGTGGACCACAAGGGGTGGCCATCGCCTGTTCGAGTGCCGGCGCTTCTGACCTCCGTGGCCCGGGGGCGCGGTTGGTCATCCAGCGCAGTTCCTGCAGCACATCAAGAACAGGACTACCCAAGGTGCAAGTTTTGAAGTGCCTTGGCCTGGCGTTGGTTGCAGGAAGGGCCGTGGCGTGCAGAGTGGAAGCGGTCTGGGACCGTTCCACCGCGAGGGTAGTGAGAGCGGAGGAGCGAAGAAGCCTTGGCTTTGCTCAACTCGTCGTGCACGTCCGGGAAGAAAGGAACGGGGGGGGCGTGGCTGTGAGCGGCGCACCTGCCCGCGGGACCGATCAAGTAGCCCGGGAAAGCATAGCGGATCTCCGTGCGTCAGGCTCAGGCTGGGCGGCAGACCCGAAGGTGGAGGCCCAGGCGAGCGATCAGTATCCGATGCCGCTGTAATGCTCTCCGATGCAGCGGTGATGTCATCCAATTCTGAGGCAAGCAAGCGTGCCGGGGAGGCGGGCGGTTCGAGGGGGTTTACCCGGCGAACAGAGCCCGTCATATTCCCCGAATCGCCTTCATCGCCCGCGGCGCCTGCGCCGATCCCGTAGGAAGAAGGCGGAGCGCGGGGGGCAGCTGAAGTGGCTTTCTCTCATTACAAAAGAAAGCCGTGCGACCGCAATGCTATAACGGCCATGTTCTCACACTGAGAAGATGAACCATTGGAGAGAATGCTCATCCCGAGCTCAGACGGAAGCAAACAAGCATGCCGGGGAGGTGGGAGGTTCGAGGGGGTTTACCCGGCGAACAGAGCCCGTCATTGTCCCCAAATCGTGTTCATCGCCCGCGGCGCCTGTGTCAATCCCGTAGGGAGGAGGCGAGGCGCGGGGGGCGGCTGAAACGGCTTTCTCTCATTACAAAAGAAAGCCACACGACCGCAATGTTGCCATGGCTATGTTCTCGCACTGAGAACATGAACCATTCATAAAACACTGCCTGTGTGTGATCACAGCCCAGGCATGCAAGACAGTGTTTTATGACCGAGAGAGGTGGGGAGAAATCACCGCATCCAGAAACTACACAGGGGCGGAAATTGCATCTTTATAAAGACGCGTCCTGAAAAGGACGTTCAACGCCGCTGTGTAATGCTCTTTCAGAGAAATAAACTCTTTTATGGAGAGAATCACTCTTTCAACTCTTTTAACTCTGCGCTGTCGAAGCGCCCAGGGGCAAACTGCACACCGGCAGTGAAGAGAAAAGCCGCTGTAGTGCGCCGTAAATCCAACAGCAAAGCAGAGCGTCAGAGGATCAGAAGCAGGATCAGTTGTGTTACTCGCAGCTGACTGCATACACACGACCATCGGCTCCGAAGAAAATTACTGAATGAACGAGCGTATTTCTCTCGCCTTTATATCCGTATCCGGAGGCGGAGTATGCAAATACTGTTCACCAACTCTCATTGGTCTTTTTTCATAGATCAAAGGCATCTTTCGGCGCTCAAGAGAGACCCCTAGTGTCGCTTCTTCGACACGACGTCGAAGTGAGCGACAGACGGGGAACCACAGGTACACCTCCAATTCAGTACACCTCCTACCAGAAGCTAATTGTCTAAAGGCTTGACATAATTTTCTGGAATTTGCAAAACTGCTTAAAGGCACAGTTAACTTAGTGTATGTAAACTTCTGACCCACTGAAATTGGGATATTATCAATTAAAAGTGAAACAATCTACCTGTAAACAATTGTTGAAAAAAATACTTGTGTCATGCACAAAGTAGATGTCCTAAACAACTTGTCAAAACTATAGTTTGCTAATATTAAATCTGTGGTGTGGTTACAAATTAGTTTTAATGACTTCAGCCTAAGTGTATGTAAACTTCTGACTTCAACTGGTATATATATTAGTGTTTCCCAACCTTTTTTTCTGCCACGGCACACTATTTACGACTAAAAAATTATATGGCACACCACTATCCCACATAGGCTACCCATCATCAATATTTATTTTGGTTTCAAACATTAAAAAAAAAAAAGTCACATTGCGTTAGACTTCCTTATCATTTGTCATTTAGATGAACAGAGTCGTAAAAATTCTATCACAATCTATTATAACCCATCATTTTAATTTTCATATTTTAATGATAAGAACACATTTAAAAGCTTTTATTTTCATTCACATTTTCATTTTTAATCATGAATTTACAGGACGTGCATATAGCAGATAATGCATTTATTTATTTATGAAGAGAACAGATGAACAACAGAGACAACACACGAAACAGATAATGTTTTTTTTCATCTGAAATGCGACATATGAACAACGCAATATTACAATATTACAATACAATATCATTAAAATATGAACAAAACACATCCGGTTCAACTTAAACTGGGTGCTCACCTGAGCGTAATCAAACGCATCAAGGGAGACTGATGCTGAGGCAATTGTCATTAGATTTTGCGTCTTTGCCTCGGACAGACAACTTCTCGTGGCAGTTTTAATTTGGTTCTGGAGGCTGAACTCAAGCACCGTATCGCCCTCCACATGACAAGAGTTGCAGAAAGCGTCACAGAGGGGCGATTTTACGAGTTTGCCATGTAAAAAAGCAGGAGATGTGCACAATAAACACTGAAAACATGCATTTGGAAAAGAGATGTTTATGTTTAACTCTTAAGCGTTTTCATGGTGAATTTAAATGAGTTTAATAACTGGGGTCTCTGATATTTGTAAAGATAATATGTAATGAAAAGACATTATGAGACATTCAATGTCTCTTCACAAATTTGGACAGTTTTGAAATCACTCACTTTTGCACATTAATCATTGCTCTTCACAATCACAAAAGTGACCGATTATGGTTTCAAATTGAGAATTTATCAGAAAGGTGAGACGTTTGGATCCCTGAAAATATTATTATAATTTTTTTCATGCATTTATTTATTTTGTGGAATTTGATAATTTTCCACGGCACACCTGACAATCTTTCACTGCACACTAGTGTGCCACAGCACAGTGGTTGGGAAACACTGATATATATATATATATATACTGTGTATATATATATAAATATATGAATAATATTAAAGTGAAAGACAAAGATGCAAGTTAAAGATCTCTAAAGATCCAAAGCTGCATATTTATTATTTTTAAAAGTTCAATCAACTGTGGAGATTTATTATTTTATTTCCAACATGAAAAGTTTACGGTCACCACATTTTTGAAACAAGCATTGAATCAATTTATTAGACAATTAGCATACTTCTCATATGTGCTATGTATATCTGACAGGTCTTCAGCATGAACTGAGCTGATCAAACAGTCGATCAAACAAACAAAGCACAGCAAACAAACTGTAATCCTAATTCATTTTTACAATCAAGAAACAACAGTTGTACTGTGTAAAATAAAATAAAAATACAAATGGTGCATTTATGATTGCATAACTGTTTGGTGTGTGTCCAGTGTGCAAATTATACAACAGCTTTTAGGGGGATACATTTTTTAGAGTAAAAAAAACGTTTTAAACAGAACAGAAGTTTTTAAAGTGATATACTTGATATATTTAAAACTATCATAAAGGTATAAATAATGACAGGATGAATGTTTTGTCCAACTTGGTCACATAGAATGAACGTTCCTACAACTACATTTTTGCAAAGTGAGTTTTGCATGTTCTGCATTTCGAAGCAGTTTCCTGATGAAATTAACATTAGGGGCACTACAACAAGTGTGAGTTTTATTAACTTTTACACAAAATAGGAGTACAAATGCTGATTATGTCTTTATAAACACTTATTACTCACATATTGCTATGTTATTATATCGAAACACTTAGAAAAACAATACAGTTTAACACTGTATCACAGACCCAGCTACTTATACACATTTATTCCAATGTTATTAGCTTCTGCGGTAGCTCACCTGAGAAATTGTTACACTTTAAACTTGGAAGACCGAGGCTCAAGCCCAGCCAAGCACATAAACTGACACATGAGCCATAATTGTAATAGAAGTGACATGAAATGAGGTGGTTGCGTCAGAAAATGTGCTTTCGTGTCACATTTGCTTTTAGGACATTTTCGGTTAGGTTTAGGTGTTGGTTTAGGGTAATTATATTTGTCTTGTTTACCTCTAATTTGGTTAGGTTTAAGTTAAAGGTATAAGTTAAGAAGGTGCGTTTTACTCATTAGAAACTCCATCTAGGATTCACCTTAAAAGCCTTGTTTGATTACGACACCATTTCACACGCTGTTGGCGCCCCCAGTGGACATTTCAGTGGGAAACTGCAGCAAAACATATGATGAAGCACTTCATTTCATTTTACAAAAATGTTGTCATGATCACTTAATTTTCATGAGATCAGGCTGGTTTTGTCAGTTTAGCCTACATTACTGATTTTAACAAAGCGAGCAGCGTACTGTTGCTATAGTTACATCTTCCGGTTTAAGGAACTTTAAATGTGCAAATGCACTTTTCGACCGAACAAATACATGTGATCTACCATTTGTGGACATTTTGAAATATTCCTTAAACCGTTTTGATATCTAAACCTTTTAGTATTTTTAAAAGATATTTTTATAGATTATATTACATTTTTTAAAATTCCTTTCACATTTCAAATTCGCCATGTATCTGCTTTATGAGGCTGTATTGTTAACTTGCCAATGTTTAAGAATGTATGAAGACGTGTTATCATTAATAGAACAAACACTGTAGAACCTATTTCAGATATATGATAGAAATAAATCAAATAGCAAATGATGTGCAATCAGGAACAACAACAACAACAAAAAACATATAAAACAGCTTAAAAAATGTTTACACACTCATTAGACCTTCTTTGTTTTTGTATAAGAACTATAGCAATGTTTTAATACTGACTCTTAAATGTTAACATACAATATGCATTATGAACAGACAGCTAAAGAAGCTATTATAGAAAATATTTGGTATCTCTAAACCTCTTGCATTGTTTTGCTTTAAGTTATTTTTTATATAAAACAAAGGCATTCTGCATACTGTATATGTGGGCCTTTTAAAATCTTTTTTGTCTTTTTGCAACTGTTTTTTTTTTTCTTCATCAAATATTATAGAGCATTCATGAAAAATCTGTAGCACACTTCTGTGAGAAAAACAAAACAAAAATATTTTAAATCTAATAAAGTATAGTGCAATTGCCATTCCCTCAAATTCGTAAAACTCAAAGTGACAGAGTATATACTCTACTATGTTTAATAAATGATAAAGTTAATTGTGTTTTTTGTGTGTGTGTTTTCTTTTTAATAGAGGCAGTGCACTGGGGTGGCAAATATGTATTAAGTATTAAAGGGCTAGTTCACCCAAAACGGATATGTTAGACAGAATATAAGCCTGAGTCACCATTCACTTTCATTGTATGGAAAAAAGATGCACTGAAAGTGAATGGTGACATTGTGGTGACAGTGAGGCTAACATTGTGCCTAACATCTCATTTTGTGTTCCAAGGAAGGGAGAAAATCATAACGGTTTGGAACAAAATAAGGGTGATCAATTGATGTCAGAATTTAAAAATGTTGGTAAATTATTCCTTTAAAGGGATAGTTTGAGCCTTTTAAGCCATTACGGTCATGAAGGTAGCAGCAATGCCCCAGAGCATTGTCAATACTTTGTAAGATTTATGCCATAATTGTGTGTCTGTGTGAGTACAGATGGGATGGATTTTGGTAAAGCTGATGAATTGTTACAAAAATGTAATACTTCATTTAAACATTCATTGTCCTATAAATTCAGCGCCAGTCCAAACAATATTCATACTACAATGTGCATATCATTCGTTATTTTTCAATCAATAATTATGTGTATGTATGTATGTGTGTGAGTGATGGTAATATCTGATTGTGTAGTTAGTATCTGTTTATTTATTTTTCTGTCAGCTGCTCCTAAGCGATGTTTCCACGGATGCACATATTTCGTCGTGCATTCCTCAGTCGGAGACTGTGATGATAACAGTTGTTCTGATAATATGAATGTGAAGATAGTGCTAATATTTAAACCCCAGGGAGGACTGTGAGTCTCTTTGATGGAGTATTCCACAAAAAATGGGGCTGTCACAGATGGCTGGGAACATAATGAAGCATCCTTAATATGTGAATTTTGGGGCACTGTGTGGATAAATCTCACGAAAACGGTCAAGAACATCAAACTGACAAGTCATATTTCACCTCAAAATAAATAAATAATATATATTGCAAGAAGAAAATGAGATACAGTATATTTTTTAAAACGATTAAGGTTTTTTTTTAGCATTGTGACATTAATTCCATGACAGTGCAGCACATTTATTCTTGGTAAGATACCTTAATGTGAAAAAACATACACTCACTAAAAACTTTATTATGTGCACTTACTTATTCATGCAATCATGTGATCAGCCAATTGTGTGGCAGCAGTGCAATGCATAACATTATGAAGATATGTGTCGGGAGCTTCAGTTAATGTTCACATTAACCATGAGAGTGGGGAAAAAATGTGATCTCAGTGATTTGGACTGTGGCATGATTGTTGGTGCTAGATGGGCTGGTTTGAATATTCCTGTAACTGCTGATCTGCTGGGATTTTCATGCACAACAGTCTCTAGAGTTTATTTTTTGACCTACTGTGACAACTCAAAAACAAACACAAATGCAATGTTAAGCTTCATTTAATGAACCAAATAGCTTTCAACTGTGTTTGATATAATGGCAAGTGAAATTGCTAAATTAGCAATTAAGCATGATTACTCAAGGATAAGGTGTTGGAAATGGGGCCTGTCTAGATTTGATCAAAATAATAGTGATGGTGCAGTTTTTTACATCAGTAATGTCCTGACTATACTTTGTGATCAGTTGAATGCCAGTTTGGTGAATTAAAGTATAATTTTCCTTTCAAAACAGCAAAATCTGTACATTATTCTAAACATTTGATCGCCAGTGTGTGTGTGTGTGTGTATGTGTATGTGTGTATTTATATATATATATATATATATATATATATATATATATATATATATATATATAGACAGACGTATATGTGCAAATAATTAAAAATGTTTCAATGCAAAAATTCTGAAATGGAAGACTTCATTTTCTTTATAAAAACATTATTTTGATTTTAGAGGTGAAATATTTCCCTGACACGTCTTTGTGAGATTCAGCCACGTTTTTATGTAAACTGTGTGTGTGTGTGTGTGTGTGTGTGTGTGTGTGTGTGTGTGTGTGTGTGTGTGTGTGTAGTTGAGGCCTTTCAGATGAAAAAAAACTGTAGCCCCAGAGTGAGAATGATGTTGATGAAGCTGGCCATGGATAGTGAAGCATCAGATTCAGGTTTACTCCAGATGATGGGCGACTCGTGGAACGGAACCTTCATCACTTTTTTGGATATATCATCTTCTGTTAGAGCTGGAAACAGAGAGGGAGAGAGGGGAATGAGAGAAGGATAGATAGCAATGAAGTAACATCCTATTTACCCAATAACACACTCACACTGTCCTGCATGGTGACTCATTGGTGAGGTAATTGTTTCTCATCAGAAAATATAATAGAAAGCACTTCAAACCACATTAGAGCCAATCAAATATAAATACGAGAAATGAGAGATGTAAATGTAATTTACGTGTGTGACTAGTACCTTTATATCACATTAAAAACCTTCCCCCTCCCATAATCCAGAACTCCTCAGTGCTGCTGAGGATTTCTAAAATAGTACAATATCATGACATTTAAAATGTCCAACTGTGATTGTTAAACTGAAAAAGAATGGGATTTAATGAAATAAACATACAGTTTGCATGCACAGCGCGATTCTACTTTTCACACACACAAACACACACACAAACATTGCGTGTGATGCTCATGACACAGTGTTTTCAGCATATGAGTAGCTGTAAACACTCCACTCCAACTCTTCATCCGGTGCTGCTCTAAGAGTTTAGCCTGCGAGTATTTCAGCATTTCATTTGGAATGGGGAGCTTAACGACCATCAAATACACACAGGAACTCAAAGGTCTGCCAAAATAAAAGCTCAACTGAACTGAAAGCATGAAATTACGTACATTACAACATACAAATATTACTGCTGTATAGAAAAACTGAATTCTCAAAGCAGTATACTACTAATAACAATAGTTTAACTTTAAATTGCTTTCTATGAACTATTATATTTAAGCAATATCCCACAAGAAAGAGTTTACTGAATATCAGCATGCTGTAATTCAGCTGTGACAGACATGTGCCACAGGTAATCAGATTTTTTTAAATTAATGTTTTCATTTATATTGTGAAGCTCTATTGTGTAGAACTTTCTTTGTTGCCTATAAGTATCGATTTAGTTTTGATTCCGAGGGACCAGGGATGGAGCAACCCTACAAGACTTTGACTCTGGCCTTTGGGACAGCTAATGGAACAGCTCCCTCGTCCTTCAATTCAATCCACCAGGTCTATGTCCCAAAGCTCTCTGTGGTCAATGAACGAGCGGCTGCTGGTGGTCCCATTGCAAAATGACACACAGTTAATGCACAATCATTCACTCTCTATGGTCATCTGTGGTGGAATGAGCATCCAATCTCCACATGATCTTCTGATATAATCTCAGCATTCTTTGTCTGTTTCTTTCTTCTGTGCTAGCATTTTTACCACTCCAGCCATTGTGAGAACTAGGCAGTGCGATACTGAAGATATTGTTGACTTTTGTATGACAAATTGCTTGTTTTGATCCTCAGTCGATTTGCAATTTGTAAGTGGATAAAAGTGCCTACTAAATTAATAAATGTAAAAAAAAATTTAAACAGTAAGTGATTGTTTATGCCCCACCAGAAACGATGAGCCCGAGACACCAGTGCTCTTACCAAGGATTGGGAACCGAGATTCGCATTTTTGTGAATTACAGTTCCATTAACAGTCGAATGTGCATTCTTGGAGAAAGGACACCGTACTAAAATATTCTGACAGAGTTTTCTGCCCTACCGTTCGGTGGCACTGCAACACCGCTACTAAATCCAGTCTCTACTCTCACAAATTTGTTACCCTGTTTAAAATCCCTGTAGCCAAGCATATATCCTTTCACTTTTTCTGGCATGATCGAAGTGAGTTATTCATGTTGTGCATATCCTGTGTCTAAACATTGGTTCAACAGAGATTAAGTTGATATTGAGATTAAGTTACACCAAACGCTGTCAGGCTTAGCACTCTTGCGATTATGGACATTTTGAAAGATATAACATAGTACACATCACATGACTGAAGGTTTATACATAGAAACTTCAATAAAAGGCTGCCTTTCATGTCCATAGCATTGTTATTAACATGTAATAATCAGATAATAACATATTGATTCTTAAATTAGTGTGAATCCATGTAAGAATGTAAGCAGCAAGACACAGGAGATCTTTTTCACTAATCTTATTATATAATAATACTAATAAATCACTAATAATTCACTTTGAAGTTTTTTCTACATTCAGTTCACATTTCAATAACCACAAGGAAAGAGAAGGATATCTTGATATTTTAAACTTGCAGTATGAGCCTTCTCTATTCAGACACCAAAGTGATGGAACACTCCTGTCAAATTTTCCACCCATTCCATTTTGACATCATAATGCCCCTATCTGGTATTCCAGACTCTGAGAGGCTCATGAATCCTTCAGCATCTGAATCTGCAGCCTAATGCTTTTGTTGTTATTCAGAACAACGAACATTTGGGCGATTCTTGGTGAGAATAAAGGAAGACAATAAAGAATGACACTCTGCAAGACGCAAGATGGTCCATTCGTTCATAAGTGTAGACAAACATATGTGAACCCGCATGTAAACGTCACTATAATCACAAAAGTCTCTTGTCCTCCTTTAATATCAAATCATCCAGTCAACTCCTAAAAAACTTCACCCTTGCCAGACAACACATTTGTTTATTTTACATATGATTTACGTAGACTTTTGCCAGCTCTGATGAAGGAGACAAACAATAAGCTCTATGTGTGGGATGGAAAACAACGTTCATGCCAAAAGCAGCCATGATCTCATTAGTGGCCATAGGACCAAGAACAAACTGGTCCTCTGTCAAAACTCACTTCATGGTAATAGAGTAAACAACTCACAATCATTATGCTGACGTGCTCAATAACAGCAATGTTGTCTGAGAGAAAAATTGCCATCATCCACTGATTACAGGCTGAGTCACCTTCTCTGAAATTTCTGGAATATTCTCCCAGACATTTAGGCCCGTTTGCCATGTAATGCTCTAGTTTAGCATTCACATTCACAGATTTCAGGGAGCTGTCAGGGAGAGGCTTATCTGGCAGATCTCTGGTGTGGTACAGGTTGTTGTCTTGGTATATGTGTGTGCATGTTGTGTTTGTCTTTGTCGAGAGTGTGAGAGAGGGCGTTAAGATAAGACTTGCCAATTACTCACCAATTAGCAGGAAACCCACACAACACTTCAACACAGACCTACATTAAGAGGTTGAGATTCATGCAAGGAAAAAGTCTTTCAAAGTTTTCTCTAAATGTCAGTGTTGGGGAAGCTACTTGTAGCTTGCGTGTATGTTTTCAAGATACATGCAATGCTTGAAATGGGCAGGTATGCAGTATCTGCTTTTCTCGAATTTTGGCAACAAAGTACCGGCAGTTTTTCTTGTGTACCACCACTTCTCAGAGTCTCCCAGTTTGATATAATGTTTTTAATTAATGTAAGTCAGTGATTTGATGAGGCTTGCCAATCACTTTTATATGACCATCCAAATTATTTAGATAAATTCGCAGTAAACGTCTGAACACTCTCTGCGCAAAACTCAGCGGTGAGTTTAACAACACTCAACACGTGCAACAGCATCGGTGGTCATCAAGCAAATCGTGTTCCAATTCCGGACTGGAGCGTGTGTGTTTAAGCTTGTCTGGGCATGTCTGGGCATTTTCAAAGTTCATTTAATTTGTTAGTTGAGGGTGTGAGGTCATGTTAATTCTTCAGCCAGATATTAAGAAGGAATTTATGGCCAGACATTTAAAAAGTTAATTAAATACCTCTTTTCATGTAAATAAATACTATTTTAATGTAGATAAAGGCATATTAACAGTGTTTGTTTTTCATGTTAACATGTTAGTTACAATGAAAGTGTAAGGTAAGATAAATATGCAAAAAAAAGTTTGGCCCCCATTGAGTTTTCATATGGATAATCTGGCCCCCGCAAAAAAGTAGCTGCAAAGCCCTGCAGTATAATAAAACTTAAAAAAAGTTATTTAATTATTTTTAAATCATTTATAGTATCATTATAAAAAAAATCAAGTTTAATACTAACAAGGATAGTACCTGCACTTTTTTCTTCCATTTCAAGCACTGGGTACATGCATAATTATTATAAGCATATTAAGTTATTAAAGCTACTCTTTTGTACTAGTAAGCTACACTACAAGTTACTAAAAAACATATATCAACACAGAAGCTATTTAAGGAGAAAATTATGTATTTTAATCGTCCTAATTCAAATTAGAGCAGTACTTGATGCAAAAACAATGAAGATCTCAATTATGACGACTGGACAACCAGGTCTCATGACAAGTTGTAATAATAGTACGAGATGGCAATGTTTTTTAATTTGACTTCTTTAGGGAAAAATAAACAAACCAACAAGTTTAACATAAACATAAAGTCTAAGCCCTAACCTAAACCCAAAACCTAACTATTATTTTAATAGGAAAATCACTGTTGTGTACCACAGATAAAAGAGAAACGTTGGGGTTTTTAATGAGCATTCTTACGATTTTTTATACGTTTAAGCCCTAACCCAAACATCAGCCTAAACCTCACCATAAATCTAGACCCTTACACAAGCCTAAAACATAACCATGGTTTTAATAGGAAAATAACTTTTGTGTACCATGGAAGAAAGAAACCATTTGGGATTTTGAGCGAGATGAGGGAACATAACATGTTATTGACATACATCAGTCATTTGTATTGCATAAATATTGAATGAGTAATGTGTTGTTTTTCCTCTATTAAAATAAAGTGTTTGATAGGAGGCAAACTACAATTTTATGAATGTGTTGTATTGATTTTAAATTCTAGTTGGGAATAACCATGGTGGTGGCGTAGTGGCTAGAGCACAGGGCTGCTAATCAGAAGGTCGCTGGTTTGAACCCCACAGCCACCACCATTGTGTCCTTGAGCAAGGCACTTAACTACAGGTTGATCCGGGGGATTGTCCCTGTAATAAGTGCACTGTAAGTTTCTTTGGATAAAAGCGTCTGCCAAATGCATAAATGTAAATGAATAAAAGTTGCACCTTTTTGTAAGAGCCAAATTGTGTAATGTTATGGTCTTGTATTCAGTATTGTTACTGATGATAATATTTCAATTTTGGTGATAATATTTGGATATTACTTATGATTTTTTTTTAATAAGCACCCAAAAACCTTTCAGAAGTGGGGTTGAAAATAGGATCCTTGTTGTAAATGTACAGACAATACAAATTTACACATTCCATTTTCTTGATAATATGTATTATTAAAGTTGTATTGCTTGACAATTGAACAAGAATTTGTCCAATTGAATGCATGTGTATGTACTACATTAGTTTTTATAGTTAATACAATACTTTAAAACACATTGCATTAGTTGTGCACAGATTTCCCAGATTAATATGGAAATTGAGTAAGGGGGTGGACAATGTGAGAGTGCAGATTTGTTATCCGGCCCTTTGGTAGAAAGGAGAAAAAAATCACCATCAAATTTGCCCATCACCTCATTTCAACACGTTCTCACTCCCAAGGCATCAAAAACTGATGCTTGTGCAAGAGCCCAGCGCCTCAATCTACAGATGCTAAATGTGCCCTCCGGCATCAGTTTCTGACGCAACCAGTAAGTGCATTCTTTTCAATGAGAAACCTTAGAGGTCAACTGACTGACATAAACATTGTTTAATTATACATTGGGGTACAATTTTCTCATATGTTGGGGGAATGATTTCCATTTTATTTTCAATCAGCAACATTTATTCTCAGAAGTTAATAATCTGTTGTTTTTATCTGTCTATTTAATCTATCTGTACAAATCCTGCACTGCTTAAGTGACCCATTTCATTCTGGGTATATTCCGAGTCTTACAATCATGTTATATGAAAAACAAACCCAAATGTAGGTTTTTAGTCACCGATTATGGTCACGCGGCATCCACTGTAACACATCCTACACAAGATTTTGTCTAACACATTAAATAATTGATGCCACGGGTTTGATGTTAGCAAATCAGCGATTTTACCATTGGCTATCGCATGTCTTGTGACCCATTGTGACCAGCTCAAGTTTTTACCATTGGCCCTTGCATGTTTTGTGACCGGTTGTGACAAGCTCAAGTTCGTTTTTATTCATTTTTTCAATGTGACGTGCCGGTAGAAACAGGATGACAGTGCCTTTATAGAAGGGTGCCTTTATTTCACCAAATAAAACCTACAGTTTCACTCTGCTACTCACGCAATGCAATCATGTGGTTTGGAATATTATTATAGTGGATTTTTTTAAATAAATTATGGTGACTGTACTTGTTATGTCTTTTAAATTGTTGAGAACTGGTTAGGTTTAGGCATAAATGTGCGGTTGGTTGCTTAGAAATATATATAAAATAGTGTAATGTATATCAAATTATTGTTACTAAAATTAACTGTCACTTTCAATTGGTTAGGTTTAGAAATGGCGTTAGGTTACGGGATATAAAATGTTATAAATGATTGTATAATGTAATATCACACTAATATATTTATAAGTAATATAAAACATTGAGGTTTGGCACATAAAGTAATATTCAAGATTGATAACTGACACCAAAGTTTTCTCGTTAAAAAGAATGGGGTTTCTCAACACATCAAGGAGAGGATGCCGGGGGCACCTTTGGCATCATCATGCAGACGTAGACGGCTTCTGCACAAGCGTGAAAATGGATGTGTAGGTATTGAGAACGGGTTGTGTGTTTAATTTTGGACAGCCCAATTTGTTACTGATAAGCATGTTTGATAGTTGAGGCAGTTGTAAAGCTGCATTTCACCACACCAGGCCACTAATTTTTGCAAAAAATAAAAAACCTTTTTACTAGAAAAGCTGCATTATTTTGAAAACAGCTGAACTACTGACATGCTACTGAAAATATAGTTAAAATAATAGCATGGCTACGTTAGTTACTGTAGATGCTGCATGCACATGTGCAAATGTCTACAAATCATACTCTGTATTGCCATTAAAGCAAACACACACATGCTTGAAGTGTCTTCATATATTAGAAACCATCTTTTAGCAGTGCACCAGCTATCTGGACAGCTGTTTATTGCTCTTAATTCTGCAGTATGTATTTGACCTCTAAAATAAACACTAGTTTATCTTACAGAGCTCATAAAGAGGGCACTAAAATAGTTGCACTATTTACAATTGTACCTAAATAAACCCAGACCGTCTGCACAAGCGTTTCACATTCAGTTCTTTCTAGACAGAGAAACTACAAATCTCTCGAGAGCTTTCAGTGCTGAATCGTCTGGTTTGCACACAGTGGAAAAAGCTAAAACATGACTCTAAATGTCCATAAGAAACGACAAAAATAAGAACACCTGCCGACACTTAAAACGGTTGACCAAACGAGCCCTCAAGGCAAAATAAACCCATTTGAGGGGGACATCTGACCCCTCCTTTTTTGCAATAATGACGGTACTGCCCTACAGCCCACAGGTTTTCCTGTGTAAAATTTTTTTTACACTATTTTGACTGATTTCCATGACAACAGATTTTGTCAAAATGGAGTTATGACTGAAATTGGGTCTTTTAGACTATGATCTGTCCCATTACAAACAGGTATGGCTCAGCTATGCTCAGATACAGAGAAAATGGAGTTAGAATATTTTATAATCCACATTTGGCTGGACAGTCAAAAAAGTTTGAAAGCAATTTATTTCAGTCTCAGTGTTGCCATAGTTACTGCGTTTTGGCTTTGTAGTGCAGTTTATGTCCACTGTCGACACAACCTGGCTTCACTTACCAATGTCAGTAGGAAAGAATTTCTTAAGATCCTATCATTTGCCATGTAACCAAAACTTCATGTGCTACAGACTCTGCTAAACTAAGCCACATTGGGAGGGTACTCATTTGCAACCACTGAAAAATTGTATTTGGTTAAACGTCTTGAAAAGGAAGAAAGAAGTTTTTTTTTTATTTTTTATTTTTTTTCAGCTGAACTCATTGATTATAAGCACTGAATATAAAAGCTGCATTGAACCTCTTCAGATTGAGCTGACCATCTGAGATTTGGTCTCTGTTTTTATAAATCTGATTTAGACTCATTGACATGACTTGCAGTCTCGCTGATTTTTAGTTGATTCAGCAATGTGGTGTTGTGGTAGGAGACAGACATAGAAAGAGCATTTGTGCTTTTATGACACAGACTGGGAGAGGATGTGATTAACAGCTGATGGGAAAGAGGAACCCATGATCTCACACAAAAAATATATACATATGTATGATTTTACAATAAGGCTCCATTTGTTAACATTAGTTAACATGAACAAACAATACTTTAACCGTACTTATTAATCTGGGTTAATGTTAATTTAAACATTTCTACTTTTTTCAAATAAAAAGTTGTATATGTTATCATTAATAGATGCATTATGAACTAACATGAATTAGCAATGAACAATTGTATTTTTATAAACTAATATTAACCCAGATTACTAATCGGTGTAAAAATAGATTGCTCATTGTTAGTTCATGATACTTACTGTAAAGTGTTACCAAGAATTGAATGTATACATACACAGATTTGTTGTTCTCAACTGGTTGGTAGCGACCCAAAAATAGGTTGCAGTTCTTTTCCTGATAGGGATGCAGCCAAGAGGACAAAACAGTGCTTAATGCAAATAGTACAATGTAACTGACCAAATAATTGTCCATAGCTACAAATGGCAAAATAAATAAGATGATCAACTATAAAAAGGGAAAGCACTTCTCATAGCTTTTGTTATTGACATCAAAGGCTGTTATGTTCTGACGCAATCACTTGGTAGAAGCTTGCTAAAATTAGCAAATGCCAATATGGACAGTCTGCGTGACATGCCCCCATCTTCGTAAACTTAAAATAAATGTTTTAAAAAAAAAACTGCCAGGCAAAAGAAAAAAAAACCTTAATTTCAAAATCCATATTAAAAATTGTGCCTATTGTTGGGCCAATTCATGGTAATATTAATACATATTAATCAATTAAAATATTTTTAAAGATACTATTTGGTTATTTATATGAAAATCAATTATTATTAATATTATTATTATTATCCTCCTGAGACCCCCGCGTGACTTCTGTGTGCATTTTCGATTTCATTTTTTGATTTGTAACTAGTAGCACCTAATAAACAAACAATAAAACAAACATTTCTTGAGCAGATATATTTTCTAAAAATGTATGTCTTCATATGTGGACAATAGGACTAAGTTGTGAAATTCTAACAAATACAAAGCTATAGATTTGTCATTAATTTGTTTATTATGTGTCCAGGAGTGTTAGTTATTCATGTTTTGAGACGTTACAGACATTACAGCTAATGTTCTAGAAAGTTGAATAATTTTTTCTACTTAAAAGGGCCAGCATCATCAAATCACTGCCAATGATGTTAAAATACAAATTTTAATAATACAATTCTGAATCTATGTACTGATTATCATTGTCCCATGTCTGCCAAACATTTTGAGTGGTCCAAACATCATCTGCAGCCTGAGACTGAAATTTTGTTCAAATTTTAGGGGTTAATGCACTTAGCTGCATAGAAAAGCTATAGGATGCACCCTTGCTCCCTTGCTCCCTATTTAGTGAATAGCTTAACCTCCAGTTTGCTGTCTGTTTGCACTGGTATCAAAACAGTTTGAAATGCACCTTATTTTCATCCAAACTCCATATAAAGCCTCTTAAATAAAAAATTAAGCAAAATGACCCACAAATTTGTTGTTGTGAAAAGTTTTTGGAACGTCTGCCAGAGAACCGGTCCACAGCACTCATCCGAGAACTTCACGTTTATCAGTGCGCCAAAGAGCGAAAAATGAACAAAATATTTAAAGCAGTATATAAAAAAATCTATTAAAATACTAGAGATGCTACTCTTTACAACCAAACAGGTTTCAGTGAAAACATTTGAAGAGGTTTCTAATAAGAGGCACTTTTGATATAGCAAATTAAAAATAGCGAGTCCTCGCATGAGGACGCGGGGTCGCACGATGCTATTATTAGAATTGGGCACCATCAAAGCAGGAACATTCATTAAGTTCGCAATTTTGATTTCATGCTGACTTTAAGGGAAAGGAATCATTCAATTTTTGTTTCATAAAAATTGTTTATTCATTTTTTGTAATGAAGATTTGCCATCTATGTTCTTAGTAATTGATTCTAAAAATAAATCTAAATTGTGTTTCTCCTTTCCTTAATCCAACAGAGATAAATATCCAGGCCAGCTTTCTGTTGCTTTCTTTTTTCACAATACCTCCATCTGTCCTGGTTTTCTGATCTCTAAAGTTCAGATGTGTACAGAAATTCTCTGCACACTACAGGGGCCGTACTGAAGCTGGTCTCATTCATAGGATCAATAAGACAGTCCTTTCTGAAGAACCCCAATTATCTCATGACAATGTGAACAGCAGCCAGAGGAGTGCATACAAACCAGTGACTATGTGCAGATTCAAAATACCCAACAAATAATGCTCAACTATTTCTTAACATATTAATTGTCTTTTCCATAAGCTATGAAGTAATTGAGTTAAAGTAGTACTACTCCCGGTTATTAACAGCATCTGTATGCTTGCGGTATGGCATTGCTACCAGTTGAGCAACAGGAACTTTAAATATTTGATGAAGGATCTCTCATTAAGTTAGCAAAAGTACAGGTTTCACTTTTCTGCTTTTAAACCCTGTGAGTGAGTCTGAATTGAAGACAATAACAGAAGCCCTGATGAGGAGGTGTGAAGGTGTTTGTGATAAGTGACTGTCCTTTCAAGCTAAAATAAGCATATTTCACATGGATTTGTTTATTCAATTCACAGACTGAAGCCATGACGACCATTTAAATGGTAGGTTGACCTTCTGTTGCCTGGCAATCTACCTTAAAAGAGTGACATCCCTCTCGGTCTGATAAAGAGCATTCACTACCAACATAATAAAGGCCAGAGAGAGAGAGAGAGAGAGAGAGAGAGAGAGAGAGATGAGGACACAATGTGACACAAAGGTAAAACAGAAAAATACATTTTCCACTTCCTTATCAAATTATGAAGTTGTTTAATTAACAGTTTGCAGATAAAACTGAAATCAGTTATAACCCTTAGAGCAAAGCATAATACAGCAGTGTGCTCAAGGATATTGAAATGAAAGGTCTCAAACATAACTCTCTTATATATCTTGCAATGATGTAATGAACCTTGTAGACTTTGGCTAATCCCATGTCTACTTCTCTCCTTGGAAGAGCCCTATGCAGTAGCCTGGACCCAAGACTTTTTATCTTTAATTGAAAAAAACCCCAAAAAACAAAACAAAACTGCCAGTCAATCAGATTGGAGCTTGCATTTAAGAAACCTAAATATTTGTAAACAGAAGCCAATCTTGCCACTCATGTACTTGTTGGTGAGTGCATTCAGAGTGTTACAGGTGTTGTTTGGTCACTAAGATCACATGGGAAATTGACATGTTGCTACTGAAAGTTAATGTATCATGACATCGAACACATTCAGCTGTATTTCTGACAAGCGCCATCCCTCATAGTTCAAGCATGAACACATTTCCCTCTATACTCTATACTGCTTGTTCTAAAAACATTTTGCCACAACTTGATTTCACTTTGTTCTATCCAGTTAAACGTGTAAAATGGAAGTTTACTTAATCCATTTTTACATAGTAATTTTTTATTGAGAAAACTCATTTCAAACACATGGAACCACTGTCAACAACTGAGTCAAGTTTTGATTGACAAGCTATTTTTTAAATGTAGCATGACTGATAACGCATTGCGCGAGCAACCTCGGAGATACGGGTCTGGTTCAGTGGGAATCAGGAATTAATCGCTTCAAATAAAAAATGGTGATCACGTTTCTGAGGTTGTATTTTCACTCAAAAATTACATTTGACTGTTATTAGTTTCGACTTGGGGTTTAGGTTTGAGGGGAGAGTTAATAAAATATACATTCCCATTTACTGTCATTACATCATTTACAACTAAATATACAACTTGATTTGGCAACTCTGTGGCCATTGCACCTAGAAACTGGAGCCCGTACATTCAACAACACTTCCATCTTCGGCCACAGGGGGCAGTCCTTTGAATTTCAGTAATTTGGTAAAAAGACTATTTCAGCAGCAAAAATTCACTTCCAATCAGTTTTATTATGATTAACGCAATATAATAACTCATAATGTGTGTATAGCACTTAAAGGGTTAATTCATCCAAAAATGAAAAAGAGATTCAGAATGAAAAAATTATCTAATGATTTACTTACCTTTAAGCCTTCCGTCCTTTTTGTCCATACAATGCAAGAAAACACGTGCCATGTTTTTAACTTTAAATTGTTGCTTCCGTACAGTGCTGTATAGCTGTTTGAAATGACCTAACTCTTGTGTGACATTCGTTCCTCTGTTGTTTATAAAGCGTGCATGCTTACTTCACTGATGCGTCAACTACTGGCAGGAAGCATTTTTTGTATTTTTTATTATTGATTTATTTTTACACAAATCTTTTGATTTGCTTCAGAAGACATTAAATGATAGACTGGAGTAGTATGGATTACTTTTATGCTGCCTAAATGTACCTTTTGGACTGGCAAATAGTCATCAGCCTAATGGCACCTGTTTACTTGCATTGTACAGACAAAAAGAGCTGACATGTGCTTGTAAAAATCTGAAGAAGGAAAGTCACACACATCTGGGATGGCTTAAAGTAAATAATGTGCATAATGTACTCACCCTTATGTTGTTCCCATATGAATTTCTTTCTTATGGGTAACACAAAAATAATGGCTTGGTCCGTATTTTTTTTTTATACTATGGCTGTTGACAGTGACTTATTTCAATACCCACAGAAGCTCCAACATATATCACAAAATTAGTTAATGTGGCTCGTGCGTCATATTGCAAGTCTTCTGAAGGCATACAATGGTTTTGGTGAACTCAAAATGTAAGTAATTTTTCATTAAAAAATATTGACATTCATTGAGCTATGAGAAAAGCTTGATCACAGTGTCATGCATGTTCACACAAGAACTTGCATTGGTTAGAGCACAAAACAAAGCAAGTTCTAGTGTAATTGTGTACCACTGTGAAGCTTCTCTAATGGACCCATTATTTTCAGAATTTACATTTTTGGGCAAACTATTTCATGAAGATAGATCAAGATGCGTATCTGACCTCTAAACATCCAGACACGTGCAGCAGCACAAGCTCTTACATCGCCTGGTTTGTCTGTGTGCTTGTGTGCAAGAAAGAAATATTCTATTCACAATGACTTCTGTAAATGCAGGCAGTCGCCACAGACTTCTCCATTGGGATGTGGTCAGACTCGGTCAGAGCTGCATGTAGGAGGACTGAACCACGAACAGAGGTCACAAAACAACACCCCCACAAACACACACACAGAATAGAGGCTTGACATCAGAAGGCGTTGTGATGTTTGGCAGTTAATATTCAAACAAACAGGCAGAGGAAGAGAATACAGGATATGAACAAAGCATGTAGGTGTGCATTCAACCAAACCCTCACCCAGTATGGGTAAAACAAATGGTCTGTGTATATACACAGTTGAAGTTCACATTTTTTTTATTAATCAAATAACCATATCTGTGGCATTGATCATGTTAACTCTTTGTAATTGTTTTTTTAAAAAGGTCAGATTTTCTTGTATGCATTGAAACTGCACAGGATAGAGTTCATGCCAGCACAAGTGCATGCTGTCATTAAAGCAAAATGGGGACATACTGTATTAAGAAGTAGAAAGAAGAAATTCTGGTCAACTTTTTCAACTTTTCACTTAAATTTTTGCATCATTCAAAAGAAAAACATGGTGAAGGTGAACGTATTTGTATGTGTCACAAACCCAGAGCACATCTATCTCTCACACGCCGCATAAACATTTTTTTTTATTTTTTTGGGCAAACACTCGAATACAAATGTTTGCGTTTGAAAGCGTGTCTCTGTATAAACTCCGAGGACACTACACCAAAGAGTCATCAAAGAAGAGCTAGGCCACTAATGGGACATACAGTAGATATTTCAAGCATTGAAACAACACTCTCTATCCATAATGAGTAACCCCACTTTTCTTCTTAATTTCTTTCTCTTTTTTTTCTTCACACACAGAAGTACAAACACAGAACACTGGTGGATGCTTAGTCAGTCCATCTGTGTGTGGTGAAAAAGAATTTGTTTCCCAAACACTGCCATTGTTTTTCTACTATAATCCACAAGTTCTCTAAAGGTGCTGCCCAGATGTTGCGACTGCCTGAAGGGGAAAATTCCAGAACGTCCCGGGCTGTGTACAGGATATGGACAGCTCTCGACCGCCTTCACAAGTTTAGGTCCTGATCCCCTGGATTATGCCCAGGACTTTTCCCCAGCACGCACCTAACTTTCATCTCCATGCAAAGAGGAAAGAAAACAAGTGTGCAAAATTGTGAGATAGGAGGATGGTTTCATCTGGAGTGTTGTTTAGGCTAAGTTGGACAAGAGAGATGCTGTCAACTTATATTGTCAGTTTCATCATCAGTGACGATTGTAGAAGGTCGAAAAGAAGAGTGAAAAGTCTCCCTTAAAGAGACCCCTGGTCCGGCATGCTTGGCAGATGTGGACCCAGTTGGACGGATATTGCAAACCTGTCTTAGCAATTTCCCTTCTGGCTTTTATATGAGATCCATAGCAGAGACTCAATGGGTCCTTAGGCCACAGTAGCCCTTAACACTGCCCATAAGGGATTGTTCACCCAAAAACGAAAGCTCTGTCATTATTTAGTCTACCTCATGTTTCTTTTGTGGAACAGAAAAGGAGATGTTTTCGTGAATATCACAGTTCGTCTTTTCAATGCAATGGCAGTGGAAAGTGGTCTGTGTTTAAATCTTAAAGAGATCATGTCACAAGGAATCAAATATTCCTTTGTATTTTGGCATATAAGAGGCATTTCTACTATAAAAATATACTGTAAATTTCAGAATTCAAAACTTATTTTTGAGTATTTTTTTGAGTAAGTTTATATTAAAATGTAAAATAATTTATTGAAACGCCAGTACGTCATTTGGGGGCTCATTCATTCATGACCACCTCTGCTGTTTTAAAACATCAACACCTACTTTTACATCAACACACCCTTGGCCCCACCCACTGATGCTTAAGTTCATAACCTGAGAGAGAAGGAAAAACAAGGCCTACTGTGGCCTAACTATTCCTGAACCCCGAAGGGGACCCATCTGGACTTTTTTTATTATTTTTGTATTTAGACATGCACAGACAGATATCTTTGACCGCTTGATATATATCTTGTGCTGCTCTTAAAATACGCAATGTCAAGTTGCAACTCTGAAGAGGAGAGTCTATTCTCTGTCATTCAGCTAATGCCTTTTGCTGTTTTGAGAAAAAACATCTGTGCTATTTTTAATTGTTGGAGTATGAAAACATGTGCTGAATAGACGTCTTTGATCATTTAGATGCGTTTCTGGGGATGTGCATTTCAGTGCAGGATGATACTGGAAACTGGATGTGTGTGCGTTTAGTTCACACCGTGCTTTGGACTATGTGTGTGTGTCATGTGGATCTGTCTTCAGCGTATTTCAGCTTGGATTGCTTGTGCACCAGTCATAAAACGGTTAAAGCTTTGCAAAGGAACTATTATTGAAGTATAGGGCAGTTAAAAACACTTTTTTTTGTTTGTTTTAGTTTAGCCTTGGTTTAGTTTAGTTTTCTAAAGTTGTGGTGCTTGTTAATTCTCTTCAGATTGAGTTTTAAAAATGGCTGTATTTGAGTGGCTGTGTGATGTTAGCCAATCAGAACAGTGGGCTTTAATGTTGAAGTTTTAAAGGGTTGCTTATGCCAAAATCAAACGTTTCAGACAGAGGTCCAAAGACAGTGTGGAAAATTATCATATATTACTAAATTATGACTGTTTTAAGGCAAAACAACATTACTAACATTATCAGTGGACCTCAAGGAAGATAATACAACTATAAAAAAAATAATTCATGACCCCTTTAAATGTTTTTTAGTGCTAAATGAATGCAAATTCTCACAAACATGCATGCCACAGTAAACAAGCTTCTCTCCCAATTCTTGTAAACATATTTTGTGTTACGCATAAGAACATTTTTATATGGGTTTGAAACGATATGGAGGTGAGTAAATGATGATTGAATTTCATTTTTGGCTGAACTATTCACTATCTTAACTATTCCTTTAAAGGCATCCTCACTCCATTCCAAGACAATGTGACTTTATTTCAACCAACCAGAGAAAAAAATAAAATAGAAATCAACAAAATCACTCTCAAAGTACCGTAAAAGGAGTCAAAGTCACTTGTGCACTACAAGTCTTCTGAAGTCATACGATACCTTTGTGTGAGGAACAGACTGTATATGATGTAGTTATTCACAAAAAAATCTACTGTAGCTCTCAAATCTAATCTGAACTTGTGTTTTCAACCATGGTGGGTTGTTTTGTTATGACACAAAAAAAAAGAGCCAATGGTGTTTTGCACCATTGATGTGAAATTGGCACAACATGCTTTGTGGTCTCTGCACAATTCGCAGAGCATCAAAGCCCTTGAACCAATGCACATATATTTTGAGAAATATTTCAGCTGACGTGTCTTTTTCTAAGCACAAATGAATGAGGTCAACAATTCTGTCAAAATAGAATGATCAAGCTAAATTTTCTGACTCAACAGGAGGAAAGCTGCTTCTCAGAGTGTGCATTAGTCTTCTGGTCGTGACTACACAACATCACACAACATTAATGATTCTAACAATGCTGCAAAATATTCCAGTCCAACTGCATGCCCACGTCAGCATGTCAACGCGAAGCTCATGAGAAGTGCCAGACTGTAGCATCTGATTCTTTAGTATTTGTTTGTTTGTTAGCCTGAGTTTGCACATTTTGGTTAGCAGAATGAGCCTTTAATTGCCACACGACCAGTATTAGTGGAGTTTGTTTCTAAAATTCACAACACATGCACAACATCGACATAAAAGGACAGTCTTAAAGGGATGGTTCACCCAAAATAAACATTCTATCATCGTTTACTCAACCTTATGTTGTTCTTGAGATTTCCATAGAACTGTTTTCTTCAGTAGGGATAGCATTACCATGGTAACATTTCCAAATGATCATGGTAGTAGTTGTTAGTTTAAGAAGCTGAAACCAATTGTTGCCATGCATTTTTGGTCATATCTGTATTGCAGTGCAGTGTTAGTTCAGACACAGTAGGGAAAGACAGGTGTGCAACTGTGTGATTGAGAGGGCTGGTAATTAAGTAACGCTGGTAATTAAGGGACTCACTGGTCATTAAGCTCACAGTGGGATCTCCTTCACAGCCAGGGCTAATTAAAGACCTGTTAAATTGTGCACTTGGGAAAATGACTAAGCATTTTCCTGACATATAAAATGATGATTAAACAGAAGCTACAATGGCCAGCATTGACATATTTACTGAGTCACTCCAGTGGCCTTGCAGGCAGATCTGGGGATCGTGAGCTTTTTAAAAATTATTATAAGGAGTTAAGTATGTAACAAAAAGTCACTTGCAAGGTCAACCTCTACCTGGAGCATCTGGGTCGGCAGAAGCCTTTGAGCAGGGGTCCAGGAGTATTGTTATCCTCCCAAAACAATAAAAGAACAATAGGAATCTCTTTCCAGGTCAACAAGGTTCAAACACTGGCACAGTAGTCCAGCTGATGAACCATCTAGACCAGCTATACTAAGGGACTGACAAATAGCAAATTGTTGTTTAATGTTTAATAAAAGTGTGTAGTGTTTAAATGTGTACATAAATAAGTTGTAAATTGCTAGGCGGTACCTCCATGGATTGGACATGATGATCCAGCACATCCCATAGATGCTCAATTGGATTTAGATCTGGGGAATTTGGAGGCCAAGTCAACACCTTGAACTCTTTGTCATGTTCCTCAAACCATTCCTGAACAATTTTTGCAGTGTGGCAGGGCTCATTATCCTGCTGAAAGAGGCCACAGTCATCAGGGAATACCGTTGCCACGAAGTGGTGTACGTGCAACAACAATTAGGTAGGTGGTACGTGTCAAAGTAACATCCACATGAATACTAGTACCCAAGGTTTCCCAGTGGAACATTGCCCAGAGCATCAAACTACATCCGCCGGCCTGCCTTCTTCCCATATTGCATCCTGCTGCCATCTCTTCCCCAGGTAAACGACACACACACACACACCCACCCAGCTGTCCAAATGATCTAAAAGAAAATGTGATTCATCAGACCAGGCCACCTTCTTCCATTGCTCCATGGTTCAGTTCTGAAGCTCATGTGCCCATTGTAGGCACTTTCAATGGTGGACAGGGGTCAGCATGGGCATTCTGACCGGTCTGCACAGCCCCATACACAGTAAGCTGCGATGCACTGTGTGTTCTGACACCTTTCTATCATGGCCATAACTAAGTTTTTCAGCAATTTGTGCTACAGTAGCTCTTCTGTGGAATCAAACCAGATAGGCTAGCCTTCCCTCCTCATGTGCATCAACGAGCCTTGGGCGCCCATGACCCTTTTGCTGGTTCAACAGTTGTCCTTCCTTGGACCACTTTTGGTAGGTACTAACCACTGCACACCGGGAACACCCCCCAAGACCTGCCGTTTTGGAGATGCTCTGACCCAGTTTTCTAGCCTTCACAATTAGGCCCTTGACAAAGTTGTTTAGATTCTTATGCTTGCCTACTCACATCCTGCTTCCAACACATGAAATTCAAGAACTGATTGTTCACTTGTTTCATAATATATCCCACCCCTTGACAGGTGCCATTGTAACAAGATAATAAATGTTATTCCCTTCACCTGTCAGTGAATTTAATGTTGTGACTGATCAGTGTATTTATTTAAAAAGAAATCTTAATTTGTGTTCACAAGAAGAAAGAAAATCATACACATCTAGGATGGCATGAGAGTTAGTAAATAACAAGATTTTTACTTTAAGTTTACTCTGTGATGACCCGCTCATTGTACGACTTATTATATGGCCTGAAAGGACAGTTTATATATTATGCTGTATGTATAGCCAGATGTTTTTCTGTGAACATCATACTTACAAACAATATTTCTTTGATTATTGCTCCATCTCATTTTCTGCACTTAATGTCTCTTTGAACCCAGTTAATAGACTAAATTCCCTCTGTATGTTCACGTTGACTGTATGGAGACATTAAAGCATGCTTTTCTCCCTATCTATTGATGGGGCTCTGAGCCCATTAACACCTTGATCACGTAAATATGAATGTCATAGAAATGTGGCCTTTACCATAATTACAAAAAGTGATGGATCACACAAGAGTGGAAAGGGAGAGATGCATGTAGAGTGGGTTACGCTATCAGTTAGTGAGTGACAATCACGAGCACGCTGCAGGTGGCCAATGGCAGCTCTGCACTGAATGGAGCTGGTGAGGGATGAATCGATGTGAGAGAGAGAGAGAGAGAGAGAGAGAGAGAGAGAGAGAGAGAGAGAGAGATGATGGCAGTTTGACATTGATGTACTGTAGTTTGGCTGGAAACAAAACCAAAATTGTCATGTTAATAATCATGCAAGTTGTTGGGCCTATGCAGTTCATGACAATATTAATATATTTCCTGTTTGATTTTAAGGATACTTGTGTTTCTTTTTTAATGATAAACAATTGAGGTACTATGTCTGGGTGCTGAAGCAAAACCAGTTGAGAATCACTGCAGTACCAACTGTGCCAAAGACTCAAAAAAAACCTAACCCTAACCTTTAACATCTCTAATATTTCTAAAGATGTTAGTTTCCTTAATTGATCAGGAGGTACTTTCCAAAAAGAATGCTTTTAATTTGTATCTGAATGTCTGTACTGCCTAACAGGATCAGAGGTTATTCAGGGCTTAGCCCAGACCTTCTGTGGATATTGATGAAATATCAGAATAGAATACAATTTATAGTAAAAGTTTAAAGCTGAAGTGTGTAATTTCTTTCATTGTTTTCACATTTTTACGAATACAGCCGCTCTCTGCCATTAGTTGAACAATTGATAGTCTCGCCTCCAACTCACCCATTGGTTGAGTCAATGTTGTTGCGTTAGGCCGATTAAAACAGAGGAATTTTAATAGTGCCACACAGATACAGTGTTTCCAGTTTTTTTGAGAAAAATGTATCAGCGAATGGTTTACTTCCAGCTGTCTCTGCATATTAAACTGGGATTGGAGAAAGTATTTTAACACTGAAAACATTACACACTAAAGCTTTAAATGATACAACTGTGAGGTGTCATTTATACAGTAAATCTTTAAATATTATTGAAATTAAAACTAAAGTCCCACAAAATTTTTTGTCTCAGTCTCAGTTATGCTAAAAGATCAGGTGTATGCTTTTAACACAGTGTACTTTAAAATATGATAAAACACTTTTTTGTCCCTTTCAGCTTTCCATAGTTCAACACACTTGTGTACAATTGACAGCTTTATAGCCTATTATTGAATCATCAGGTGTTTTAACCTCCTGAGACCCGAGCGTGACTGCTGTGTGTATTTTCCATTCCCCTTTTTGATTTGTAAATAGTAACCCTTAAGAAACATGGACAAAAATGTATGTCCACATAAGTTGTGAAATTTTAAATAATTTTAAATAACCATGTATGCAAAGTCAGATTTTTTTAATCAACTTGTTTATTATGTATCCAGGAGTGTTGCTTTTTTAGGTTTTTGATATGTTACAGACATTACATCAGAAATTAGCATAAATAGATCTGATTTATTGTAATGTCCAGCATCATCCAATCACTGCCAACCATGTTAAAATAACATTTTGCATGAAACATTCTGATTCATTGTCCTATGTATGCCAAACATATTGAGTGATTAAACGTCATCTATAGCCTGAAACTGAACTGTGGATTGAATGCACTTAGCTGCATAGGAAAGCTATAGGATGCTTCTGCTCCCTTGCTCCCTATTTAGTGAATGACTTAACCTCTGGGGTGCTGTATATCTGCACTGGTCTCAGAAAACTTTAAAATGCACCTTATTTTCATCCTAACTCTGTATACAGCTCTTTAAACCTCTGGGGTTGACGGGCGCGCCGGCGTGTTCTGCTGGATTTGTTTGTCAATAAAGTGGAAACAATATAAAATTCTCCATCATTTTGGGGCATACAGATAAGGGTCTACTTTTATTTGTGTACACTCACTATAACAACAAAACCTTGTGCTTTTGTAAAATAAAGAAAATAAAAAGGGTGAGCTTTCAGCGGTCTCTGTGTTCGCGAGCATATATCTGAAACACGTCACAAAAATGAACTGAAACTCTGTGAATACTTATCAAACGAACATGAAACATATGTCTAAAGAAAGCTTAAAATGTCTACTTTGAAATAAAACAATTCAAATTTAAAACAAATATTCTCCTGCAATGTAATCTGTATGAAACAAAGTGATGTACAATTTCTCCTGGCCCAGCTAATTATCCCTAATGTGATCACACCCACGGGCAGAGGGCGCTATTCATACAGTAATTTGCTGAGGCGATCAACGCAAATGGTGAACACCCCGGACTGTGCCATTAAAAAGCATCTAGTTCATTCACTTTTCTGCGTGTTTGAAAGATAGCACGATACACAGGCGAGGAAACTCCTGGATAGCGACGAAGAGTTAAGATTTTCCTCGAAGAGCGGGACTTCGATGAACGTTTACATTTTGAAGAGAGATTTGATCCAGCCGAGGGTACAATTTCAGATGAGTAAGTCATTTAGTTATACTTATAATATTAGCTGACATGCTATTTTATATAAACATGTACATATTTTACAAGTAGGACTGTTTCCAGACATGCCATCCAGGATTCAGAGTATTGAAATTTGAAATATGTCCTAATAGGCAAGTTTTAGTTACATTTAAATGCTGTTTCGCTAAAACAGGCATTTAAATTGTATGCTGTATGATATAAATATGATATGTAATATGATGTAAAAATAATATGAATGTTTAGATTATATTTATATTAGTGTTTATGCTGCCTCATTATCATCAATGAAGCTTGTGCTTGCAAATGTGTTCGGGTGTAAATGTGTCAAATGTGATGTAAATATGCCTACATTAGAAAATCAGCATATTATAATGATTTCTGAAGGATCATGTGACACTGAAGACTGCAGTAATGATGCTGAAAATTCAGCTTTGATAAATTGTATTTTACAATATATTCAAATAGAAAACTGTTCTTTTAAATTGTAAAAAGAGTTCACAATATCAATAATTGTACTGTATTTTGGATCAAATAAATGCAGTCTTCGTGAGCAGAAGAGACTTCTTTTAAACGGTAATGTAGGTCTAAATGTAGTAAATTCTTTATTTAAAGAAAATATATAGTCCGATTACTTCTTTTAACTTAAAACTTGATTTTGATCATGAAATCTCCTCACATTTATTCTCTTTCTGTCACATTCCTCAGTGATAGGCCTAGGGGAGGGGTCTTTGTCTCCTCAGGTGTGAATAACAATCAATATTCATGATAGTCCATGCCTCCTCGCATATGACCTTTCTAACACTAAAAGTGTCTTACAAAAGTTAAATTACTATATTGTTTTGTTTGAATGATTGATCAGGATGATTTTCACATCATTTTGGAGCAAAAACTCTAGGCTACAAGATCCAGTTCTCAAAAGTCTTGTGGGCAAATGCTTAGTATGTGTTATATGGCCTTATTTCAATGACTTAAATGTTTTTGTTTTTTCAAAAACCATGCATAAACGCTTTTTTCTCAAAAATACAAACAGGTACACACATGTTGCTCACATGTTATTGTAGCCCAGTTTGTGCTGAATACAGTGTTATCAGACTTTAGCCATTAATATGTTTTTAAGCAACTGAAAAAAGCACAAATGCCAAGGCATGTCAAAACTTCTCCAGGGCCCAAAACAAGCAACATTTTCCAGCTTTTCAATGCATTCATTGTGGTAATGCACAGTAAATATAGGATATTTTAAAATGAAAATGCACATACAGTCCACGTACGTGGTCATTGTGTTTAACAGTGTGCTGTTTCGCGATGAATAGCTCAAATTGTAAAAAATGGCAAATTGGATGAAATTAGAGACTCTAACCTTTTGACTCAATCAGGTTTGTCCACACACAAGGTTAAGTTAGTTGAGGAGACAGCAGACGGTAAATAGACTAAGGTGATAAGTGATAATGAGAAAAAGGTTGTTCCATTTTGCAAAGTTTGTGAGGTTCATAGCACTGTGTCTTAATAAAAGTGTTTTGCAAAAAATGCAAATTTCCTAGATTATGACAAAGTTTGCAAATTTCTCAAGCACATCTGTATCTATTACTCTTTGTTTGCAGGGTCATTTTTCTAAATATTTGGCACTTACTGTATCTAGATGGGCCAATTCTCAACACAGTTTCTAATCTCATCGAGATTATTTTGATAGTTTACACTCAGCCACAATCGCGTGTCATGATCGATCTTTTTGCACGTGCTCATACGCATGAGTGCTCGAAAGTAGCCCCCAACAGCGCATGAATACTGAATTTAGTTTGTATTTATATTTTAGTACCTTGATACCAAAGCACTGGTACTTTTATAATCACTACAAGATGACAAAAATATTTGTAGCTTCACTGAAAACATTTGTGGCTTAAGCCCCGGTAACCCTCCCCTAGTGTCACCCATGCTGCCTAATGAGAAAGGCTGGAATGGTCCACTTCACAAGCCTTTTCTCTCATTCTCTTTTCTTACTTCCCTACTTCCACATTCAGTCACTGAGGCCCTCTCAGTACCCCTGTTGCCACATTAGTGCCGGTTGCTAAGAGATCCTTAAGATTCCAGAATCCCCATGTGCCCCATTTGAACCCACAGCCATTTAGATGGTGTTCTGGGTTCCCAGATTCGGTTACCAAGGGAAGGAAATTGGTATTTTGGAGGAGAGGAGAGTACCAGAGCGAGAGAGAAAGGAGGAACTCAAAGCTGAAAACATCCCATAATCCCTCTTCTGCCATGGTAGCAAATAGTTAGGCCCATAAACAAAAGACAACATGAAGAGTGATAAGCAATAATGAGCTGTCTGAAATGGTCGTCGCATTATTCTTGGCTCCAGAAAGTATTGACACACAGCTGAATAGGAAAAAGACAAAAAGAAGACTAGTGGCAATTTGACACTGATAGTTTGTTGGGTATGTTTGCTGTACTGTTTCTTGGAAATGTAACTGGAAAAGAAAAAATTTGAAGAATGACAACATAACTATACTGTATTCTACAGTATAATTCTATATAAACTAAACCTTTACACCTGGCAGGAATATGCTTTTTTACTATCAGAACAGAAAAACAAAAAAAATGATCTACGGTACAAAGCTGTTAGCTGCCGAATAACATCCATCATCCACAATCTCACATCTTGATCATGTTATTGAATGTTTCTTATCACGTCATGTTTAGCGGTTATCCAATAATTGCTAAACTGGTGATGTGTCAGTGGCAGCTGACATTTAGTTTTGGCTGGTGCATGTCCACAAATTCCTCTTAAGTTATAAATCAGTAATTGGTCTGAAATGAATCTGGCATCCGTTCCCGCACAATGCAAACAGAACTCCATAAAAACAAGGGACGCCTCAACACCCACAGAATACTAAATACAAGGATTAGGAGGGTAAATAAAGATCAATGTGTTTGTCTGTCGCTCAGCCAAATGGCTGATAGTTCCCCTAAGTTTTTATAGAGAAAGAACCACATTAACACATACTACAGCCTGATGTGTTAGCATCACTGCATCAATAAGCTTAACGCAATTTACCCAAGAAGGACAACAACATTCCTATAAACCAATCAGATTTTAGATTTAGGGTCTTGAACAACATTCTTAAACATTCATTCCTTTTAGATTTCAGTGGCTGGTTATGATCAATAGGATTAGTCTTAGGGATGTGGTTTGGAATATGATTGGTTAAAAGAAATGGGTTTTTTTCCAGGACCATCAGAGCATTTGAAAATAATAGTTCACCCAAAAATAAAATTTTGGAAGAACCAGAGTCCCACATCTTGGCCGTGAGCCAGAATCCCACGTAATGGCCACCGAGCCAGAGTCCCACATCATGGTCGACAAGCCAGTGTCCCGGCGTCCCACACCATGGTCGACGAGCCAGTGTCCCACATCATGGTCATCGAGCCAGGGTCCCACTTCATGGTCACCGAGCCAGTGTCCCACGTCATGGTCACCGAGCCAGTGTCCCACATCATGGTCACTGAGCCAGGGTCCCACTTCATGGTCACTGAGCCAGGGTCCCACATCATGGTCACCGAGCTTGCGCCACCTTCTGTCCTGGATCCGGAGTTTGCTCCATGCCATAACACAGCCATGCCATGGCCTGCTCCATGCCAATTCACAGCAACGCCTCAGCCTTCTCCATGCCAATTCACAGCTATGCTTTGGCCTGCTCCATGTCATGCCACAGCCACGCCTCGGTCTGCCCCATGCCATGTCGCAGCCAAGCCCCAGACTGCTCCATGCCATGTCACAAGGAAGCCTTTGCTCCATGGTCCAGGCCCGCCCCTGCTCCACGGTCCAGCAATCACGCATGCCACGGCCAACGATTCAGCATCCATACCTACCACGGCTAAGTCAGGATGCTGCCATACCATGTTACCACAAGTCCCAAGATTTGGATTTCAGTGGATGAGCTCATACGTTTGACAAATTTTTTTCAAAAGACAACCCAAACAGTGTACAAGATAAAAAATATAAAACTATATGATTTAAAAAAAACAATATGATAAAAAATGCTCCACGTTCCAATAAACATTTAAAAAACAATATATACATTGTTAAAAAAATAGACATTGCATCTATATCATCATATTAGCAAGGACTTATACAACTGAGTTATAGCTGCCGGTACAAAGCTGTTTTTATACAGTTTTGTTCTGCACTTTGGAACTGTAAACCTTCGTCCAAGGTCCAGATCTTGTCATGTGTTTCCCATGTTCTTGTGTCTTGTCCCCATTGGTTCATTGTTTCATTAGCTTGTTAGCAGTATTGTTATCTTGTTTAGAGTTCTGTGTGTTCATTGGTTATCATTGTCATGTGTTTTCACAAGTCCAAGTATTTAGCCCTCATGTTTGCCATTGTCCATTGTTGAGTATTTTGAATGTATCGTTGTTGGTGTGCAGTGTTCCATGTCAAGTTTATAGCCAAGCCAAGCCAAGCCAAGTCAAGCCAAGCCAAGCCAAGTTTAGTCAAGTCGTTTATGCTTGTTTGTTCTCACATTTGGATTCATGTTTGGGATATTCATCCTGTAAATAAACTGCACTTCATCATCATCGTCTCTGTCTACCTGTTGCCAGCCACATTACAAAACAGTACGAGTTTTTTTTTCTTATGAGGAACACTAAAAGAGACGTTTAAATGAAGATCCCCCCTGCATCTTTGCATTAAAATGCAGTGAATAGTGACTTACTATATAGCTTAATAAATGACCCACAATTTCCATAAATTGTCCATGCGACTGCTGCGGCATATTCAGAGACTTCTGAAAGGCATATGATTTGGAGGGAACTGACCTAGAATTTTTCAGCATAAACCTTGACGTTTATTCCATGTTCATGAGCGCTATGAAAAAAGCTTGTTCACAGTGGCACACTAGTAATTTTCACAGACATTTTTGGGTAAACTATTCATTTGGCAAATCCATCATGTGTATCCACATGGTTAAAGACACTTTAAGCCAGCATGAAATGGCATTCACAACCCATTTTACTTTGGTAATACTATGACATTTTTGTGTGAAACAGGATGTACAGCAAGTAAAAAAACATATAGGGGACAGGATTTTATGTTAACTGGAATAAAATTACTGCAATATCTTCGTGAGACCCGAGCCTGGCTGCTGTGTGCATTTTAAATGTTCCTTTTTCAATTTGTAATTAGTAGAAGCAAAAAATAAAAAACAAAAAAATTACGTTTGTCCATGCATTTGGGTACAGCTGGGCTAAGCTGTGAAATTTGAAAAAATACCAAGCTATAGAAAGTAGGTTAAAATAAAATTATACATTATAAATTCTGGATCTATGTACTTATTACTATGTACCCATGTCTGCCAAACATGTCAAGTGGTCCAAACATCATCTGCAGCCTGAAACTGAACTTTTGGTCAGATTTTAGGAGTCAATGCACTTAGCTGCATAGGAAAGCTACAGGATGCTCCATTGCTCCCTATTTAGTGAATGACTTAACCTTCAGTGTCTCTCTTCGCTGGTCTCAGAACAGTTTGAAATGGATGGCATGTCCCCAATAGGCATTCTGAGTCAGTCTGGGATTACATGAAGAGACAGAAGCAATTGAGATGAAGAAATGTGTTGAATTCTCCTAGAATCTTGGAACATCCTATCTTCCAAAAACTGTGAAAAACTGTGTCCAGGAGTACATAGGAGAATTGGTGCTGTTTTGGAGGCAAAGGTGGTCACACCAAATATTGATTTAGCTTTTTTTAAAATGTTTATTGGACTTCAACCTGTATGTATGATGGTATATAATTAGTATGATGGTAATTGAAAACTATTTATGGCAGTATTTTTTAAGATATCTTCACTATGCAACATTTTTCACAAGTGCCTAAAACTTTTGCACAGTACTGTAAAAATTAAGCAAAATGACCCACTGATCTGTTAATGTTTAAAGTTATTCAAAAAAACTAACGTTCTTTAAACTTTTGAGAGAAAAATGTCCCAAAAACGTGCAAAAAATTTATAATTTTTTAAAGTGGCATATCAAACAAACTAAAGATGCTACTCTTTACACCCAAACTGGCTTCAATGAAAAAGCTTAAAGAGGTTTCATTCTAGAGGCACTTTTGTTGGCTCTGCACACGTAGAAGCGCTTCCCGAAAATCAACATCACGTTGTTGTGTCACATGACTTGGTGCGCCAGAAGTTTAACCCTTAAATGACAGTCTAGAGTGTTGTGAACAGTATTCAATCAGTTTAAATGTATTTAAATTATGATTTGCATATAGTGAAGCCAAAACACAACATCCATGCATGTGGGCGCAAGGTCGCACAAGGTTAACTATTGATTTTAGAAGAATTTTAGAAGAATAAAGAAAAGCTGCATTACCTACAACAGTAAAACAATGCCTATATAACTTTTTGGCTATTGCTAAACAGTACCCATTAGACAGCATGGCCTTGATGACATCAGCTAAAAAGGAAAGTCATTTCAGGGGCGGAGCAAGATTACAAAGACAAAACTTTTTTTTTTTCTTTGGAATAAGTAATGAATCATACACAATACAACTTGAAAAGTACATTTTTAGTTTATGTTGACTTTGTAGTCGACATATAGTCTTAAAAGGATTCTTGCAAGGGATAGTGTTATTGGCATTTTGGGGGGCAGTATGAACTAGCCTTAAACAAATAGTTCACCCAAAATAATTTACTCACTTTTATGTTGTTCCAAACCTATTTGGTTACTTTATTTTTTGGAACACAATATTTCTAAATCCAACAGTCAATCACAATCCTTTTGAATGTTTGAAATGTTGTCATTTGATGGGGCAAATTGTACCAGCCTACACAAGGAAGATGGCATCACACTAAAAACATGGCAATGGTGAAAAAAATTAACAGCTGCTTGGTTTCATTATGATATGAGCATTTGATACAGCCATAAATATATACTACAACTGCCTAGGCATAACATTACAGGATGAATAAATAATGAAAAAAAAAACATGGTGTCTGTTTGCCATGTCAGCCAAATCCAAGGATGAAATACAGCTCAGTTTGTGAACTATTCAGCCCCCTCATATCAAACAATGGTGGTATGTGGATTAATTATCTAAATGTTCAGCTTCTGTTCTGACATTAGCAGTGTGGAGCACACCTGCAAATGAATTAACAGCCCTGGAGTCAAAGTTCAAAGCATTTATCACACTGAGCCTGCAGGTCTTGTGCCATGGCCTTGTCATACTAAAGCTCTATCAATTTAAATATCTTGTCTTCATGACAACGACACCACGAGGCACAAGCTCAGGGGTCAAGCGAATGGTGTGCAATGGTAAGCTCGTGAAACACTGACCTTGAAAATGGGATTCATGGAACTTTAAATGGCATGAACATGATGGAACAGAATCAGAATTAGCTTTATTGCCAAGTATGCTTACACATACAAGGAATATGTCTTGATGACAGAAGCTTGCAGTACACAAACAATACAGCAACAAGATATATATATATACAGAAGAGGTACGGTATGTTGGATAAATATAAATAGACTAAGATGTGTATTGCACACAATTATTGCTAAATGGGTCAGTTTTAACTGTTCATGAGATTGATAGCCTGAGGGAAAAATTGTTCCTGTGCCTGACTGTTCTAGTGCTCAGTGCTCTGTAGTTCTGTCCAGAAGGCAACAGTTCAAAAAGGTAGTGGGCTGGTTGAGTGGGGTCCAGAGTGATTTTACCAGCCCTTATCCTCACTCTGGAAGTGTACAGTTTTGAAGGGAGCGCAATGGGCATCCAATAATTCGCTCAGCAGTCAAAACTGTCCTTTGTAGCCTTCTGATGTCTGATTTGGTAAAAACTGTCCTTTGTAGCCTTCTGAATTAGCCTTCACTTCAGTATCCAGACAGTTACTGAAGTGCAGAGGATAGACTCAATGACTGCTTAGTAGAACTGGATTAGCAGCACCTGTGGCAGGTTGAACATCCTCAGCTGGTGAAGGAAGTACAACCTCTGCTGGGCCTTTTTCGCAATGGAGTCAATGTGGGTCTACCACTTCAGGTCCTGTGAGATGGTAGAGCCCAGGAACTTAAATGACTCCAATGCTGCCACAGTGCTGTTTAGAATGGTGAGCGGGTCAATGATGGGGTGTTCCTCCTAAAGTCCACAATCATCTCCACTGTTTTGAGCATGTTCAGCTCCAGGTTGTTTTGACTGCACCAATGAGCCAGCCATTCAACCTCCCTTCTGTATACAGACTCATCGTCGTCTTGGGAGAGGCCGATAACCGTAGTGTAGTCTACAAACTTCAGGAGCTTGACAGAGGGGTCCTTGGCAGTGCAGTCATTGGTATACAGGTAGAAGAGTAGTGGGGAGAGCACACATCCATGGGAGGCACCAGTGCTGATTGAACATGTGCTGGAAGTGAATGTCCCCTGTCTCACTAGCTGCTGCCTGTCCTTTAGAAAGCTGGTGATCCACTGACAGATAGATGTGGGAACAGAGAGTTGGTGTTATTTAGTCTGGAGAATAGCTGGGATGATGGTGTTGAAAGCTGAACTGAAGTCCACACAAAGGATCCTTGCATATGTCACTTGGACTGCCCAGATCTTGGAGGATATGATGCAATCTCATGTTGACCGCATCATCCACAGACCTGTTTGCTTGATAAGCAAATTGAAGGAGATCTAGAAAGGGTCAGGTTATGTCCTTCAGGTGGGTCAACACCAGTCTCTCAAATGATTTCATGACCACAGACATCAGAGCGACAGGTCTTCTTTGGGACAGGAATTATGATGGAGCATTTGAAGAAAACTTGTTTTTTTAGCTTATCAGAGTAGCTTCTTTTAGTCACTCTGATTTCCTTATTCAGTGTGTTCCTGACCTGATTTTACAAGATTTTATCCCCACTTCAGTAAGCATCCTCTTTTGCCTGACGAAGCTGCCTGAGTTTTGCTGTAAACCATGGTTTGTCTTTGTTGTATGTTAAATAAGTCATAATAGGAATGCACATGTCCTCACAGAAACTGATATATGATGTCACAGTATCTGTGAGCTTTCCAGATTGGAGTCTGCAGCCTCAAATATACTCCAATCAGTGCAGTCAAAGCAGGAGGTTATGTCATAAAGGGGGGAGTATTCTCTGCAATACTCATGCACGGATTAACCACAGGGCCAATTGAGCCGTTGCCCATGGTCCTCTGAACACAAGGGGCCTCGAAGAGCTCTCAACATTTTTTATTTTTATTTAATGAGATATCTATTATAAATCCATGTAAATGTCAGCCTTCTGTGAAATGACTTTTGCTTGGCTGATCGTATGCTGGACTATAACAGTGCTAGCACAGGCACTCAGGGAAGCTGCCTCACAGGTGCAGAGTGTTTATTTGAAGGACTACAGAGAACAGCCTCTGGTTTAAATTAATTTGTTACTGTATATATGCAACATAATTCATGCAATGCAGAATCTATGGAGGACTTAAAAATGTTTAGGTCCTGCATGCATTTAATATTTAATATTTATAATGCTTGATCTTGCTTCGGTTCAAAAGTACATATAGGCCTAATTGGTTGTGTACAACATTGCTCACATTTTTCATTGTAATAATTACTACAAAGTTTTCTTAAACTTTCATTCTGTTTATATGAATAATCTGCCAAGTGTCCTGTAACAGAGAGCATTAAAGGAGAACATAGTCACGGAACTAGTGTCATGCAGTGGTAGTAATAATAATATATATTATGTTTTTTGCTTTTTTTCCATTGGGCATGGGGAGCCTCCATGGTGTACATGAGCCTCTCAGTTCTTAGTCCTTGGAATACTTGACTCTGATTGGTCAATTGTGGCAATCCGTAGTCAAATATTTTGTATAATGGCCACTAAACAGTCAAACAGTAAAATACTTAATTTATAAATTAAACCTGATCAAAAACAACAAAATAATATCACACAATGACAATCTATGTTTTAATGTCACATTTTGTAAAAAAATAAAAAAAGTCACCACTGTTCATTTTTACCAACTGCAACTAGTTTAGAAACTTTGCTTTCAAACACAAAAGTCACATACGCCAGTCATTGCTACCTCAAATTCACTAACTCCGTCAGTTCTCAAACATCTCCAGCACATCTGCACATCAAGATGTCTCATCATAATCTTTTGGCACATGACACGTCCAGAGCACCTATCATAACATCTAAACCTTAGAAATGTGTCTTCTTCTAAAAGACAGTGGGAGGGAAAACAGTTGTTTTGCTTATTTATTTTAGTAAGATTTAGTTGATTTTGTTCTAAGGTAAATAAATAAAGAAATATGAGTTTCAATATGTCCCATTCTTATTATTGGAGCACAGAGGGTGGTGGATTCGAGAACATTCTGTTTTTGGTCCCTCCTAAGGTTTACATATTTACTGTTAAGCACCGTGGTAAAACTGGGCATGTGTTTGGCCTGGGCATGTGCAACCAGAAACAGAGGGAGAGGGTAAACCCAGAGAGAGCAGAAGTTGGCATTGCCTTGCAAAATCACAGATGCAGTAGCTCCAAAACCATTTAAAGACAGGAGGCCTAATCCAGTTGACCTCTCTTTGTCAGTTGCCCTGAGCGGTTGGTTGCTGCTGCAGTTGTTCTGTTGTGATTGGCACTTTCAGTTCTACAGCAGTTCCCGCCAGATTCGCTCTCTAGTTAAAGGGATAGTTCGCCCAAAAATACAAATTCTGTCATTATTTACTCAAAGAATGTTCAAGCTGCTTTTTTCCATCATACAAATTTTGGCAGTGATTTTTACTGGCAAGTCCTCCAAAATGACCAAAAAGCACAATATCAGCAGAAATAATATGATAGCTTTTGCGCAGTGGTTCCCAACCCTGTTCCTGGAGGCCCCCCAACACAACACATTTTGGATATCTCCCAAATCAAACACACCTGATTCAATTTATCTGATCGTTAGTGGAGACTACAATTGTGTGTGTCAGAAAAGGGAGATATACAAAATTGCAGCGTTTGGAGGGCCTCCGGGAACAGGGTTGAGTACCACTGCTTTAGAGAGAAACTTCATCTTCACATGTCATTTTTGAACCTGAATAACAATTTAAATTTCATTTCATGGCTTCAGAGGACTTATTGTATAATACACTGTATGAATAGAGTATAACTGTCTGGATCAGAAAGTAAAATCCCATACATTATCTTCCACGTGGGAATTGATATTTAACAGCTCCATCTAGTGCTCTGTGCATGCATTAAGCGCTAGGAAGTTTAATCGAACTTGAAACCATGATTGTGCCTAGAGACTGCAACGGTAAGATGTACAGTGAAAAGGAGTTACATTTTTGTTTGTTCTCACCCAAAATCGATAGGATTGCTTCAGAAGACATGAATTAAACAACCGGAGTCATATGTATTACTGTTATGCTGCCTTTATGTGCTTTTTGGAGCTTCAAAGATTTGGCCACATTTCACTTCATTTGCATTATATTGGACTACAGAGCTGAGAAATTATTCTAATAATCTTTGTTAATGTTCTACAGAAGAAAGAAAGACGAGGATGACAGAGTATCCGTCATTTTAAGTTATTCCCTTGTGTGTTTTGGGCCTGTTCATGTTCAAAAGTCCTGCTTTATGCACCAAATGTTTATTTTTTGTGGTAATTATTGGAAATTTGGTTGAACAATAAACTGCATCTGGTATTTTATTTACTTTGGACTCTTGTAGCCTTTATGTCATAGTAATGAAATACTAACAGATGTTTTTAACATTCTTTAAACTGGCTGAATAATCTGTTATTGCCCTTTCCACCCCCTTAGATATCGATATCTGCAAAATTCACTATTGGTTTACCTCTATTAATTTTGACAATTACTATATTAAAAAAAAAAAAAAAAAAAAAACTTTATAGTATATGTAAAAAAATGTTTTATGTATTATAAACTAACATCAAGTAACAATGAACAATTGTATTTGCATGACTTAAAATTAACTAAATTTAGTAAATGCTGTAAAAATATATTTTTCATAGTGTTACCAGAAATTTTAATGTGAGTAAATCACAAATTTTTTGTATTCAATTTTTTTTAAATCATCAAGGCATGTTTTCCACACTTTTTTTTCACTAAATGAACACAATGAAAATGTATATTTAATATTTTATAAAACCAATATAACAATACACGTTAATGAACTACAATATGATACTAAACATTTTAAATATCTAAAAAAATATGCCACTCAGAGACTTCCGTAATTATTCTTGAGTGGTGATGCAAAAAAGTCAATTTCTTGAATTTTGAGTTGATTTATTGAAATTGACAGTTTGAACTGATTCACAGAAATTATTTAAACTTACAGTATCAACTTTTACTGAAGTTTAAATCGGACAAAACATTGTCAGAGAGACATCTCTGTCATCCCTCTGTCAAATCGCGAGATAGTGAGGGATCTCGAAACTATTTTGGCGACACACCCATTAAAATCATTCAAATATTCACAAGGTTATGTCATTATACTGTATATCATCAGCAAAGTTATCATGAATATATAAATATTCAATATCAACCATCCCTACTGTATCATATGTAGTATCTTTACCCAATCAAACCCAATGAAAATGTTTTTATGCCTCAGTCTCATTAGAGGTATACAGGTAAAAAGGTACAGGTTTATCTGAGTACAAATTAGCCATGGAGATCCATGATGGGAGATCCATGATGGTCTAAGCTGGTCTTTTTAGCAGGGCACCATGTTGCTGAAAGTGTTTTTTACATGTGTACTCACAGGGTGTGGCCAAGGATTCTCCAGAAGCTTCACAACCATCTTCATCATCACAGTCACCACTGGAGTCCACCCCACTGCCGGTGTCATCGTCCCAGGATTCTCTGTACCCCACACCTGGCATGAACTCTTGAATCTCCTAAAAAAACATTTTAGATCTCTTTTTAGCTGAATAAAATGTAGGGGTAAATCATTGTGTACAGAACAAAATCCAATATATCAATTAAACAGCAAAAACAATCCAGCAGCCACTAGCAGTGAATCCCCTGTGCAGCTGTTGAATTTGATGTTAATTATTTGCAGGAACAAACAAATTAAATTAAAAACAAGTATTGTTTTGTCTCCACTGAGCTGCCCAAATTGGTTCTGTAATAAACAAGTAGTTCTACTGTAGAAGTGAGACGCAACTAACAGAAAACCAGAATGTTGTTAAACATGATCTTTAAAGGTGCACTCTGTACATTTTTGGCTTATGTTCGCGGACAACTAGCGGCGTAGATGCAGCATCAGGAAAAAACTGAAGTTCCCAGTTACTGATGTCATTGTAAAAATGCTTTATTTTCAGTCAGGCATGATTCATTTATTAAGAGAGTAAAAGCGTCCAATTACAGTAGATTATTGAGATAAATTAGGCAATATTTGAATGGACATATGACCTAAACGTGGCAGCACTCATAAATATGCACTCACTTATGTACTATGGTCCTATTAAAGAGCCCAACACGATCTTCTTCGTTTGTAGCCCATCCGCCTCAAGGTTCGATGTGTCGTATGGTCTAAAATGTTATTGTATTGACAGCAATTGTGGCATTATGTTTATTACCACAAAAATGTATTTTGATTCGTCTTTCGTTAAAAAAAAGCCACCACTTCCATTATAAGTGCTGCACACTGAAACCTCTATTTTTGCTTTTTTTTTTTTTTTAAGAAAAGGAGGGCCATGTCAACATGATTTTTTTGTGGCAATAAATATTATGCCACAAATGCTCTCGATTGAGCTGAACTTTTATTGGACCAGGAATATTCTTTTAAGTGGCTTTTGCTATGTCCAATATTATTTAGGTTTTTACGTAATACAGTATATGCATTTGTAAAACACTGACACCAATAAGGTGATTATAAACATCAACACATCCTAATAAAATACTGTGGATGTATGATACAATGATAGTTTCTGACGTAATGTCATGGTATTTTGAAATATAACATGGTTCTGAATATTTACCATTTTCAGATACAGCAAGGTATTTCAAAGAACACCAAGTCATCAAGGTCCATGTCGAAAAAGTAGTAGTTTTTAGATTTCTATTCAGGTGTAGTTCCAACAAAGAAATCCAAACATGTCGAGCTCAGTTTTGAATTTGTGGACATTCGTTTGGATCTATCTATTTTAAATCTTAACACTCTCTAAGAAATAGTTAGCCGTAAATAGCAGTGCAGCTTGTGTAATAAGGGGGTTAACCCTCAGGTCTGAGCCAGCCAGATCTGTGAACAGCAGGAGTTTGGCATTTCTAAATCAAGACCTGGACACATCCAGCCACTTGGTTCGGGCCAGAGCTGCTCCAGAGGACGAGTGGAATGGGTTTGCCCTTGCACAAGCAAAGGATATTTTAAACCACACACTAAGAGCCAATGTACATGTGAAAACTATACATGCTGCAGGGTCAAAAAGTCTGAGACCACATTGAAAATCTGTTGTTTTCATTTTCTTTTCTTTTTTCATTCAAACCTGGAAACTAAATGAAAGTTATAGGATTTTTGAAAAAAAAAAAAAAAGTTATGATGTAAAATGCCAGTGTATGTTGACTGTATGTTGTCATTAAAAGGGATAGTTCACAAAAATAAAAATCATGTTGTTCCACACTCATATTACCTTTTTGCCTCAGTTAGCCTCAGTCACCATTCACTTTCATTGTATGAAAAAAAGAGATGCAATTAAAGTTAATAGTGACAGAGATCTCCTTTTGTGTTCAATGGAGGAAAGAAAGCCACTAAGACTTTGTGTGAACTATCTCTTTAATAAGATTTCAATTAAATTTACCACTCACATTGTTACACTTATATTATAATTTGTCATTATATATATAGTCCCCCAGGTTTGTGTGCCCTTATGATCCTGAGGGCTGTGTTGTCTGGAGCCATGTGCTCCTGGTAGGGTCTCCCAAGGCAATGTGGTCTCAGGTGAGGGGCCCACCACCCATTGGAGAAACCGCAGGAGTCGGGTGCACTGCCATATGGGTGGCAAGTACAAGCAGCCGAAATGGGCTTCCTCAGAAGGGTGGCGGGCTTCTCCCTTAGAGATAGGGTGAGGAGCTCAGTCATCTGTGAGGAGCTCGGAGTAGTGCCGCTGCTCCTTTGCGTCGAAAGGAGTCAGTTGAGGTGGTTTGGGCATCTGGTAAGGATGCCCCCTGGGTGCCTCCCAAGGGCGTTTCAGGCACGTCCAGGCCTCGGGGAAGACCCAGGACTAGGTGGAGAGATTACATCTCCACACTGGCCTGGGAACGCCTTGGGGTCCCCAGTCAGACAGAGCTGCTTAATGTGGCTCGGGATAGGGAAGTTTGGGGCCCCCTGCTGGAGCTGCTGCCCCCGCGACCCGACTTCGGATAAGCGGTTGAAGATGGATGGATGGATGGATATATATATATTTTATTGAAAAATTATAATATTAGTGTAACAATGTTGTTTGGAGGATTGGAATCCTTCAAATTCTAATTCTAGAATTCTAGGAATTCTAATATTAGAAGCATTTTTGCAAGTCGTCTAAGGTTTTTAGAGACTTCACTGAACATCCAGTCAAATCCAATCCTCCAACACCATATTAATCTTTCCACTGACATTTCACTTTAGATTTCTCCTCCATTCCAGTAAAAGACTTTTGAGTGTAGCGAGGTAAAGCATTTGATTTTAGTCTTTCGCAGCCTGTCAAGGACTAAATGTCATAACACTTCCTTAGTATACTGTAAACTTCCTCAGAAGTCACAGAAGTGTCCAGCAGGGAAATAAATGTCAATGAAAAGTTCAAACTCAGACCATTCAACCATTGAATCAGCACAATCAGGAGTCGTCAGGCTGCTCGCATACATCGTGACCTTTCACATACATCATGACCTTTCACCCCCAGCCCAGGGAAGTTATGTCAGCCAGGGAGAGACATGGCTCTATAGAGAAACACTGGAGGTCAGACAGGAGCAAGAGAGACAGGCAAAGAGACAGACAGATAAAAATATAGAAGATATTAATGGACAGTAATGACAACCGGCACACACACACACACACACACACACACAAGGCTAAAACTTCACTGCAGCGGTTTCTAACTTTGTCCTGTTAACGCACATGGGGGTAGATGAACGGCATTTCAAAAACAGCCACGTGCAGATTCAAGCAAACACTAAAAAGACTAAGCTGCAAAACAGGTAGAAAATGTCATGCGTATGAAGTCACAACATTAAGTACATTAACATGTGAAATAAATTAAACATATTTAAAAAAATATATATATTATTAGCTCTGTCTTGTTGTATTGTATTGTTGAACACTGGAAGCTCCTGTCACCTAGACAGATTCCTTGTATTTGTAAGCATACCTGGCAATAAATCTGATGCTGATTCTGATATTACCACCTATATTTACTGTACGAATCAACACCTGTTCAGAATTCAGCAACTTGGCCCGCCCTGATGAACAAAGTCTTTTTGGTCAAAGACCTCACTTGCTGTCCTGATAGACCAATTAACATTTAATCATGTAAAGTAGGCAAATTAACACATAATTAAATGATGTATTCGTGGTTTTGGGACTGTAGTCAGCAAACCAGTGATGATCTAAACCAATATGGACAGAGTCTAAAATGCATTAAATAGAGGGGTCTCTAGAATTAATTTCTCGCTAAAGCACTCTAATTAGACACACTGTAAATAATTAATTAAAGAATGAAAGACTCAGAGGTCGCAGTGACCATGGTTACAGTTGGCTAAAGGCCGAGTCATTCCAATCTGTCTTTCCCTTTAATACTCTGAATAATGGGATAAGGCAGTGCTTTACAATGAGCCAACACGTTATTGGAACTAGTGCTGTTTACACATTAAACAATCCTACTGGGATTTCACAGCATTTTTTCTTGATTATTGCGGCCCAAAATGACTGAAGTTAATGTGGCTTTTCTAAAATAAAATTATGCTGTTTGCAGTGTGATATGGCTAATACAAGTTCAAGACCATTAATATATGTATATATATACACACCAATCAGCCACAATAAAAACCACCTGCCTAGTATTGTATAGTCCCCTTTGTTCCACCAAAACAGCACCAACCTGCATCTCATAATAGCATTATGAGATTATATTCTTCTTCAATTGAGTGGTTATCTGAGTTACCGTAGGCTTTAACAGTTCAAACCAGTCTTGCCATTCTCTGTTGACCACTCTCATCAACAAGGCATTTCCGTCCACGGAATGGTACCATTCGGAGTAAATTCTAATGACTGTTGTGCATGAAAATCCCAGGATATCAGCCATTACAGAAATACTCAAACCAGCCCATCTGGCACCAACAATCATGCCATGGTCCAAATCACTGAGATCAAATTATTTCCCCATTCTGATGGTTGATGTGAACATTAACTGAAGCTCCTGACCTGTATCTGCATGATTTTATGCACTGCAATGGTGCCAGTTGATTGGCTGATTAGATAAACGTATGCATGATTGTTGGTCTAATATATATATATATATATATATATATATATATATATATATATATATATATATATATATATATACACACACACTACCGGTCAAAACTTTTGTGTTTTTAATGTTAAACTTAAATGTTTCTCATGATCTTAAAAATCTTTTGATCTGACATCAACATATTAATTTATTTCAAAACTAAACTTTATAACAAAAATAAAAAAAAACTTTTTTTAAATTGATGGCTTGGACCAAATAATAATGAAAAGCAGCCAATAAGTGCCCAACATAGATGGGAACTCCTTCAATACTGTTTAAAAAGCATCCCAGGGTGATACCTCAAGAAGTTGTTTGAGAAAATGTCAAGAGTACATTCTAGCAAATTCTAGGCAAAGGGTGACTACTTTGAAGATGCTAAAAAAATAACACAGTTTTTATTTATTTTGGATTTTGTTTAGTCACAACCATATTCCCATAGTTCCCTTGTGTTATTCCATAGTTTTGATGACTTTACTATTATTCTAAAATGTGAAGAAACAAAATTATTATATAGAATGAGTGTGTTTCTAATATCTGTGTTTATATATATATATATATATATATATATATATATATATATATATATATATATATGTATATATATATATATATATATATATATATATATATAGTAAGGGCAGAAATACAAGCTTAAAATTGTATTATAGCACTTAAATGAATTATTCTGCTATAATGTGTGTATTGTTTGAGACAAAGTTGTTTATATCATGTTTTTACAGTCGTTTTAGGGTTTACATGGAAACAGCATTGGAAAATTTTATATAACTTTAAACAGATAATGTTAGTCAGCATTTTTTTAAACACTAAAATCATGTTAACATGCATATAGTTTACATCTTGTTGCTATACTTTTGAAATAGTGTGTATTGTAACATTTACGGATAGGCCCCATTCACTTCCGTTACAAGCCACACTGCAACCCCCATTTTTGCTGCGACGCTCAAGTCAAAATGCATTTTTGTGGTAATTAACATTATGCCACAAATGCTGTCGAGTCTGGTTGCTTTAAAAAAAATAAAACACCTCTCTTGCAACAAGCCAAATGATTTTAAGTATCATTCACATCTGAAGCAAGTCAAGTCAAGTCAAGTCAATTTTATTTGTATAGCGCCTTTCACAACACACATCGTTTCAAAGCAGCTTTACAGAAGTTCAGCATTAACAGACGATAAAAATGTAATGTCTATAAAGTCGATAAATCATCATCCTTGTGCAGGGCTCCAAACTGCGACTAAAAATGGTCGCATTTGTGACCAAATAAATTTATTTGTGTGTGTAATTTCTGTCAAGGTCGCCATTGGCGACAGTAAAAGTTTACTCCCTTTGATTTTAAAATTTGCATTACATTTCCCGAGATACATTACAAAAGTTTATATCAAAGAAATAGCGGGGAAAACGGAGTTCATTGCAGGAACTAACCATTTCAAAAAAGAGACTGTTAGAAAACACGGTGACAGTAACAAGCATAAAAAATGCACGTGATCACAAAATTGCGAAGAATGCTCCACAGACTACACTGTTAGCGAGCTGCGGGACGAAAAGGAAAGGAAGGAGTTAAAAATGAAAAAAATTTGGCGCCTGTTTTTTTCCCCCTATAGGAGCCAATCGCTCCTTAATTGATTTTTTTTTTTTTTTTTTTTGTTTGGAGCCCTGTTGTGGAATTAGATAAGATATGATTCTTTATCGTGTTTAAAAATAATCAAATAATAATTGTATTAATAACCCACACTTAATAACCCACAATTAGTTTAATAGAGTTAGGGGTTTCTTCAAATCCCAAGCCATACATTTGAGCAATACTAATAATGATGTGTGCCTAAGAAAGCACCACTAAATTGTTTGTTATTTTTATTTTTATTTATTTATTTTTTTGTTTATTTCAACAATTTTAACCATAATCTGTATTTATAGTCTGGCTACTTTGCAAGTGCAAAAGGTCCGAATTTTAGCCAGTAAAAAGTTATGCAAACTGGGAATTCACATTTACGTGGAATACGAGACATTCTCTTTCTGTCTTTCACATACTGTACGCACTAAATATATTCCACTGCTAAAGAATACTGTATAAAGAGAGTTTAATACGCACATAAATATCATTGCCTGTGCATTCCTCTCCTCCTGTTTACAGAAGATCAGGGCCAGAACTGACGCACTGAGAGAGCAGAAATCACAGCCAGCACAGACATCTGCTCAAGACAATTCTCAAAGCAAGATCGGACAACCTAAAACTAAAACACCCCAAAGTGTTAAGTCTCTGCTAGAGTCACTGTTGTTACAAGCTCATTTGATGATCTGCATGCCACTGGAATGCTCAGAAATATTAGGCATGACATGGCAAAGTGAGAAGCGATAAATCACGTTTTTCAACCAAACCAGCAGAGACTGCAACAAGAGATACAAGAGGACATTATGACAGTCGCTTGGTTTTTATTTCGTTCTGTGCTGGGTTGTTCCGCCAACTGAAAAATCTCATTGGTCCAGTGGGCAACTTGAGTTCGAATCTGGCTTGTGACATTTCATTGATATCATTCATCCACCTTCCCATTTACTTTCCCTAACACTGTCTATAAAAATAGACATAGACACTAATAAAAAATTACATTTTTAAAAAGCTAAAATGTGACCAAAATCATGAAAAACAATTACAATATAATTTATATTTAATATATATATATATATTATTATTATTATTATTATTATTATTATTATAAAGATATTTAATATTTTTTGTAATATACCTAGTTACAAGATTCCTTGTATAATTAACAGCATTAGCTGAGGGAGAATTTCTATTATATGTAAACAAAATGGACACTATAACTGAAATACACCCATATGAATCGATATCAAATAAAAATCAGAATCATATAGAATCGAGAGCATTTGAATCAAAATCAAATTGAATGGGGAATTCTGTATCAATAGCCAGCCCTAGTAAAAGTGGTAAAAGAGTAAAAAATGGACAGAATATTTTTTTTAACACAGGACATTTGCAAGAAAGATTTGAAAGAAAGCTGTTTTAAATTATTATCTAATTTTTCATGTACTTCCAATGAGTACTCGATAAGTTCAGATTGGTTGTGAAAATATAAGTATGAGGGCTGTAGTAATGTAATTAAAATACTTCAGCTCTCTCTCTCTCTCTCTCTCTCTCTCTCTCTCTCTCTCTTTCAAACACACACACACACACACACACACACACACACACACACACACACACACACACACACACACACTGCTGCTCTGTTGCCCTTAAATGTCTTAATAATATCTTCTTACATTTTTGGCAGCTCTCTGGTTAGCTATTGTCCTTCTTTCAGATTTATAAACCTGATCATTCATTTCTCAGTCCTTCTTTCTTTCTCCCTCAGACTTCTCTCTCTCACTTTCTCTATTTTACTTGATGTCAGGGTGTGGTAAATATGTAATATTTTACCCTCATTTTGGTCATTAACTGTTGGAATGTGTTTCTTGAGCCTCGCTGTTTTTTTTTTTAAGCAAACCAGCATGATCTTTTTGAAAAAAAAAAACAAATTTATGTGGTTTACGACGACCATTTTTTAGGTTACAAACTGGTAATTACAAAGGTATTATGCTATAAATGTGGTTTATGAGGACATTTCTAGTGTCCCAATAATTTAAATAGCTTAAAAAACATTAAACTTTGTTTTATTGAAAATGCAAAACGTTTTTGTGAGGGTTAGGTTTAGGGGTAGAGTTAGGTTTAGGGGATAGAATCTATAGTTTGTACAGTATAAAAATCATTATGTCTATGGAAAGTCTTCATAATGATAGGTAGACCAAAATGTGTGTATGTGTGTGTGTGTGTGTGTGTGTGTGTGTGTGTGTGTGTGTGTTAGGCTAAACTCCAAGCTTTCTTTCACACAACTCACTGAACAGTTTTTTTTTTTTGCTGTTTAGGTCATATTCAGCACTCTCATGAACACTCACACATGCAAAGAGACACACACAGATGCAAACTGGTAGGGTGTGTATAGTTGACAGCTCCACACTAAAACAGCCAGTCTCCATCACCACATGAGAGCCTGTCTGGACCAGTCTAACAACACTACTGACAGAGAGAAGTTTGATTCTTTCTAACCTTTCCATTGCTTTGCCAATACATTGTAACTTGTGTCATGTCAATAATAAAGCACAGTTGAACCAAATTGAGTTGAATTGAGAGGGAAAGAAAGACAGAAATAGAAACATACAGACAAAAAGTGAGATAGACAGAATAATAGACACAAAGACAAGCAGAAAGAGAGACAGAATGACAAATATTGTGAGACAGATGAAAGTGAGACAGACGGACCGAAAAAAAATACAGACAGAAAGAGAGACATTTTCTGGTAGTTGCGGATTAGACCTGTGCAACACTCAGAAGGAATTTTGGACCATTCTTCCAGTACAGAACATCTTCATCTCATGCATAATCTTAGGATGTCTGGTGTGACTGGCTCTTGAGGTCATACCACACCATCTCTGTTGGGTTAAGGTCTGGGATCCAACAGATGGATTTTCTTTTTCTGGAGTCATTCTGTAGTGGATTTACTTCGATGTATAAAGTTGTCCAGCTGCATCGCCCAACTTCTACTGTGCTTCAGCTGGCATTCCATCACCCTAACATTATCCTATAGGATATCTTTATAAACTTGGAAATACATTTTTCCCTTGATGATGGCAAGCAGTCCAGCCTCTGAAGCAGCCCAAAATCATGATGCTTCCTCCACCGTACCTTACCGTTGGAAGGATGTTTTCATGTTGTTATGCAGTGCCCATTTTACGCCATACGTAATAGTGTGTTCTTCTCAAACAATTCAACCTTAGTTTCATCAGTCCACAAAACATTTTCCCAGTAGCGTTGTAAAGTGTCAAGGTGGTCTTTGGCAATCTTCAGGGAACATTGATGTTTTTGTTGGAAAGCAATTTCTTCCTTTGTGGTGTCCTGCCATGATGTTAACCAGTTCCTATGATTCCTTCAAGTCTTTTGCTGTCACTCAAGGGTTCTTTTTTTACCTCATTGAGCATTCTGCGGTGTGCCCTTTAAGTCATCTTGGCTGGACAGCCACTTCTAGGGAGAGCAGCCAGAGTACTAAATCGGCTCCATTTATAGCAAATTTGTTTAACTGTTTGTTTGTTTATAGCCAACTCCTGACTCTAATTATCTTTTGTTGATGTCATTAGCCTATGGGTTCACTTAGTTTTCTCAACCTACACTGTGAATGTTTGAATGATGTATTTAGTTTGTACAAGAACAGTACAATACTTTGTGTGTTATTAGTTCAAATATATTGTGCTTGTTTATTATTGAAACTTACATGAAGTTCAAACCAGATTTTAAGACAATTTTAGACATAAATGCAAGCAATTCCAAAGGGTTCACATATATATGTTTTTTGCCACTGTAAAAAAAAGATATAGAGAAAGAGAAAGACAGAGCAAAAGACACTTATTGTCAAGACTAGGAGAGACAGACAAAAAGATAGACAGACAGAAAAATATAAGGACAAAAGATAGACATAGAGAAAGAAAGGAAGAGACAGAAAAAAAGATTGAAAGAAAAGCACTGACAAAGATTGAGAGACAGAAAAAATATTAAAAATGTATGAGATACAGAAAGCGAGACACAAAAAGATGGACAAAATGTAAGAGTCAGACAGACAGACAGACAGACAGACAGACAGACAGACAGACAGACAGACAGATAGATAGATAGATAGATAGATAGATAGATAGATAGATAGATAGATAGATAGATAGATAGACAAAAAGTGAAACAGACAAACAGAAAGAGACGAGACAAACTGACAAAGTGACAGAGGTTTAGAGAGACAGACAGAAAGGCTGAGAGACAGAATTGTTTCTCAACTTTGGCAATAATAAAGCCATTTTTAATGAAATTGAATTGACAGGATGAAGAAGAGACTGAGAGAAAGAAAGAGACCTTCAATCTGAGAAACCCTTCGTCTCCAGGACAAACAGAGCACGGCGTCTGGCATGGCACACTGCTAAAGTCACTGGCTTCCTCTCTCTAAGGAAAAGGGATTTCTCACACTTAGACTGCCTGGCAAATATGCTCATATTTTCTGTAGACACAGAAGACGTGGTGCTCGCAAGGAGCCGTTATGGAGTCATGATTTCAAATTCAACTCTGAGGATTAATGCTGTGAATAATGATCAAAGTTTATTTTTTGAGAGGTTTGTAGCAACATATAATTCGCAGTAATATAAAACTCTTCAAAATGTACAGAAGTGGATGTGCGGTCACAGGTGTGTGTGTCTGTGTATATAGGCTATTTTACGACATCTTTAACATGGCTCATCCAATAAGAATTTGAAGATGGAACTATACAGTATATTCAATCTCAGCAAATTAATATGTAAGAATTTACACAATCAGCTCTACATTAATAAAACATTTATGTTTATTCATTTAGCTTTTATCTAATTTGAAACTGACTAACAAATAAGTTGACCAGAAAAGTTATTAAAGTGTTATAAAAGTGTTCATGTTCATTGTTGTCTATATTAAAGCAATAAGCCACAAAAGGCAGTGCATAATTGAGCAACTGGGCCTGGACAATATTACAGCCAATCAGAACATATTTTATGTGAACAATTCAAATATGTCAAGTGATATTTTGGACCAATGATATTTAATGAGCTCCACAGAGGGCGGGACTGTCCAGCATAACGTGAGATAGAATAAAGCATAAAGAAATAGACACAAGCGACCAGCTGGTTAGGGCTGTCGCTGTCCTTTTCTGCATATCACTGCCCCATTCGGCATATCGCGCCGCCGTTTTGTGGCTCGTTCTGCATAACAGGAAAAGTCTCAGTTCTCCCAATGGCCAATCCGACCCTGCTAGCAGCCCAAATGAGGTGGTTATTAAATTTGTTCTTGTAATGCAGAAAACCAGACTTCCTGTAAAAGAGCAGGTGTTGGAGTACAGTAGTGCAGTCCGGTCAGCACAAACCCTCTAGTGATTATTCTGAAACTTATAAAGGGGAAACATTCCCTTTTTATCAATCTTCCTTCACCATATTTACACTCAAGAGTGTAATGGCATGTTGTTTAAGTGTATGTGTGTGTTTGTGTTTAAACACATTAACACACACACACACACACACACACACACACACACACAACCACACACACCCAAAAGCAGCTGTTCCGTTGGCCTGTCCTCCAGATTCCAGTTGGGGATATTTACAGGGAATTAGACGTTTTTATTGAGCTTTAACGGGAGGGGCGGCCCACCGGCGACCTGAACTACAGACAACACACCATGGCTGGACTATTTCACATCTTGTTTAGCATTCACCAAGGAGATTTAAAATTTCATCACATTTTTATGCCCTTCTGCTCGTTTTCAAGTGCAGTTTTGTAACCGTGTGTATGTGCGTGTGTCGTTTGTTTGTAAATGCATTGTGAGCCTAACTTTCTTCCAAACCTTTGCATCTTTCTTTCACGTAACACAAAAAGCAGAGATTTTAGGCAGAATTACAGGCTCAGTCACCATTCATTTTTTTTTTTTGTGTGTTGAAGAAAGATTAAATGAAAGTTAATAGTGACTAAGACTAACATACTGCTTAACATTATCTTTTAGTTTTCCACAGAAGAAATAAAAGTCCCAACGGTATGGAACAAATCGTGAGGGTAAGTAAATGAAGACTGGAAGGAATTCCACCTGAGGTCCAGAATCCAAAACACAACATACGCTTTTTAGCAGGTAAACCATAATCAGTTGTGATTATTTCCCTTGATTAAAAATACTTTTTTTGTGGGGCAACTGCCAGCCATATCCTTTATTTAGGCTACACATCCAAAATAATTGCAAATGTTCAGATTCTCCAGACATTCATTTCCTGAATTTGGGCAATAAATTGTTATATTACAAATAATGAGAACTGGAAGGAATGAGATTAAAATGCAGACTAAAGTGGAGACAAGTCCATCTCAGATGAGTCTGGACTCATAATCAATAGACACTGTTATGTACACAAACAACTTGTGTGTGTGGGTGGGTGGGTCCCACATACTCAACAGTTATTTTGACATTTTAAAGAGAGTGGTGTAGTGTTAGGCCAAAATCAGGAATGGTCAAAGCTCTCTCTTTTAATCTCTTTCATGCTCTTTTCACTGTGATTTGATTGCTTGGTCTGAACCCAAGATGTAATTATTTGGCCCTGAACTGTGGTGTGTTTGCATCAATACTAGTGGCAGGTGTTAACAACTATAGATTAGTAATTGAGTCCCTTTGGTTTTCCAACCAAAACTTATACACAAAATGTCCCCAAATTTGGCTTTATTACATTGTGACAAATATTACATTGCGAAAAGAGACCTCTGGGGGAAAGGTGTGAAATCGAACTATGGTTCGGACAAACCAAAGTTCGATTCTGTGTCCATCTGTGCTGTGCTTCAATGAAAACATGCACTTGACAGACATCTTTGACTAAACTTACATTACATGATCCCAACTCATGAAGTCCTCTTATGACTCTGTTGAGTATATGTGTGTATGTGGCAGATTGAACAGTCTGACACCTTCTCAACGCTCCCATCTCAGCGGAAACAAACACCATTAAGCAGTTTAGCATTCAGATTACAAAGGTCCAACAAAAATAACTTGCAATCTCAGAGTTGCCATAGTGACAGGTGTTTCTGAACAATAAATTACAAGTGTCATTCAGACATGACTGAGACAGTCATTCACTGCCAGACAGTAGAGAGAGACAGGTGACAATGAAACAAATGAAAGGCTGAAAAAGAGACATACAAAAATTGAGAAAGAAAGAAAGAAAGATAGAAAGGTTTCAGAGGGCTGAAGAGAGCGAGCAGGACAGACTGTTGCTTCACAGAGCCTCAGGGTATTTAGGAAAAATCAGCTTTTATTCCGAAACTCTTTTTCTTTCAGTGTGTGCTGCCTGCTATTAGCGTCACAAAAACAGCACTTTACGTAGAGTCGATCCCATCCAAAATCCACTTTTTTCTATTTCCATTTTCAATTCTCACTCTTCTTTATCTCTCGCTTTTTTTATTCCTCCATGTTTCTTTAAACACACATTTTCCCATTTCACATTTGGCAGACGCTTTTATCCAAAGCGCACTTATTACAGGGACTATCCACCCGGAGCAACCTGGAGTTAAGTGCCTTGCTCAAGGACACAATGGTGGTGGCTGTGGGGATCAAACCAGCGACAATCTGATTACCAGTTATGTGCTTTAGCCCACTACGCCACCACCACTCTGAACAATTAATTTCTTGTTCACACCAGATTCAAATTTCCTATTCATTTAAGAAAATTGCACATGTTTTGGCACATGTGTGCAAAAGAGTAAGTACAATTGTGCTTTCAGATCAAAATTGATGAGTTTATTCTCAGTGAAATTGTCATACTCTTCACAACTTCTAAACATTCCTTCATTGTGTGAGCCATCACATGCAAAATGATCCATTCAATTATCAAAATCTTTCAGACATACATGTACATTCCATAAATATCTATGACATGGATTGTTTGTGATGTCTGCTAAATCTCTGGCCAGACCAACAAGAGTGACGGGATGTACACCAAGAAGATGGGAACTTGTAGTGTTACGGTGGCAGGGCGGAGGTCGGGGCCGGGTCATGATTCTGCACATCCGGCCCATAATTAAGCTGATGAAGCCCAAGAAGGATAGGGACAACCGAAGGCGGCAGTGCGACAGAGAGAGAGTTACGGGCAGCTGTCCGAAAACTGTGTGCGTGTTTGTCTTTTTGGTTATTAAACTATTATTTATTATATTATTAAATTTTTTTGTTTGTTTCCCTCCCCTTGTCCCCTCTATGATCCTGGTAGACGGGGATGACCTGCCGGCAGATCAGCTCGAGAGGGATAGGGGTGACCCGAGACAGCAGTACGACAGCGTAGACAGTGTCAGACAGCTGTGTGTGTGTGTTTGTCTTTTTGGTTATTAAATTATTGTTTATATTATCAAGCCGGTTCACGACTCCTCCTTTCCATTACACTGTGTTACAGTTACGTTTGTATGAATGTCATTTTGTAGCAATTTTCTGTTCACTATTTATGAATTTACATGTAAGAAATGTGTAAAAATGGACATGCAAATGTGAATTTTCTGTTTACATATAACACACTGCTTCATGCTAAATAAATTGGGGATGGGGGCATTCACTTGTATCTGTCAGCGGGAGAGGGAAAGCGGAAAGGCTCGTCACCTGGGCTGTCATTATCTCTAACACCATGTGTCTTGTTATAGTGATGGTGCAGGGAGATCTGAAAAGGTTAACGGAAGTTGGCTGTGTGTGTCCACTACTTTTAAAGTGAACTCTCATTGACTCATTGGTGTATATATTTTGCCACTAAGAGCCCTTTTGTTTATGTTTTGTGTGACGCTGAAAGAGTAATAAAAATACTCACATTGACTGTTCCGCTGCCTCCTGACTCCTCCATTTGCCCCAAAAACCAAACATTGTAACCAAATACAAATGTGCATATCCTTTTTCTGTGTACTACACTATTGTAAAGTATTGCCTTTTCCCAATAAAACTTTTTCCAACTGTTGAAATTGGTATCTAAAAAGCTCAGTGTGATACACAATAGCATTCAGCTAGAGAAAACTGACATTCTTGTATAGCATAGTAAGCAGTCAGTGTCAACAAAAAAGTCAAACAAAAATGAAATTTGTATATAACAAACATTTCCAGGCTTGTCTGCCATGATGAAAAACCATCTAAACATTTTGACCAGTATAGCTCAGATGATTACAAAAAACCTTTCATTTTGGTAGCATTGGCCAATTTACTGACACAATAACTAGGAAGCATGAATTTTATGTTTTGGGGAACTACATTTTGCAGACATGCAATAGAGTTGTGATGTCCCATAAAACAGTTGTGACAATTGCACTTACAATTTAGAGCCAAATAGAGCCAAAGCAATTGAGAAAAACTGTAATATTGTGAAAATTGTGAGTTTATATTCAGGACTATTTAATTTATTTTTTGTATGATCAAGACAGACAGACAGACAGACAGACAGACAGACAGTGAGACAGACAAACAGAATAACATGACGGACGGACGGACGGACGGACTTCTCTGCAAGCCTAGAAGACCTGTGAATTTCTCAAATAATGTTTCAATGTGTACTCTTGCTCCATTCACCATTTTGTAATTTATAGAATTGGACGGACGGACAGACAGACGGTGGGACGGACGGACGGACAGATAGATAGATATCATTGGTCCAAAATCCTGTTCGTGTTACGTGTTGATTTGGTAAGAAAATGCTGGGCACTTGTGTCATGCCTGGTTAGGCGATGCAACACTGTTGTGCTTTTTATTTATGTGTGTGTGTGTTAGGCTACAATCGTCCAACACTTGTTTACTGACATCAATGCTTCACATGGGAATCAGATGATTGCTTAGCTGGGTCAGTATGCACTGATTCCATCTGCGGCCTCTGTCTGTCCTCCTCTTTTTAATCCTTTACTTCCATTTCTCCCCATCAAAGTCAGCCTTATTTCCACATGTGACATCTGTAAAACTCCCTTTCTACATAGTTAAAACTACAAAACATCTCACAAACTCTGTACTAGGTGTTGTTAAACAGACAGAAACTTCTACTGTCTGTTTATGGTACAGAATACAGGATCCCTATGATGAGCTATTTAATTCACATCTGTAAAGAATCATCTGCCTCTGTTACATGCTACCATGTTGACGCATGTTTGGACTGTCAGGGATATCAGAATGAAAGCAGAACATCACGGCAATTCAGTGAACGGAAAGAAGTTCCTTAAGAGTTCAATACATTTCTTAAGATATTAATATATCATGCTATTAAAATTATTTGGTAAGGTACAAAGGCTAAAACTGTACTATCATCATGGAAGCGTTTTCAGTATAACCATAGTTCCCCTTCTGTCACTCACTCGACATTGTGTTGATGTAGTGGCACTAGAGGTCTCTCTTATGAGCCTTGTTTACCTCTTATCTTTGAGAAAAGGCCAATGAGAATTGGCAAACAAAATTTGCATGCCCCTCCCCCAGACATATGAGTATAAAAGGAGCGAAGCGTGCATCTGTTCAGACAGATTTTTTCTTCGGAGCTGAGCGGTTGTTTTTCAGCATGCTGAGTAAACCCACTGCTGTTCCACTTACGGCACATTTTCAGCGGCTTTTCTCTTCTTCTGCACGCCAGTGCAGACTACGCCCCTGGGCGCTTCGACAGCCCCTCTAAAGTCTATATACATCTGAAAGAGTACACACATTGACGTTGAATGTCTTTTTAAAGACACATCTTTCTCAAGATGCCCTTCCGTCTTTGTGTCATACCTTACCTCTCTGCTTCTGACGGCCATGGGCACTGCCTCACATGTCTGGGCAGCGATCACACTGAGGCAGTATTTGTGGATTATTCCTGTTCTCACTGCGAGAACATGACCATGGCTCTGAGAGCACCTTGGTGGACTACGACGCTGAGGACTCGACTGGGTTAGCGCCTTCAGGTGTTCCGGCCTAATCTGAGGCTGATGCCGAGCTGTCCGGTATGCTTACCTGGGACGCATGTTGGGCTGGACCGGAACCCTCTGTCTTATTGGTTCCTGGGTTCGGGGCGCCACTCACAGCCATGCCCTCCCCCAGTTTGTTTCTTCCCGGAGGTGCATAATGAACTGACAGAGTCATAGAGGGCACCTTTCACTGCCCAAAACCAATTTCCTCGCTCCTCTGCTCTCACTACCCTTGACGGCGGGGTGGTCTATGGGTACACGGAGCTCCCTCAAGTGGATAAGGCAGTTGCGGTGAACCTGTGCCTGCAAAATGATGCCACCTGGCGGGATCGACCGTCACTCCCCTCCAAGGCCTGTAGGTTGACATCGTCTGTGGCGACCAAGGCCTACAGCATGCCATGGCTTACCCTCCTGCAAGCCCACAAGGCAAAGGCAATAAAAGATCTGCACCTGGGTAGTCCTGATCCTGATGCACTGCAGGAACTGCACTCTGTGACAGACCTCACCCTCCGGGCCACAAAGGTCACAGCGTGCACACTCGGACAGGCTATGGCCACCCTCGTAGTCCAGGAATGCCACCTGTGGCTGAATCTGGTCGAGATGCAAGACTTCGACAAGGCTTTCTCAATGCCCCAATCTCCCAGATCGTCCTATTTAGCGACACCATTGAGGACTTTACCCAGTAGTTCTCCATGGTGAAGAAACAGATTTTACCCCACCACAGCTCAAGATCCGCACCCCATCTGCTCATCCAGGGTCGTCCCCAGGCATCTCCGCCCCAGCGTAGAGCTCCCTGCAGGAGGCGGATGACCCCCGTCTCACAAAACAACTCCTGGAACCAGAAGGCTCACAAGCGCTCCTGAGACGGGCAACCCAGGGAGAGAGACGTCTGCCACAGAGCTGGTATCCAGACCACTCCATCCCCTGGTGGAGGACCGGGTGGAGAATCTTTTGTTTCCTTTTCTTTGTTTGCCGCACCCCCAACGGGCAGGTTTAAAGGCGGTGGGTTGTGGCCCATCTTGGACCTGCGAGTTCTGAACCGGGCCTTACACAGACTCCCGTTCAAGATGCTGATGCAGAATCGTATTCTGACAGGTGTCCGGCATGTCAGAATACAGCAGCGGTAGACCTGAAGGACACATACACACCAATGATGGCAGAGTTGCCATGCAAGGCGCTAGCCTACCATTGGGAGCAACTTGGGGTTCAGTGTCTTGCCCATGGACACTTTGACATGTGGAGTCATGTGGGCCAGGAATCGAACTGCCAACTCTGCGATTAGTGGACAACCCGCTCTACCACCTGAGCCACAGCTGCCCCAAGCTGGTAAGTCGTTAGGGAAGCCCGACCTGATCATCAGGTTCCTTAGAGGCACCCGGAGGCTGAACTCTCCTAGGCCATGCCAGTTCCCCTCATGGGATCTCTCCGTGGTCCTCTCAGAACTTCGGAGAGCCCCGTTTGAGCTGCTAGAATTAGTCGAACTAAAGGCCTTCTCCTTGAAGATGACCCTCCTGATTGTGCTCACTTCCATCAAGAGGATTGACACTTGCCTGGAGTTCGGTCCGGCAGATTCTCACGTCATCCTGAGACCCCGACTGGGCTAAGTGCCCAAGGTTCCTACAACCCCTTTCAGGGATCAGGTAGTGAACCTGCAAGCGCTGCCCTGGGAGGAGGCAGACCCAGCCTTAGCGTTGCTGTGTCTCTTTCCATAACACTGTACTAGCCGCTGAAATGACCGGGACCTTACTCTCAGCTCCTCAGCTCAAAACCTGTCTGAACAGATGCACGCTTCCCTCCTTTTATACACGTTTGTCTGAGGGAAGGGCATGCAAATTCTGTTTGCCAATTCTAATTGGCCTTTTGTCAAAGATAAGAGGTAACCAAGGGTCTCAAGAGAGACCCCTAGTGTCACTACATCGACAAAATTTCTTGTTCCCTCCATCAGGGAACAGAGGTTATGACAGTAACCAAAACGTTATCAGTATAACACAGAAGTATCATGATCTCATCACCAGATCTATCAAGGTCATTGACAGACCTAAGACAGAGCCAATAAAAATTTTTGAGTTTTAAATCCAAAGCTCAGACAACACCCATTGTAATCCAAAATCACATACTTTAAATACCTCATGTTTACTTTAAAATGCAAGAGAGTATTTGTAAAATGTGTAATAAAGCTCTATGAATATAAGACACAGTTGACTGGTGTCTAATTTGGTATGAAAATGTCTTATGGGAATGTACTGTAATCACCCAAACTGGAGTTTGTTCAATAGTGCTAATATCTGTATATCAAATAATCAATTAGTGATCCATGTGTAGCAGTCACTAGAGAGCATTTGTCATGAGATGTGAAAGATAAAGTGTGTGGGTTAATGTCACCAGATTATGGTGTTCCTTACCTGGTTGAACTGCTTGAGCCTGTCTTTGACTTCCAAAAGCACAGGGTCAGTACCTCTAACCCTTACTTCTGGATTTTGCCTTTGAGCATGGACTCCATTGCCCACTACTCTTCCATTATATCTGAGAGGGAAAGAGAGAAACATAAACAGATGGTCAGCCCTAGAGTCAGTAAATAACTTTCTAATAAGGGCCCATGTTTGACCCTTGGAATTTTTTCAGCTTATAAGAGCAATTTTTTTCCAACTATATAAAAACCCCAAAGCATCTTATCTATTTATGTCAAACACTTCAGTTGAATTCCAAAATAATTCTCAATCTTAACAATTGTGACTTGTTATCTGTAAAACTGAATCAATATGAAATGCAAAAGTAGCTCTTTATAATACAAAAACATAATACACACTCTGCTAGAACACATTTGAAATACAGTTATTGGTCAGCCTATTTAATTATACAGATCTCAACTGCCTACCGTCAATGTAGATTGTGATGTAATCACTATTTTAAGTTGTGTTGTTTTTGGTAGTCTTTTCTTCATGTTGAGTTTTTGGTCTTTTGGTGGTTTGAGCTATTTTTAAGCTGCTTAAAAATCAAATACCACTTCATATTAGCAACACATTCAATAACACTCACAGACTCAATTGATTCACTATCAATATAACTGAGAGCTACCAGTCACTACAGTTACTACACTAAACCCATAAAAACTTTTTTCAAATTTCAAACATTATGGGTGTTCCTTTACTTAGTCTAACATTTTATTATGAACAGCAAGTGTTGAGGATGGCACATCAAATAATGGGATATAGCACAAACCCTTTGAATCTTTATTTTGAGTGGTTGCCCCTTGGGTGGTGTTTAAGGACAATCAGGTGTTTCACAAACCATTACAAATTTTATTTTGTGCCTGAAGCAATTAGTTTATGAAACAAGCATAATTTATCATTTATTTGTATTTTTTATTTATTTTTTTTCCTCTACATATTTTTGGTATTTTCAATATTTGTATGTATGTGTATTCAGTGTTGTCTGTATATGTGAAGCACTATAACAGTCTGAACAAATTGCTCTATGGGGATTAATAAAGCTCTAAACGTAAACTTATTTAGATAGGCCAGTGATTCCCAACCGGGGGTATGCGTACTCCAGGGGGTATTTAAGCAGGTTCCAGGGGGTTGGTTTGAGTATTTCTGTAACTGCTGATCACCTGGGATTATCACGCACAACATTCTCTAGCGTTTACTCAGAATGATGCAAAAAACATCCAGTGTGTGACAGTTATGCAGACTGAATAATATAATAAAATATAATAAAATATAATATAATATAATATAATATAATATAATATAATATAATATATACTATATTTATATTAGAGCTGTCTGAATTAACATATTAATCGCATGTTAATTAATTTTATCGCAATTAATGCATTTACCATTTATACAGCATAAGCCAGCACAAACACTTGTTGGAAAGGCGGGACCTTTGTAATGTTTCTGAACGGAGTCATTACACTGATGCACACTTCACAAAAGCACTTCCCTGTTAGTGATAAAATGATGGAGAAAGGAGCTCTTAGCTCTTTTATTTGATGTACAAGACGAGCCCAGATGGGACTCTAGAAATCAAATATTTTTAGCCTATGTAAGGTGCATTTTAATTACCACAAAAGCACAGCAAGTCGTAACTATTACTCTGATTTTCCCATGGAGTTCAAAGTGCTGCTGGACGCTGGTTTCAACGTTTTGACGCAAATTATGAACGTAGCTTTATTATTGCTGTATGAAAGCGGATAGCCACAGTCTACTGGCAGATTAATACTGTGGAGGATAAGAGTTTAAGAGATGTAAAGCCCATTTCAAAGAATACTAAACCTATAGGGACTAAAGCCATCTTAACACAGTAAAGGTGGCACAGAAATGGCATCTAATGTGGCAATTAGGTGTATTTTCACAGAGCAGGAATAAATGCATTTACACAGCAGTTGCAAATGCATAAATAATGTTATGAGATAATATTTAACATTTAAAATTATGAATATAGAAATATGAAATTAATTCAAATATGAATGAATATTCAACCTATGGGGACTTATTATTTCAATAAGTCAACCTCCAAATTAGATTCTGAGTAAAGTTTAATGTTACTTGAAAAGGAGACATTATATTGTGGAAGGCTTTGTTTAGAAAATGTTAATAAAGCAATATATTGTTACATATTGTTTTGCTTTCTTTCCTAAGATGGAAATAAATGCTTTTTGACAGGAAAATGAGTACATATAATGTCAAATTTCAGCATTTTCATAATCTGCTATACATGTATATACTGGTGGCCAAAAGTTTGGAATAACGTACAGATTTTGCTGTTTTGGAAGGACAGAAAGAGATGTGGAAGGACAGATGTACAACTAAACAAGAGGATAAGTGCATCAGAGTCTCTAGTTTGTAAAATAGACACCTCAAATGGGTCTACTCAACACCAGTTTCATGTAAAACAGTAAAGAGAAGACTCAGGGGTGTAGGCCTTATGAGAAGAATTGCAAAGAAAAAGCTTTTTCCACTTTTGAAAAAGAGAAACAAAAAAAAAGAAAGGTTAGAGTGGGCAAAGAAACACAGACATTGGACAACAGATCATTATTATAAATTTCCTAAGTATACATTGTGATCAGTTGAATGCCACTTTGGTGAATAAAGTACCAATTTCTTTCCAGAAAGAGCGAAATCTGTACATGATTCCAAACTTTTGGCCGCCAGTATATATATATATATATATATATATATGTACCAAATGTCCCCTATTTAATGAACAGCATTAGTCTTCTAAACACGAGTTTCACAACTCATATGACCCGGTTTTGTTATTGTTGATGAGTAAACATCCTAACTGCCAACTTCATTTTTTAATTTTTTAACTCAGGGACATTACAGTGTAAATGATAACGTTAAATTATATTTAGCCTTTAGTGCACATCAATGATTTTGTGTTGATGAAGCGGTTCTTGAGCCTTGCTGATGATGCTGTGGGGGTACTTACGGCTAAAAAGTTTGGGAAACACTGAGATAGGCCTAATGGAATATTATTAAAAATGTGAACTGTTAAACAGAAAAAAATCACTATGGGGGGCATTTTGTCCCAAAACATTTTAAGTATATTGGGTATTTTTGCCACTTTCAGTGCCATTTTTCCCCCGAACCCTGGTTAATTCCTGATGGTCAGAAATGTTATGCTTCATTAACATGAGTGATTGCAGCACTTTGGAGCCCTATAGAAATCTTTGAGAGCTTTAGAGTCTCAATTTTGTATTCAAATAAATCCTTTAAGGGCATGTAATTAGAAAATAACAATTCACATTGCAAGACAACACATTTTCTGTCATAAGTAAAATTAATAAATGTATTAACAGGAACAATGTGTGTGTGTGTGTGTGTGTGCGTTTGTATGAGAGATTAACACTTTCATTTTAAACTCACAACAATCATCTTTGGGTTGAGGTCCTTTGAAAGCTTAAATCTTCAATCCACGGTTTGGCTTTACCAAGATATGAACGACAGTCTAAGAGATCGAGTTGGCTCGGACTTCCAGATCCCCTGGCAGAAATTATACATTATAAAGTCTAATTGCTGGCATGTGTGCTGTGGTAGGGGATGGGAGGTGTTAGCTGGTTGTATCCGAGAGTATTGATGAGACAGTGGGTGAGAAACGACTCCTTTGGAATAATGAAAGGGTAACTGAGGCTAATTAGAGTTCTGTAAAAGGCCACAGAGAAATGTGTCTGAACTGCTTAAATACTACAAGAGCAGGGTGAGAGATCAGTTATTCCCAGACAATAAGAGCTAATAGCAAAAAGACAAAGTGAAAGCCAGAAAAAGAAAGTCTGACCATACAGAATGAGTGAAACAGCAATAAAGAAAATTATGCTGTTAAACAGAAAGTGATTTACATACAAGAGAGAAAGAGTGAGAGAAAGACACACATGAAGTTCATTTTAGGAAACCTGACAAAATATTTTTTACAGTGTATATCTCTTTCCTCTCTACCCTTATCCTAATACCCCTTTCTACTCATCCCTTCTCCCCTTTGGCTTTTCCACTGCAGTAATTGAGTCCTGAATGAACGCTTCGTTAGTGCAGTAGCTGTGGCTCACTAGAGGTGCACAAGCCAGGAATAAGTGTGTCTGCCCATTCAGCACTTCTTCAGTTTATCCCTCAGCCTGATCTCCAACCACAACCCCTGGATAAATTCACAATCTCAGTATTAACCCTTTACATTCACCTAAACTACAGAATATTAGGGACACAATGTTAGTTCCGGTAACCATTCATTTTTATTGTATCATTTGTATATATCATTGTATCCATATAATGATAGTAAATGATTACTGAGGCTGAACATTCACATAACATCTCCTTTTGTGTTAATTAGTAGAAAGAAAGTCATGCGGGGATGGAACAACGTGAGGGTGAGTAAATGATGACAGAATTTACATGGGTGGGTAAATCAGTTAAATCAAACTGACTACATTTGGTTATGTCAATGTAATTTGCTACAGACAGATCCAGTAGAAACAGCTTCTAATTTAATATGAAGTTTTAATATTTCATATGATTTAATATGTTGGTCAAATTAACACTAGAGGCGTTAATTCAACAATGAGCCTCATTTTGAAATTGTGTAAATTGTTCGTAAAGCCGTTCAGACGTTATTTAAGGAATCATGAAAGTTTTAGTATTTTCAAAACTTTATTTGGTACTAATGAGATATACACCTGCTCACGGCCATGTGTAAATTGTTAATTTAACTAATAATTAATGAGTGAAATTAACCTTTAAAAAAATAACAAATTAGTAAAACAAAACAAATGTTTTTTGTTTTTTTGTTTTTTAACCATAGCCTATATTTATTTAGAAACTTTCCTTTACTGCCATTTGTTTGTTTGTTTGTTTGGTTGTTTTTTTAAGTATAATTTTTTCCTCACTCTGATTATTGTTTTTTGTATTTTTTTAAGCAGAAGTGGCTTGACTTTCTCAAAAAAAAAATGAATGCCCTCTAACATGATTTTGGACATTTTTTTTTTTTTTTTTTTTTTTTTATGAGCTCTATGTTTAGGTTTCATAATTTAGTATAGGCATCAGTAAATCACATTTAGCTTATAATGTATGGTCAATGCTAATGCTGTTAAATCCATAAATAAACACATCGCAGGCAGGTGCGCACACAATACAATGGGGGCAAAAATTGAGTTTGATTCACAGAAGAGCATCATATGACAGCAAAAACATGCGATGACAGTAAATCCTCACTTTCTTTTAGACGCTATTGTGCTTGCTTTATGATGTGAATGCACTTCATTCACAAAAATTGCATTACTGTAATTCTGCATAGACATTAACAGCATTTACTAGTGAGTCTGGTGCCATTCTATGGTGTTTTCATGGGCGTGGGATATGATAATTTTTTATGAATGTACACACACCCCCTCTTTACGAATGTTTGGATTTCACTAACATACGCATTTTACAAACAAATCTGGGGAGTACGAAAAGTTTGTGAATCTGGGGAAAGTTTTCAGGAAGATCCGAATGTATTCATTTACTTACGAATGTTTCATGAATGAGGCCCAATGATTTTATACCCTTTCACATATATCGCCGCAAAGTAAAACGGCAGATTATCAGTTCATACACTTGCATATGTCCTGTTCCCCATGTAATGCTATGACTTGTATGGCAATACATTTTAATGTTTGCGTTGCATAATCAACGACAGGGTACTAGCCCTGAAAAGCATGCAAGTCAACACATGAGCCAAACGTTTCATAGAAGAACCACAAAATGATGTTGTTGCTGTCACAAATGGTTAAGTTTAGGTTTAGGGTAGAGAGAGGTGGATTTTGTTGATTTAAAACTCATTAGAGCATTAGCCTTTAAAACATCATCTATTGGTGAGAAAATTTGACTTGAATTTAGTGCCACAAAGAGGACATTTCACTTCGGAACTGCCGCGATACGTGTAAGGAGCCATGAAACATAATTTTGCCAAAAATGTTCCACCACAATCATGAACTTTTCATGAAGTTGGGTTTGTTCCTTTAGCAGATACAGATGTCACTTTTACTACAGGAATAATATCACTGTAAAAACTTGGGGTACCTTAAAGCTCATCGTATAAGCAGCTCTTGAATCACCCATTATAGGAATCAAACCTAGAACACACTGGTTATCATAAGCCCACAATTTGTATCTGCTAGGCCACATTCACTCCCATTATGGATTCCCATTAACCATTCAAAGCTGATTAAATAATGTCACACAAAAAAAAAAATAATTAACTGTATTTTTTTAAAGGATCTAATATCCCACCTCTACAGATTTAGCATCCCCATATTATAGTTTTTATTATGTCATGAAAGGTGGTATAGCCTTTTGGTTAAAGTCTGGTAACTAAAGGTTGTATATTCAAACCCTGCAATGGTTGATCCATGAACTATTATCATGTCACCCTTGAGCACGACACTTAACCTCATGGGAACTTTCCTTGTTACTTGACATGGCAACATCGTGAGAAAGTCATGGAAAGAAAACAGACAAGTCCTGGCTGTGTTCTGGTAAAAGTTTTATGAATGATGCCCTTTTTACTATAAACACAGAATAGTGAGAATAGTGTCAATTTATAAAACTTTCTTTATGATCAGTCTCCAGTCTGCATGTTTGAAAATGAATTTCATCTTTGTTTCAAAGAGAAAATGTGTCCAAAGCTCTAGAGTTGAGACACTTTGATGATCAAGGTTTGGTCTGAAAAATATCAAAAGATCTGTCTGCTGGATCTGGGATGCCTAGACAGATGCACAAGCTCAAACTGTAGACGTCTGAAAGAGTACACGAGTCACTATTAAAAAGACTTGGAAACTCAAATCTAAACCTAAACTTTTCTAGTTCACCCAAAAATGAAAATTATATCATCCTTTCCTCACCCTTATGTTTTTCCAAACTCTTATGTTAACCTCAGTCTCCATTCACTTTTTTAACTCTATAGAAAAACGCTGAAATAAAATTGAATAGTATCTTATACTAACATTCCGCCTTACATCTCCTTTTGTGTTCCACAACAGATCATACGGTATTGATGAGGGTGAGTAAATGATGACAGAATTTTCATTTTTGGGTAAAATATCTCTTTAAAAATACAGACAAGCACAGACATACAGTATAAAGCCAAACTTGTGCTGCTTTCATATAATGTCTCACATCAAACAAGGCCAACATACTTTCTCTCTCTCTTTCTCACACACAGACACGCACAAAAATTTCTAATGATGGTGTACTAAGAAAGCCTATAATCCCTGGGCGTGACCCAGAGGACAGAGTTAAAAGAGCCAAAATCCTCCTTACAGAGCACACACACACTGGCGCTGTTCTAAAATGAAGTGAACTGCCCGCGGTCTACTATGGCTGAGTCCATGCAGAAATGGGACCCCATAAGTGACTGATTTGGCACACTCTTCATAGGCAGCGCCTCTGTTTATTACAAACAGTGCTCTACACTAGAGACTCAACCCAAAAATAATTTCAATAGGAATCAATTTCAATAGATTCCAATAGAAGAACGACACTATAAATATACATAGCAAATACATATTTAAGATAAAAGAGTCACACAAGCTTTTGTGCGTGGAATGTCAACGACTACCATCCTATTCATGATATTTTTGCAGCATGCAGTATTCAAACTGTGCACAAATAATTGGACGACCTACTATATTTGGCAATATTTGTAGTATACTACAGAGTAGAGGTCATCTGATTGTGCCAATAAACTAATAACATCCCAAAAGCCATTTATATATATATATATATATATATATATATATATATATATATATATATATATATATATATATATATATATATATATGTATGTATATATGTATGTATATGTGTGTGTGTGTGTGTGTGTGTGTGTGTGTGTATCCTACAATCATACAGTTCCATGGAAACAAAGACAGTTCCCTCCAGTAGCCTTGAAACCAATAGCCTTGAAAATAATTATTTTCTATTTGAGCATGAAAAGCAATGAAGCAAGTGTAAACATTATTAGTTTTTAGGTGTTTGTAAGGAAAAATAAATGTTATTCTTTGAGAAACATGCATTGCATTGTATAGGGGAATGCAGCTTGGGCATTCTGCTAAACTTTAGTAAAAAAAAAAAAAAAAGCTTGTGGAACAACATGAGGGTGCAGTAAACTATGACATAATTTTCATTTTTGGATGAACAATCCCTTTAAAAAGAAAGTAATTAAAAAAAAATGTCCCAATGTGACACAGAGAAAGGGAAATGACTAGAAATTATATCTCCGATTGCAAAGAGCAGAGCTGCTCAGTAATTAATGGGGTGGCAGAGAGTGAATGAGAATCACTAGAAAGTACAAATCTGATCTGGATAAATTAGAGGTTTTGCGCACGATAAACTGGCAGAGAGAGCCGAGACAAAGACATGTAAATTACTAACTCTGGGTTCTCTAACTTCCTCAGACTAAGTTCTTCTGACGCTTATAGTATGGACAGCTCTATTGTCCTCCAAACGTCTTTCTCAGAACAGAGAGACAAACAGCAAAAACCAGAGAGAAACCAGCCATCAGATGATGTGAAGGGGGAGCCACTCAGATTATATAGCAAATGTTTGGCAAAAGATTCAACCTCAAGAAAGGCAGTCATTCTTCTGAAGTAAGATGTGAATGCCAGATCATGTGACCAGAATAAAGAGTCAAAACACTAGTATAGTCTAGTGGTTAAAGATTTGATGATATATTGATAGAGCAATAGACAGAACAAACAGACAGATAGGACGGACGGATGGACAGACAGACAGATAAGGACAGGCAGGCAGGCAGGCAGGCAGGCAGGCAGGCAGGCAGGCAGGCAGACAGACAGACAGACAGACAGACAGATAGACAGATAGATAGATAGATAGATAGATAGATAGATAGATAGATAGATAGATAGATAGATAGATAGATAGATAGATGGAATGATAGATAGAGTAATAAATAGAATGGTATATTAGCACAACAGATAGAACAATAGAATGACAGACTGAAGGGTAGATAGAACAATATATAGAATGAACAAACGATGGATGGATGGATGGATGGATGGATGGATGGATGTACAATCGTATGGATGGATAGATAGATAATATGATAGATAAAATGATAGAAAATCGTATGGATAGAAAGAAAGAAAGAAAGAAAGAATGAACAAACGAACAAATGAACAATGGATGGATGGATGAATGGACAGACAGACAGACAGAAAATGTGATTAAATAGATAGAATAATAGACTGAACGATAGATTGAATGATAGAAAATCGGAAGGATGGACGGACGGACAGATAGATAGATAGATTAAATCAGATTGATAGAACGAACAAACAAATGGTGGATGGATGGATGGATGGATGGATGGATGGATGGATTCTAACCCTGCTTTTCAGAGAAACATTTGATTGTGAAAATACGTGTCTTTATAAAGGGAATAGTTCACCCAAAAATGAAAATTCAGTAATATAATAATTGTTCCAAAAGTGTATGACTATCTTTTTGCTACGTGAAAAAAAGACAGATTAGCCTCAGTGATCATTCACTTTCATTCTATGAAAGAACAAAAATTAAAGTGTAATTCAAGTGACTGGTGACTGAGGCTGACATTCTGCCTAACACCTTGTATGCACCACATCCACTTCACCACAGTCATGTAAATCTTACAGTTCATAACTGTTTGAATTAAAAATCTCTGCTTGGATCCATAATTAACACTTTAGGAGAGGTTTTGAGACCATAAAGAGAACAGACTGCAAGCACAGACAGAGATCTGCTCTCAGACTGAATGCCAATCAATAATAACAGGAGATGAGCCAAAATAAATGAGCCTGAATGTAGACATAGAATGTCTAAAAGAGACAGAGAGGTGAAGAGAAGAAATTCTACAGAGATGGAAAGATGAGGGAGAGGAAGGAGTGTGAGAAGATGAGCAAATGGTAAAGATAAACCACAGCAGAGCCGAGCCAAGCCTGCTGCACCAGGGCATGATGGGAAAGCAGACTGTGGCTTCCAGTGGCAGGGACAGATGCCCATCTGGCCAACAGCTGTGTATGTGTGTGTGTGGCTTGTTCCTAAAGAGAAAGGAATAGGCCACTGAGGTCAGCCCCTTACACATACACACACTTTTTGCATTTGGTTCAAAGCCAGCGTCAATGTTTCCAAACTGTACAACAGACATCCGTGTTTGTGCATCTGATTGTGTTGTTACTGAATGCAATATCAATAACTCTCTATGTTAATGTTACACAAAGGGAAGGACATGCATACTGTACTGAGCGTGACAGAATAAAAGGGAAAGAGGCTAGTGTGCGAGTGTGAAGAGGAGGGTGGAGGAGTGTATTTGAAGTTAGATAAGGCTGATTCAGTCTGTTATTATCTGTTTGGGGCTCATTATAAGTCGCCCTCCACAGACCAGGCAGGGTGTGGAACCAACACACCTCTCATTCAGTCAGCTAGTGCACTGAGACATATAGTCAAACAACATAATTTATTTCAGAGTAGTACACACACAAACATGCTACACAGTATAAACCATGCCCTAAATTATTTCACAATGCTACTGCATCACTGGGACAACCTTTTAAGAAAAGATGCAATCTTTATTCAGAAAACAGAACAAGAGTTATTTTACTATAGAGCTGCTCATCCGTGGCATCAATTGAACCCGGAAGGCTAATTCGTCATGGGTTCCGTCTGGATTTTCCTATGGGTTTTCCTATTGGTAGTTTTGGATTTATGAGTAGAATAAGGTTCTAGAACATAAATTACACCAAGTCATACCTCAAACATAAAATTTGAGGCTGCCGTGTTTTTAAAAAATGTATGTTGCAAGCAAGTTGCTAAATAAGGACTACAACTACCACAAGCATGTGAGTGTATGTGCCAAACAAAACGGAAAACTGTCATAGTCATTATTTAAGAACATGTTAGCAACACCTTTTTTTTTTTAAACACAGCGGCTTTAGGGCCTGGGTAGCTCAGTGGTAAAAGATTGACCCGGTTGCTAGGGAGGGTAGAGTCACATGGGGTAACCTCCTCGTGGTCACTATAATATGGTTCATTCTAGGTGGGGCACGTAGTGAGACGTGCATGGATGCTGCAGGAACAGCGTGAGTCCTCCACATGCGCTATGTCTCCTTGGCAACGTGCTCAACAAGCCACGTGATAAGATGTGTGGGATGATGTCTCTGACTTGGAGGCAGCTGGGATTCATCCTCCGCCACCCGGATTGAGGCAAATCACTACGCCACCACTAGGACTTAAAAGCACATTGGGAATTGTGAATTGCCATATGAATATGTGTACTGTCATTTATGTTATAGAATAAAATGTCCACGTATCTTCAAGCAGTGTTTACCACAGACCTTATTTTAACCATAAATCCAAAGCTGCCATTATAAAACCCCATAGGAAATTGCAGAGGGAACCCATGGTGCGAAAATGCTAATTCTCTCAGTGATTTTTGGACTACAACCTGACCAGATCTGTGGAATTACATTTTAAATCTAGCAGAGAGATTCAATGCAGCCCTGCGATGATCTTAAACACAACTTGAACATGTGCTGTGGTTTAGAATGTAGCTGCAAGATTATAGTACTGAACGCTTTCTCAGACACTTGAACAGTTTTCCAATTAATAAACCAAGCGTCTGCAGAGGAACAGGAACATTTCAGAAAACAAGGAATAAACAAACATCCAGAATCCAGCAATTTTGCTTAGCACACACGTTTTGACAAATTGTGCCATGGTGCTCATGTGGATGACACAAGTTTGAATCTAGCATGAAACATTTTCCGATTTCATTCCCTCCACTTCTCTCTATCGTTTCCTGTCCTCTCTTGATTTCCCAATAAAAGTGGCAAACAAGGCAAAAGAAAAATATTTGTAAACAAGTGAAAACAAGTCAACGAGGGAATACGAGTACTGGAAGAGGAAAAGAGGCTTGAGATTTCTGGTAGAGCCCGTTTTAGCTTCAAATTAACTCAAGGAAGTGGCTGTTTATGGGAACGTTTACTCATAAAACTGCACCCAGTCTCTCAAACACACGCAAAATGGTCACCGTGTTATGCATGGTCACTGTTATAGGCCATTCCCTGAAGCATAAAGTGGCGGTTTGGAGAGTAACCCACTTTACACATGAAGAGTCTGTCCGAGTAAGGCTACGTACATGTGTGAGTGTGACACTAAGAATGTGGCATTAATTGGTCAGTGGCGACGCCCCCTGCAGAGAACTTCCTTTTATTTGAACTCGACCCAGGACCAGATCTCTTTATTATGTCTTTTACACTTTCACTGTTTCCTTCGTTATGTTCCACAGGTCAACACCATACAACAATCAATGACATCCAGATAACATGGTAATGAGTGTGTGTGTGTATGTGGAGGTGGAGGTGAAAATCCACAGAAATGTGTTCTCAATTATTTTAAAATTTCAGAAGCAAATCCGGACCTCTCAACTGTGGCCTAACACACACACACACACAGCCTATATTTAAACACTAATCATTTAGATGCTATGGATGATGTCAATGCCTGAGAGGGCATCTCTGTCTTTCTCTTTCTATATATATTCATCTAGCAGTTATATTTCCATCACTGGTTTTAAACTCATTCCTGAGTATGCAAGGACAGCTAAGAAACTTCCAAACTCTCTACTACCTAAAGTGAGAGATAGACAGAGAGAAAGAGTGAGAAAGAGTCAATAGATGGAAGGAATGGGAAAGAAAGAGTCCATGCAGTTAAATCATTTCGATCGATTAAAATTTGAAATTAAATGAATTACATGACACGCTAATTAATTAATCGTATTAATCAGACTTAATCACATTTGAAAAATATTTGCAGAGAAAGCCCCCACAAAAAAAAAGAATAATTCAATATACAATTATTAAATAATTATATTTAAATAATTATAAATATAATGTACACTCACTGAGCACTTTATTAGGACCGTCTCGGGGTTACTTAACTGTAACCCTTGTTCCCTGATAAAAGCGAAAAGAGATGCTGCGCTGATTTAGCGCTTTGGGAACAACTGTGACCAGCTGTGAATGTGTGTGCAACATGTCAATGAATTTATAGCCTCTGCTGGTGAAATCATTGGATGCACCTGTAGCAGGGCTATAAATAGATATAAATAGGTATTTTGTCTGAAGAGTAGTCCTGGGGCATCCCAGTGCGGCAATGAAGCACAGCATCTCGTTCTGCATTTATCAGGGAACAGGGGTTACAGTTAAGTAACCTGAGACGTTCCCTGTCAAAAAGCTACACTTTGATGCTGCGCTGATTTAGCGCTTTGGGAACGAGAATACCTATGCTGCCGCACTGTGGATGTCTGGACCCCTTACGGTTATGTAGTTGTGCTCACAAGAGCGCGAGAGGTCTCAGACATGAGCTTGTGATGTTGACTCTGGACATAAGAGCCCGGAGTGGCACGAATATCCAAACTGATACCTACTGGCAAAGCTTGACTGCATGCCTCATAGGCCAGGGCAATACCGTCCCTCACCCAATGCGACATATTCTGCTTGGTGGTGGCCACCCCACTGTTAAGGCCCCCATGGCAAACGAATAGTTGCCCTGACTTACGCCACTGGCTAGTGTGATGGACATAAGTCTGAAGGGCACGGACTGGACAAAGTCTGTGAAGTCTTTCCTGCTTCGGCAATGTAAACAACGATGAGCAGAAGGCTTCGAGAGTGACCGGATGTACAGTCGAGAAAGGAACCTTAGGCAGGTAGTCAGGATGAGGGTGCAAAATTGCTTTAGCCATTCCTGGGGCAAAATCTAAGCAGGCTGGCAAGACAGACAGAGCCTGTAGATCCCCAATTCTTTTTAGAGAAGTAATTGCCATAAGAAAAACCATTAGAGAGTCAGAAGTTTATCAGACGCTGACTCTAAAGTTTCGAAGGGGGTTTCAACCCATGAAGGGATCCTGGTCCTAGCAGGAGGTTTCAGTCGCATGGCTCCACGAATGAAGCGAGCGAGCAGAGGATGTCTCCCCAACAGCACCCCGTCAATCAAGGTGTGGCAAGCCAATAGAGCGGCCACAAAAACCCTGAGAGTGGCAGGGCATGTGCCTGCTGACAATTTTTCCTGCAGAAAGTCTACTGCACCATCTTTCAAAGACACCCCATTTATTGGTGTAACTTCTTCTAGTAGAGGGAGCCCTAGCACTTAGAATGGTCTCGATAACTTCAGGAGAAAACCCAGTGTCCCTCAGTTGGTACCCTTCAGGGGCCAAATATCAAGGTTCCACAGCTCAGGCCGGGGATGAAATATTGTCCCCTGCACCTGGGACAGAAGGTCCCTCCTGTCCAGAATCGCACAAGGCAAGCCGTAGAGGAGAGACATTATCTCCGAGAACCATACCCTGTTTGGCCAACGTGGCACTATCAGTAAGAGGCAAGACCCTTGCTGGCGAACTCTGGCCAAGACTCCCGGGAGCAGAGAAACCGGAGGAAACGCATACAGGCACATTCTGGGCCATGTATGTGCCATCGCGTCCAGACCCAGGGGGGCATTGCAGGGGGGCATTGAAGTAGAGGGGACATTGCGCTGTCTGTTGGGAGGCCAAGAGATCCACTTCCGCTCTGTAAAATCTCACACAGATTTGTTGCACTACCTCGGGGTGGAGTTTCCACTCCCACATCGGTATTTTCTGTCTGGACAGTAAATCTGCTCCCACATTCAGGCATCCAGGGATATAAACTGCTCTGATTGACAGGAGCTTGCCCTGGGCCAAAGGAGAATCTACCGTGCCAGTCTGTTGAGCTGTCGTGAACGTAGACTCCCTTGATGGTTTATGTAAGAGACTACTGCTGTGTTGTCCACCCGCACCAGGACATGGCAGCCTCTCAAATACTAGAGGAAGTATTTCAGAGCCAGAAATACCGCCATCAACTCGAAGCGGTTGATCTGCCAATTGAGCTGATGACCCTCCCATTCCCCTTGAACTAGACGACCACTTAAGACCACACCCCAGCCCGTCAGGGTGGTGTCTGTTGTTAGCAATTTGCGACAGCAAGACGCACCTAGAGTGGAACCCAAAGTGAGGAACCGGGGTCTGAACCACATAGAAAGGGTATGAAGCACGCTGTGTGTAACCCTTATCTGCCTTAGGGGACTGGCCCTTGGATGAAATCCCCTCGCTTTGAGCCACAACTGAAATGATTTCATGTGCAGAAGGCCCAAAGGGATCACCAAGGACACAGATGCCATGAGACCTAGTATTCGATGATACTGACGAACAGTGCAACCTGGGCCTAGCCTGACTTTTCTCAGGGTGTTCTGAATTGACACGATTTGAGCGGGAGACAATTGTGCCCGCATCATGATTGAACTCCATACAACGGGCAGATAGGTAATTTTCTGAGTGGGAGAAAGAACGCTCTTTTTTGACGTTGAGTCTCAGACCCAGAGAAACCAGATGAGCTAAGACGATATCCCTGTGCTGAACTGCCAGTTCTTGTGACTGTGCTAGTATCAGCCAGTCATCTATGTAATTCAGAATGTGGATGCCCCGGAGTCGCAAAGGAGCCAGTGCTGCATCCATGCATTTTGTGAATGTGCGAGGTGATAGGGCTACGCCGAATGGAAGAACCCGGTATTGGAAAGCTTCGCCCCCGAAAGCGAACCTCAGGAACTTCCTGTGTTGTGGCAGAATTTCTATATGAAAATATGCATCCATGAGATTAATTGTGACCAACCAATCATGATGTTGGATTTGAGACACGACCGTCTTGACAGTTAGCATCTTAAACTTGAACGCCCGGATTGAGCGATTCAAGCCTCAAAGTCTAAAATCAGACCCAACCCCCCACCCTTCTTGGGAACCAGGAAGTATCTGCTGTAGTAACCTGACTCTTTCTCTGGAAGGGGAACATGTTCTATGGCCCCTTTGACCAAGAGATTTTGCAGTTCTTTCCACAGTAGACGTACTTGTTCCAGTTTCACGGTAGTGGAGACCACACCATTGAAACGGGGAGGACGGCGATCGAATTGAATTCTGTAGCCATTTTCTACTGTTCTTAGAACCCACATAGAAACACCTGGCAGTAGCTTCTGTGCTGCCAGGTTCTCAGAGATGGGTATAAATTTTGACACTTATTGTTGAGGGGATGTCGAGTATTCCGCGTCCTGGACTAAGAACACCCAACATTTTGCTGGAAACCTCTAACTCCCGAAACACCAGAGGTGGCGGGAATGGAGAGGTTTCGTGGGGGTATCGGGAAGGTACAGGTGAATGCTTCACACGCCCCTACCCAAGGGGGGCTACCCCCACAAGGCTGGGCGCAAGACAGTCAGGGTTTTTTCCTCTTTGAAATGACTGCCCTGAGGTCTTGCTACTGAGGGCGACGAGCTGGCCTCCAGTCCCCCCATAGGAATATGCATTATTACAATCCAGGGACATGATTAATTGCATTATATACAGTATATTAATTAATTGAATTTTTATTCATTGCAGTTTTTTTCTATAATTAATTGCACTGCATTAATGCATTAAATTAACAGCCCAAATTTTTACACAAAATTTTATAAAAAATGCAGTCATTGTTTTGATTTCCTAGAAGGATACTGGCCTCCATACACATGCAACATGATGAGGTCATGTGACAATGTAGCATACTACTGTTTGAAAATTGTATTATGGTTTATCTAAAAAAAATAGCAGCTGGAATACAGTGTATGCTGCACATTATGCAGTAAATTGTAAGCATGTAATCCATTTTGAACAAAGCCATAGCAACTGTCTGTCTCTTTATGGTATGAAAGAGTACAGGCTGCAAACAGAGCTACTCTTTTCATTGCAAACTAATTTTTCTACAGGAGTATTATACTCAGACACAAATTCACTCTTTGCTTTTTTCAGATTAAAGCAGAAAAAAAATACAACAGCCACCCATTCTATCTTATATGAGTGTTGTTGTACAAAAACACAAATGTTAATATTGTTTGTCTGAGTTTGTCTACAAAAGCACAGCTGGAGCACAATGTGATCAGACAGAAATCCTGGAAAAGCACTCACACACACTCAACCCATAACGTCAAGTGGAAAACTGTCCTATAAATATCTTGTGTACAGAATGTAAACATATTCACTGTGGTCCAGCCATGCACTCTAAATACTGCCAATATATTGGCACAACACTGAATCAGTCACTCTAAAAAAAAAATACAATAGAAGTATTTGTAATGCTTACATACATTACTAAGGTTGTTCACACTCTAGCCCAGCGTGTTTTCCACCAACGTCATTCAGATCGATAAAAAACGATCAATGCATCCAGTCGATCTGAATGCAAATGCATCTATATGATGAAAACTAGTCAAAAGTTTTAAAACTATGTCAACAAGATCACTCTGAATATTCATATATATGACATTTTGACTTGCATTTATAATGTGACATGTTTATTGCTTTGAAAGAGGGAAGAGCGAGAGAAAGAGAGGATCTCTTTTTCTGACTGTGTCCTTTTAGAAACAACAGGCCAGATGTCACAGCCTGTGCCAACATCCTGTAAAAGCGTTATGCCAGTGGTTTCAAGCTGGCGCTGGGTGATGCCAGACGTTCAGTGGCCAAAATGCTATGACTGAGAGTGGTTATGGCAGAGTGCCATTAAATTAAACACATAGAAAAATGCATGTTTACAAACACCTCGCAGGCTCTGAACTAGCTGACATCAGGAAAAAGTGAACAGGTCATACATGAATGCCACACACATTAACAGTGGTACAGTTGCATATAAGCAGAACAAAGAGGTTTGTTAAAAGCCTGCCAGAAAAGCACTGCAGCTGTTTGACAGGCAACAAAACTAAATGTATATAAAGTATATTTATTTATTATTTTGTCTTTTTCCAGTTTTATTGGATAGAAATAACAGAAAGATAACAGGAAATTAGGAAATCATTGGGGAGAGAGGGGGAATAGAAGGGACTCAAACCTGTGTCTCCTACTTGAGCCCCACGGTTAAATATGTCTGACGCATGCATATTAACCACTAAGCCAAGACTCAACCAGGTATCAACAGTTTAATCACAACCCCCAAAATACTGTACACCCCCAACCCCCCAAAAGAAAACAAAAAAAACAGCTCAAAGTAAAACAGTAAAGGTGCTCTTCTGCCACCTAGTGGTGAAAAAAGATTATTGCAAAATTCTGTAAAACAAGGATCACCAATGAAAAGAAACATTAGAATGCATTTTCAGTCAATATTTGATGCAAGATCATATGATCCACCTCTTTTATATTATTTTCAATATTTCATATGTAATAGTAACATGGGAAATCCTATAAGTTTAACAGAAACTAAAAACAGGAACTAAAATCATATAGCTACATCATGTATACAGGATATATATATATATATATATTGCCCTAACCCTCCCATATCCACAAAAGCTATGAATACAGAAATTAAATCTACAGGTATGCTCACATTAAATATTTTATTTCCACATAAGTGGGGTCTAGCCTTTCATGCCTTTCATGATTCACCCATCAAGTCAAATAGTGTTCTGTTATTTTGTTCCCTTTTCTTTTGTTCTACATTTTCTTGTGTATCTTGAATGTAAATATGGAATACAATGCATCTCTAAGCTTAAAAGTATTCACATGCCTTCACTAGCTGAAATTTCTCACAAAGGCCTTTTAAAAACAGAAAAGTAGCTTGCTGTGACAGTACTATGGTATTTGGATTTAAACTATGCTATTTAAATTATATTCTAAGGTATGTGAAATATTTTAGTAGTCCGAGTTATCTGGTCATTTGTGACATTTTGACTTTGACACAGATTTTTTTCTTTAATGTGCTATATGAATTCAAACTAAATTAAATTAATGCATTATTTCTATAATATTAGTTATTAGTTATTAGCCTTAAATAATTTTCTGACTGTACCCATGAGTAGACAACTTTACTGAGTTGGGATTGTACTAGTGAAAATGTTTTTCCTACTCCATAACATATATTGTTTTCTTTTTCATGAAGCTCTTAATGATTTAAGTAATCTTTAGGAATATTTGAAGTCAAACTAGGCCCGTTTATTTATTTAAAATCATTCATACAGGACATTACACAGGAGGACATCTTTGTCCATAAAACATCTATGAGGTCCAGAATTTTTTACTTGCTCTTATATTTAAAGTGCAATCCCATAAGCATAGGTAAGACTATGAAAAGCTTCCTTATTATGTGGCTAGTCTTAAGTCTTTACTTCGTCAATGCTGTTTAGCTGTTTGAGACGTTTGATTTCCTACATAGCGTTTTAAACAAATTCTGACAATTCTGGGTAGAATTCAAATGGGTCGCCAATAGTTTTGTGGTAAGCACTGAGATATTGAGAGAAGCCCAGATGACGCATGCTTCAGAGATACAGTAGGATAGAGCAGAGCACATCACCCAAATCATTTTGTGATAGATTGTGCAACATTTACTTAACTCCCGCTTCAGTTCCATTAGAAACACCTGCAATTCTGAACAAAAACATTCAGGGCTGGAATAAAATTATTCGGGGCATGAGCCCTAGCAAAGCCCCTGCCAAAAGAAATATTTGGATACTTAAACATACAGTATAAAAATGTCATTATGGTTTTGAAGAAAGAAAGTACAAGCACCTTTCTGGTTATCATATGTAGGTGGAACATGTCCATGGTTCATGTGGTAAACTATACTTGTGGTTGCTCTGCTAGGAAAACTGTGTGAACTAGAGAGGAACTGACTTCATACATCCACAATAAATTAGCTTGAGACAAGTTGGTTAAAAAGTATCCATACAATGGCCAAGGAGAGTTAGTTGTGAGAACTGTTCTAGGATCATTTGTTTGCAGATGCTACTTGATATAATATTCTGTTATCTAATGTAATCACATACATTTGAGGTCTAAATACTTTTCGGGGCCAAATGTACAGTGCATTGCCTGTGGGTGGCAGTGTAGACTCATACGATCAATTCCTAACAGCTGACACCAGACACGTTTTGTATTGAAACAAATATCTGTTCATAGATTTAGATTTATTATAACTAATAATCAGAATAAACAATTTTTCCAGCAAGTCATATAGTTATCTATCTTTTCTGTAGGAGTTTGGCACAACTTGGTGCATTAACACAGAATGTGTGATCACAGAAGTGTGTAACAATCACAACAGATGCAGAGATTGACAGCTCCCACACTTATATCTGCTGTTTCATGTGGTCCGTTTGCCCTCTATAGGTGGTAAAACCAGCAAAAAACACAACACACACACACACAGGTGACAACACACCTGTCTTGGACAAATGAGTTACGCAAACACACACTTCCAGAGACAAAAATACTTTTGACACCAACAGATGGCAAGCTTTCAGTTACCACAAAGCATTTAAAAATGCACACACTTTTATGCATCTTAAATCCAAACATCTTGAAACAAACATTAGATTGCGGTACATGACAGAAAAGTTATGCAACAACTATGATGGGACAGATGCAAGTTTACCCACACTCAAAATCATCACTTACACTGGCGGCCAAAAATGTGGAATAATGTGCAGATTTTGCTTTTTCGGTAGGAAATTGGTACTTTAATTCACCAAGTGGTATTCAACTGATCACAAAGTATAGTCAGGACATTACTGATGTAAAAAACAGCCCCATCACTAAAAAAAATATATATATTAGACAGTCCCAATTTCCAGCAGCCATCACTCCAACACCTTTTCCTTGAGTAATCATGCTAAATTGCTTATTTGGTACTAGAAAATCACTTGCCATTATATAAAACACAATTGAAAGTTATTTGGTTTCTTATATGAAGCTTAACATTGTCTTTTTGCTTGTTTTTAAGTTGCCTCAATATGCAACAGACTGTCAATATTGGCAAAAAAGAAACAGCTTTCTCTAGAAACTCATCAGTCAATCGTTGTTTTGAGGAATGAAGGCTACACGATGCTTGAAATTGCCAAAAAACTGAAGATTTCATAGAAAAGTGTACACTACAGTTTTCAAAGACAAAGGACAACTGGCTCTAACAAGGACAGAAAGAAATGTGTAATGTCAGATGTACAACTAAACAAGAGGATAAGTACATCAGAGTCTCTAGTTTGAGAAATAGACGCCTCACATGTCCTCAGCTGACAGCTTCATTTAATTCTACCCGCACAACACCGGTTTCACGTACAACAGTAAAGAGAAGACTCAGGGTTGTAGGTCTTATGGGAAGAAATGCAAAGAAATAGCCACTTTTGAAACAGAAAACAAAAAGTAAAAGTTAAAGTGGGCAAAGAAACACAGACATTGGACAACAGATCATTGGAAAAGAGTGTCATGGAATAAAAGTACAAATTTCTTTCCAAAAGAGCAAAATCTGTACATTATTCCAAACTGCTGGCCACCAGTGTACATTTATACAGACAGAGACAGCAACCCAAATTGCAAAGCGAATGAATGCAATAGGGGCTGAGAAAAATAGAAAACACATAGAGAATACGAGACTCACTCGCTGGGAAAAATGTTAGAAATTAGTAACAGAATTTACGGGCAAATCTGGTTGGAATGCAATGGAAAAAAGTAAGAACTGTTTGACCTAAATAATAATATTACATTTATAGATGGCAGCCAATAATGTAAATTACCATACAATCCAGTTTCTGAAGGAAAAGGAGATTTGTAACATTCATGAATACTAATATAAGCAGTGAGATCAAGTTTTAAAGAATTATGGTCTGTGCAGACCATTCTGTTCTTGAATTCATTAAGATGAATTGATGTGTGTTGCATAACTGTCTGTAATTGTGGGAAAGGCAGTTTGCAGAATTTGTTTAATTGCTATCAGGTCTGGAAAATCCCTCCAAGAAATGCGGTCCAAGAAATGTACTGTGGATAATAGAGTCATTGATTATAAATTAAAATGTGCTCAGATAAAACACCAGATTTGAAATTGTTGAAATTGCAGGTAACAATAATTATCTGTAATGTTGGCAAAGCTATAAATCTACCCATAGGCCCTTCCTTTGATGCAAAATCATTCAGTACTCACAAATACAACCATGTTTGTTTTCTAGCATGGTAGGGACTTTCTACTGACTTCTATTGTTTTTATACAGAGCTAATGATAATTTCCATTCCCAACCCTAAACCTCAACTTCTACCAAACCTTTTTACATGTTTACATTTTCATTAAGACCTTCTTTAGTATTTTTATTAAGCTGTTTTCCTCATGGGGACTAGCTGGTGGTCTCTGGTGACCCTAAGGTTGAGAAGCTCTGGCATACACAAACTAAAGGAAAATCCCCTCCAGATCCTTCTCTTTGATGCAAACAGAGCGAAGGTGAGTCCAGGATTATGAGGCCACACACAATTCAGCTATTTCTGTTTATGTGAACGACTGGACATAATCTCTGACAATAACTCGACACACATGATGAATGCCACATGGAGCTCACACCGACAGATGGCCGCATTTACAAACAGGTGCATTCTCAGATATCTCTACCCAGTAACATACAATGAGTACCACTGATGTGAATGCATGTTAGACTCTTGCGATATAGGTCACCCTCGTCACCCTCTATTACATTTTGAAAATACGCCACTCGTAGAACAAACTCAGACTTTGTTCACCTAGGGAGCTTTTGTTTGCTAAAGAGAAAGAAGGTTTGGCTTCTTCCATTGTATTAACAAGGCTTTAGGCATTCTGATTGGATTTTGGTGCATTGCTATACAGTGACTTTGGTGTTATAGGTGGTTGCTTACTGGTAAAAAGGCAAATCACAAGAGTTTCTATGATATTCTGGGCCTTAAATATGGCTTGAGTACCTCCTTGTAAATCTAAGTTGTTTTTTTGTTTGTTTTTTGGTATATCGTCTGGTTGATAGAAACGTAAAAACACATCTCTTGCCTATAAGCCTCAAATTGTAAAGAATCAGTGATGTCCGACGTAAAAACGGTGCAGCACGAGTTCCACACCAAAGTTTAATATTAAGGGTTAATGGAAGAGATAGAAACATCTGAGTGTGAGATAACCTCAAATCCGTAGAAAGAGCAAAGAGTCATAACTCCTAAACTGAGGCGAGCAGGAAAGAGGATAGAATTGCAGAGTATCCTGCGAGTTGTAATTCAGTGAAATAAAGGAACGCGTTGTCGAACAGTAAGATGGGGTGATGGGATGGTGTTTCTGGAGCCCATCTGGTGGATGGTGTGAATGTGTCGGGTTGAAGTTGTCTGGAGAAAGATTCAGCCCTTGCACAGACGGTGAGATGACACCAGTGTTTGAGTCATACAAAGGAGGGCGGAGGTGGAGGTCAAGGACACCACTGGGACGGGACTTTCATTTACCCTGTGGAAATAAATATGAGCTTTTGTTTCATAATGTTTCCTCTCCTTCCATCTCCTCCCTCTGCTCCGTCTCCTAACCTCGCAACCCTGCTGAAAAGACCAGCATTGCTGGACACCATCATATTTACATTAGAGCTCAACAGATCTGGGTTTTTAAATGGCCGATGCCGATATCAAGAGAGCAGGGTGGCTGATATAATACTATATATACAATGCACAGTGAATATGAATGTTACTAATAGTTGCCCTATTGCTCTCATATGGATCCAGTGAGAGCAGCAATCTACTGACCACTTCCAATTTACTCGGCCCGGATCACCTCCTTGAAGCGTCAATGACTAAAGAAGATACAGGAACTACAGTAGCATATGTTGTTTTTTTGGATGCTGGTCCTCAGAACTGAATGCTGGTGTGCTGATGTGTCGCCAGGCTTCTTAACCTTAGCCATCAGGCATACCTTGGTCAAACAACTTTGTCAGCTATATTTTGCTGATACGCAGCATGCTTGTCAGCAATAGCCATGCTTTGATTAGCACCAAACCTGCACTACTAAACATAACAAACCAACCTAGACCAGCATAAAAATTCCTGCTAGTCTAAGCTGGTCTTTTCAGAAAATAATCTTTTCAGACAAAATAAAAAAAAATATTTTATGCAAGGACAATGAATGGTGACTGCAGCTTTCAAGATTCAAAAAGAATGTATAAGTACCATAAACATATTATAAAAGAGGTCCACATGAGTCAAGCACTATATTCCAAGTCTTCAGAAGCCATACAAGAGCTTTTGTGAGGAACCTATTGGACACAATTTATAGTAGGTGACTTTAAAATAACTACTATGTACTTAAGCATTTGATACATTGTACTTATTATTTGTCTATGACCATGGGAACCCTGAGTTATCCACAAAAACCTTCTGACCTATCCAAACTATCTCCACACTATCTCTCCTTAACACGTTTTTCAGAGTTCATAGAGTGATGTTTGATTTGTGAACAAAACATACTTTGGAATTGGATCTTTGGTTGATACAGTCACTAAACTGGTTTGAACGGTTAGTTTTCACAAACCAATCTGGACCAGCAAAGACAGACCAGCAAAGCTATACTTTCTTCTCTCATATTTCCTTCCTGTTACCTCACAGCTAATTACGAGAGCAGAATCAGGGGCAGAAAGTGTCCTTAAGGTCAGTACTCTGGAGGAGGGGTCTGAGCTTCACTCAGAGAGATGCTCCTCTCTGAGGGCTCTCAGAGCTGCCTACGGGGAGAGCGTTAGAAAAACTATCCCTTTCATCTCCTCCGGGGCTCCCTTCTGATCCCTTGCTCTTTTATATATTTTATTTTCAAGACACTGTTTGTTGACTCATAGTCTCTGCAGTCCAGTACACTGTTTGCTGTTTATCTCTCCTATCTCAGTGCACATTCACTACTTAGATTCCAACTGCACAATCCTGTGTGAAAGGGAAGACTTAGCCAGGGAGGGGGACAAGATGATGTAATGCACATGAATTTATTATTCCATTGTTTTGCACTGCTTGAGTGTGCAAGTATAGAACCCTGTCCAGAATTGGTAAGCCAGAGCAAGGCTTAAAGGAATAGCAAATTCTGCCATCATTTATTTACACTTATGTCATTTAAAACCCATGTGAATTTTTCCAGTACACAAAAGGATATATTTGAATGAATGTCCTGTTGGCTGAATTCAATACAATGGTAGTTGAAAAGCTTAAAAATTATCCAAACGTTTCAGAGAAGTAGTCCATGCAAACCCTGTGTCATATTCCAAGTCTTCTGAGGGCATATAATAGGTTTTGGTGGGAAACAACACAAAATCGAGTTGATTTAGTTAGTTGGACTATTCGTATGAGACTTTTGGGTCTTTTTTTAGCTTTAAAATGAGTCCCTATTAACTCCCATTGTATTGAAATCAGCCTGAGAAGACATTCTTTTGTGTTTCCAGATGAAAGAAAGTCATACATGTTTGAAACGACATGAGGGTGAGTAAATAATGACATAATTAACATTTTTGTTTAACATTTCCCTTTAAGTTCCCTTTTGGTTCCCATAGCTCAATGGGCAGTGCATGGTGCAAGCAACGGCAAGATCATGGGTTCGATTACCAAGAAACACTCAAACTGATAAAAAGTTTACATTAAATGCACTATAAAGGCGGTTTTACATGGGACGCGGTCACAGCACTTTCCCTATTCATTTTCAATGAGAGAGAGGCGGCTTTGTTGTGCACGACTGTTTGCGGCGCACACCGCGCAAGATAAAACATTTTAGATTCCTGCGGCTGCCACTTTTCATTGACCAATCAGAGCTGAATTTATTCATAACCAATTTAGTGCAATCACTTACATGAAAACTACTACAATATTTACAGTAATCGCCTCATAGTATCTGCAGTATCTGAGCTGAAGCAGTGGGTAGCATTATTGCACTTCTACTGACGTGTTTCGCGCCGCTTCACTTGTGAATGAAAAACACATGCACAAACGAGAAGTGGCAAGATCGCAAGCAAAGCCTGCCACCCACCACGTCCTGTGTAAAACCGCCTTAAGTCACTTTGGAGAAAAGTGTCTGCCAAATGTATATCTGTAATGTAAATGTAAATGTAAGCTCATGCGCAGTTCAGCAATGACAGATAGTGACGACCTCATTCCATAGCTGAAGTGAATACCCAAAAACATATGTTTCACTTCTGTGAAACAGTGATTTTAAACAGGTTTTGATTAAGGGTTTAGGAAACAGGTTAAACTTTATGGTTAGGATTAGGTTAAGGCTTAAACTTATATAAAAAAAGGATTTAGGAAAGAGGTTAAACTTTATGGTTCGGATTAGGTTAGGGCTTATACTTATATAAAAATAAAAAACATTACATAATTCATTGGTTCGTAAATTTTTCTCTATTGGAGTAAAATTCGTACATACAGAACTATGCAAAATATCTTGGGCACATAAGGTGTTTCACAAAAACATTTATCTTAAGACATTTATGTATATTAGTGTCAATATGAAATATACATTTTAGACTCCCAAACTTTACTTTTGTAAATAGAATAGAAGAACAGAGAGCCCTATAACAGATAGCATGACCCCAAAGACCCCCTACCAAGCATTGAGTCAGTCTGAGATTAAATAAAGAGACAGAAGCAATTGAGACAGCCTAAACCGATAGAATAACTGTGGCAAATCACCCAAAAAGCTTGGAACATCCTATCTGCCAACAACCAAGAAAAACTGTCCATGAGTGCCTAGAAGATTTGGTGCTGTTTTCAAGGCAAGGGTGGTCATGCCAAACATTGATTTAGCTTTTTTATGTTTACTGGACTTTGCATGACATTAATTGATAAATGAAAACTATTTATGGCAGTATTTTTGAAGACATACTTACTATGCATAATTTTTCACCAGTGCCTAAAACTTTTGCACAGTACTGTATTTGTATAGCAAACACATATGATTTCACCATTTTGTACCACTATTATGAATTGTCATGGCACTGGGTTGGAAGTTTTGTTTACTGGTTGAGAGCATACACACAAACTGAATGGCCCAATTTTGGAAATAACTGAGAAAGTTATTTGATTTTAAAATATAGTTATCAATTCCAAACACTGTCTGAATATAGCCAGAGAATCATTCAAGGGACTAATTGACTTGGACTGACCTTAAAAGGGACTTATTGTTAAGCCAGAAAACTTGGAGGACTACCAGACTATAGTTTAAAACATATGTTGTGCTGGACATAACATGGCTTTGCTGCACCAAACCTGGATGGATGGATATCAGAAGTGTAAAAGCTCTTCATTCTACAGATACACTCAGCTAAAAACCTAATCAAAACATTCATCGGGCTCTTTTTTGGCTATGCGCTACAAGCATGCTCAACATCTTATCCAATATTCATGAGAGCTCAAATTCTAAGAGAAATTTTCATGCCAACGCAAAGCGCAAATGGTCGTAGCTGGGAGTGATAGCGCTACTGTGGGTGTAGGCACACAAACTGTGGGTGTATTGTATGTAAATGAAGTGGTGCAAAATGCAATTTGCTATTTTTCAAAGAAACTGGTCATTGTGCTAAGACCTTTCAATACCACCTCTTAACTCAGTGCAAAGTCCAAATTCAGTTCCTGCACTTGCAGTTTGAAGATTCCACCAGCAGTTGGTAATAAAATTAATGTCCAAACTCTTAAAATATAGCAGAAGTTGTAGCCATTTTGAGAAAAAATAATCATTATGAGATTGTGTTAAACTATCTAAAGGTCATGGCTTATTTTTTAATTATTATTATTATTATTGTGTTTATATTTACAATTGTATTTATGATCTAATTTACATTGGTATTCTCCTGCTGTTGTCATATACTAGTGATGTTTAAGTCACTGCAAAAGGGGATGGTGGAGGAAGTTGGAGAAAGTAAAATGTATGGATTTTGTATGATTTTTTGACCACTAAATTATTTTGATTATATTTTCATTATGTTTGAAGTGTAATTTGAATTTAGAAATATATTTGGTTGAATTTTTTTAGTATTTCAATAAATAAAAATTGACCAGTAGAAGTGGTGCGCGCCGATACGATCACTGTTAATACTAGCCATGATTTATTTGTGTGTCAGTAGGTGATAATGATTAATTATACTTTCATTCTCTATAATTTAAAGGAACATTTATCCAAATTCTGACGAGAATCAAATTTTCTATCCGTTTAAAGAATCGTGTCACAATCATTGATATATGGCTGGCATTCATCTAGGATGCTGTTAATGCACAAAAGAACGTAAGTTTATCTTTCTATTCCCTTATTTTATTGCATAAAGTCCATTTACCCTACCAACTTCTTATGAATGTGCTGTCTTTCTTTAAGCCTTTCACACGTACGATCAAACCAGTGTGAATACACTAGGCTGGGCTCAGACAAGTACGATCAAACAGGTGTGATCTGCAGTCATGCTGCTGTTAACCAGCAAAATCGGTTGTCATAATGAGGCAACTGCTCAAATAGTCTTTTCAATATCACAATATTTTTATTTTTATATGTTTCAAACTTTAAAACAATCCCTAAATAAAAGTGAAAAGTCATTACAGTCAGAGCACACTGTTTAGACGCAGTGCTGCGGCCATGTTTTCTGACATCAAAGAATATACAAACGGGTCAGTCCATTCCAGCCTTCTCCCATTCCGTCTATCACAACCACTTCTAAAAGGGCTAGGTTAGAACCTTCTATGCTCCTCCTTTTGTATGCTTCTATAACAATACAAACTCAGAATCCTATCTTGCAGTGCAATGAAAATATGGAGGCAAGTGCATTCGCAATTGTATCTTATCTATCATTATCAATCAAACATCAAAAAAACACATTATATGTTTGATAATATATAATCTGACCTTCAGTGCACCCACTGTGATATAATCTGTCCTCCAGTGCATCTGCTTTGAAAAGGTTCAATCATTGGTGCTTGAGTGAATGGACTATATAATAGGATGCAGACGCTGGAATAACCAGAGAAGAAACTAAGATTTAAATTGCACTTGGTCCAGCCTTTTTGTGCCAAACCCACTTGTGCCTAGACTTAAAGCATGCTTGCAAATACCAAAACTTAATGGCCATGCCCATTTACTTTGCGCTTATGACTAAAGCATTGTGTTGCGCTCAATGCTTGTGCTCTTAAAATAAGGCCCATCGACAAATTGTTAACATGACAACATGTGGCAAATGTCCAGCTAGGGAAATGTATCTAGTCTGGCTAAATGGAAAACGATAACATTTGTAGAAATCTTATGTCTCGCTTTGTTTTCATTTAGCAGATTTTCCACTTTTTTTCTCTCTGCCTCTCTAACGAGGTAACAAATCTGGCAATCCAACCAGACCGACCAACTCCCAAATGAAATCAGCATCAGCTCTGGCGCTGATGAGCCTGTAATGTCTCGCCCATCTCTTATACGAACTTCTGATTTTCAACACAGTGTGCGGATCAGACCCAAAGGGCCCAGAGTTGATGTTATCTGATCAGTTACAGGCTATGCGTCCCAGGAATGAAATGTGAAATAGAATAGTCCCTCCCAGTCTTATTCTTGCTCCAGATTTATTCAGATAATTGAATTAAGAGTCTTATATAAGGGGAGTATTTTTCGACAACAGAGCTCTCATGGGTTCTAGAATGCAGCACATGACAAAGACGTGAGAACAATGTTGTTAATTAAAATAAAGCAAACAGAAAGCCCAGAAATAACACAGGCTACCTCAAACAAGCTTGTCAGTGCTAATCAATCAAGAAATATATTTCAGCCTATTAAATATATATATATGAAAACTATTATATATATATATATATATATATATATATATATATATATATATATATATAGTGAGGATTTTTTTTCTTAACGTCATGAATAGTTTTCATTTGTCAATTAACTTCATACATAGTGCAGGTATCGGATCAGTGCATCCCTAGTCCCCATAATTCACATTGTTTAAAACACATACAGAAAAAATGCAGAAAGGGGTAAGTTTAGGGTTAGGGGATAGAATCTATAGTTCCTACAGTATAAAAATCATTATGTCTGTGGAGAGTCCTCATAATGATAGCTGCACCAACATGTGTGTTCTGGTCCGCAGTATGTATGTGGGTCACTGGAATGGGTCGGATGTCTTCTATCTCATGACTATTTATCACACACTGAGAATGCATCTGAATTACAACCATCAGAACACTAACGTCTCACAATGTGTCTCACTGGTGTGAGATCTGTGGATGAGGGCCACACATGGAGGAAGAGAGAGAACAAGGAACTGAGATTGAAAGTAAGAGGAGTGAAAGAAGCAGAGAGAGAGAGAGAGAGAGAGAGAAAGAACAGATCTGGCTGACTGAATGTTTTCCAGATGTGTGAATGGTAAACAACTGGTTTGTCATAAAAATTTGTGGCATTCAGAATCCCAGAGTCCTCCGGAACCATGACCAGAACACGGACACGCATGGATAGATCCACAATTATTCACATTCATGCATACACTTTGTTGCTGGTTTATGTCTGATATCTGTAGTTGAGTATTTCCAGAAACTTAATACCAGAAAAGAGAAATCAAGTCATCATATGCTTTGAAATGTTCTCTGTGTTTTGCGTACATAGTGGGAACCAAATGTCCCGACAAGGATGGTATATCTGAAATCACCTACAGTACATTGTGGAAATCAGCCAAAAGTCTCCATGAGGAAATGGAATAATATACTAAATAATGTCTTAATTAAAATGTAAAAGTAGAGGGTTAGATTTAAAGTTTGTGTATAATGAAATTAAATATCAATACAAATCAGGATACAAAACAACAAAAGTCCATGGATAGTGATATAAATTGTGCATGCATATTTTTATTTATTTATTGAGGAATTTTGCTTGATTTTGCATTGAATTAATTTCCAAACTCAAATTTCATATGGGGTTAAAGTTGGTGAACTGGAATTTCCAGCATTGATCTATAGGAAGCTTGTTTTTGGCACCATTCGGAGTAAATTCTATAGACTGTTGTTTGTGAAAATCCACGGAGATCCACAGTTACCCCCGCCGCGAGGCCCCACCCGCTGGTATGTCCGACAAAATTATTCCCCTGGTCCCCCACGCCCGGAATCTGGACATCCGACATGGCTACACGATTCAGTTCGGCAGGCACCCGCACAGGTTTGCCGGCGTCCAAAACACCGGATGCCAACAAACCCGGACGCACCCGCCAGGAGTCACCGGGGTGAAGGGCCTTGTCCCCTTGCATCTTCATGAAGGTCACAGAGGCTGCACTTGCCCCGTTAAGGGAAGTGGGTGTCCGCATTCTCAACTACCTCGATGACTTAGCTCACTCTCGGAATGTGTTGTGTACACACAGGGACCTGGTGCTCACGCACCTCAGCCTGCTAGGGCTTTGGGTCAACTGGAAAAAGAGCAAGCTCCTCCTGGTTCAGAGCATCTCTTTTCTCGGTTTGGAGTTGGATTCAGTCTTGATAATGATGCGCCTCATGAACGAGCATGCCCAGTCAGAGCTGGCCTGTCTGAAGGCATTCAGACAGAAGACCACGATTCCCCTGAAATAATTTCAGAGGCTCCTGGGGCATACGGTTATGAAAGTAACCAGGACGTTTAAATGCGCCGGTTAAACGAACCAAGTGTCTAGAATTTCATAAACTTAAAATGGTCTCAATTACATTGATTCAAGAAACTCAACTATAGACGATTGATAGCGACAGATTTCAGAACAAGTTCTAGAAATGTGTGGCTCACTACTCTGCAGCAAATAGAATGAAAGATGTTGCGATTGTACTTGATAGGAATTTACGAGTAAAAATGTACATATATGGAAAGGACGAATCCAGTCAGTTAGTGTATGTTTGTATCATGATTTAAAATTATTACATTTAGAATTATTATTAGGGGGGAGTCCTCTTCAATTGTTTCTTGAACAAATACATCTAGGAAGCAGAGAATTACAAAATTTGAAAATGAAATCCAGGAAATAGACTCACTTTTCATATCAGAAACACAACTCTCTCAACCTTAAAATTTGAATTGAATAAATTGCTCAATTAATAGGCTGAATTCACTATTCATCGCACAGGAGTTACATATTATTATCAGGGTGAGAACTCAAGTAGACTCCTAGCAGCAAAATTAAAACAGAATGAGTCACTTTCTATCATAAATGCAATTCAAACTCCATCGGGACCAGTTACCTACGACCCACTGGAGATTAATGATACTTTTAGATCATTTTATTACCATCTTTACAAAGCGGAAACTGCTCTCAAATCATATCTTTTAAAACTCAACCTACCCTCACTGACTAAAGAGGTCAAAGTACTCCTTGATGCACCTCTTACCCTTTCAGAATTAAAGGATGAGAATTCAATGAAGAGAGGTAAAAACCAGGTCTGGATGGTCTTCCACCAGAGTTGTTTGTAGAACTTTGGAATATTATTGGACCGCTCCTCTTAAATTCCATCAATTATGCCCTGGATTCTGGTTCTTTTCATCATGATCAAAATACCTCACTCATATCTGTATTACTAAAGAAAGGCAAATCCCCTTTGAATTGTGGCAATTACAGACCTATTTCATTAATTACCACAGAACTTAAACGTTTTGCAAAAATTTTGGTTAGGAGATGGGAGCCACATGTGGGTAAATTATTCCATCACGACCAAACAGTATTTTTGATTTATAATTTATTCTTCTGAATCAGACATCGCTCCGGCAGCTGTATTTAGCCTGGATGAACAAAGGCTTTTGATCGTGTGGGTTGGGAATATTTATAGATGGTTTTAGAAGTTTGGGTTTGGGAGAACTTTCATATCAATGGTCAGAATACTTTATTCTAATTAGTATGCAGTCGTGCAAACAGGGAATATTTTATTAAAACCCTTTCTATTACAGCGAGGTACCCATCAGGGATGCCCACTGTCCCCAGTGCATTTTGCGCTGTCAATAGAAACTTTGGTGCAGACAATTAGAATGGATTCACTTATATCTCCATTTCTCATACAAGGCACGCAACATAAAATCTCTCTTTATGTGGATGATGTATTACTTTACTTTACTGACATACACAACTCCCAAATATCACAAATATGGCATGTCTTCATCCATTCTTCTTGTTCCTTTGAATCCCTCAGCGTAAGGTCTTACTATACGTTACCAGCTCTCCCTCATATTCACTGGCAAAATTTGTCTTTTACATATTTAGGTCTATATTTAGGCATGTAAATTATGACAAAGTTAAGCGTGAAGTTTTTGCTGATGGTCTACTCTTTACTTTAACTTCAATGCCTCAAAGAACGTTACTCTCTGCCGGGATTCCCTTTGTTTCTGTACTTACAACTAAGATCAGCAATCCATGCCCACGGAGTTCCATGGGACTCTCCTTTACCTACCCATCCATTTATTTCATAGGTTAACCCTGGACCGTCATCTGCTGAATGGGTGTCTAGATTGTATGAACAGCTAAGATTAAAACAGGACAAAACTTTAGGTGACTGGATCTTGGAATCTTGATCTTGAGCCAATGGGTTTGGGACTGGCCTGGGACAATGCTGAGTTGTATGTCTCAATATAAAGTTGAATAAAAAGTTGATCACAAAAAAAAGTGTCCTTTAAAGGAATATTCTGGGTTAAGTACAACTTTAGCTCAATCAACAGCATTTGTGGTATAATGTTGATTACCACAAAAATTATGCTGCCTTATATGTGCTATTGGCATTATCCTACTTCCCACTTCTGAAGTGGTAATGTCGTGTTCAAGTGATTTGTTGGTGGAAATAACAGAAAATACAAAGGACGCCAAGCTCATTCATACATACATTATTTCTATAGGAACTTTTATTTTGACACCATAGCACATATTACACAGTTAGCTTGCTGACGATAATGGAATTTTGGTCAAATACAAGCTATTTTAACCGTTTAAAAATGTACAACATCCATCAAATGGTTGCTGATATACAGTACCTAACTGAATATGGCCAAAATGGCAAGTGCTAACAATTAGCTGTAATTAGAAAAACATATAAAAACTGTAATTCACTACAGAAACTCTCTTCAACCATTTTGAAAATGTATGTCTCCTCCAAACTTGGAAACTCAAATATCATAATTATGTCTTGAGGGGTAATTCATGTGCAACTTCCAAGTAGGAAACTCGTATTTACAATAAATCTGATAGCACACGAAGGCAGAATAAATCCCACATTTTCTTATTCTTTAAAAAAAAAAAAAAAAGTTAAATTCTGGGTTACAGTGAGGCACTTACAAAAGAAGTGAATGCTGTCAATCCATAAACGTTAAAATAATTACTCAACATTTCAAACGATTAGCCACAAGATGATAATAAACATGTAAGCATGATTTTAGTGTAATAAAATCGCTTACTAACCTTTCCCGTGTAGTTATATCCAATTTTTACAACTCTGTTACTATGACAACATAACATCATAAACCCTAAAACAACTAACAACAACAAAAAACGACAATTTAAACAAGTCTACGGCTCAAATAATACATGAGTTTTAACAGAAGAATAATTTTAAGTGTTTTTATAAAATGATTAGCTTTGCATTTCTGCCTTTAAACTCTCCAAAAATGTGTCCCCATTCACTTCTATTGTAAATTCCTGTAACATCAATTTTATTTAATTTTATTTTAGGAGGGACAAGTCAAAATTATTATTTGTGGGAATCAACAATATGTCACAAATGCTGTCGATTGAGCTTAACTTGTACTGAATACGGAATATTGGCTTTAATGGTTGGTTTAAGGGTCATGCCAACAGGAGCTGGTTTTAAAGAAGCTAATGTGACAACTTTAAAGACAGAAAGAGAGTGAGAGAGTGTATAACATCAGTGTGTATGTGTGTGTGTGTGCAGTATTTATTCTCTCTGTATGGGTTTACTCTGTGTTTTTAGAGGGCACATTCCTAGGCTGGGCGTTGGGATTCTCTCCTACACTGTTTCCCACACAGACAGAACTCACAGGAGGCCCTTTGTTCCTGCTCCAGGCCATGAGGGACCCAGATCCAGTACAGCAGCCCCTGAGAGACCTCCCAGCATTCTTCTACAGGCCGTCCCCTTCCACACCTCACCTTCAACAGGCCCAGAGGTGACCACGAATCACTCTGGTCCTCTCTGTTTATTTACATCTACTTCTAGCTACCTCTCTCTGGCCATCACTATTTCACTTTCCTCTCTCAAAACACCTGAAACACCTAACCAGGTCTAACCAGACATGATGAAAAAAGTTTCCAGAGACCAAGCAACCAACAAAATGTCTTCACAGTCGTCAATTATCCTGGTTCTAGATGGTCCAGACAAAAACTCTTGCTTTTTTGCTTATTGCGTAGGACACATTACAAAGAGTAAATCCATAAATTCCATCTATAACATTTTAATCTGAACATTTGTACCAACAGTCCATGACCATCAACAGCATTGCAAGACATTTTGTTGGTCATTTGTGCTGCGTCTAAATTCACATACTCTCAGAGTATGTACTGCGTTTGATGAATAACGTACTTACCGACCGTTAATAAAATAAGTTCTTCAGGTATGCAGGAAAGTAGTATGAATACATTTCCAGACATAGTAACAACAACTGTGAAAATAATTTATTTTAGCTTTGCTAAACAACTACAATTTAACCACAAGGAAAAAATTTCTTGGTGTATACTGTATAGCACTTATACAGTATACTGCATGGCTCACATTTCTCTTACAGTATATACTGCCTGGCTCACATTTCTCTTTTTTATTTACTATTCAACTTTTTGAATCTGACATCTCCTTAGCTCCCGTGGCACTATGGGATAGCAAAAAGTCCAGTGGATGCACTCTACAGAGTCTGGAGACAATAATAAATTGGCATACAGGACTGCTTCTGGCATACTATACAGAAGGGAAGCATGCATATTCAGCCATTGTGTTGGTTTTGTTTCTGTCATATCATGCTGGATATCCCTGCCCACACTGCAAAAAATGATTTTCTTTAATGAGTATTTTTGTCTTGTTTTCCAGTAAAAATATCTAGACATTATTAAAAAAAAGATACATTTTCTTGAGAAGCAAAATGACATAAGAATTTTTGTCTTTTCAGAGAAATCAAAATTTTGAAATGTTTTATGCTTATAACAATATAATAGTATATATATATATATATATATATATATATATATATATATATATATATATATATATATATATATATATATAAACTAATCCAGCTGCACACATTTTAATCAGCTGTGATTTTATTGCTTCTCACAATATTTTGCTTTCAGAAACATTTCTGAAATATGTTTAGGACAATTAGGACAAGGTGTAAGATCACAGTGTTGTCAAGTTCAATCCTGAGTGCTGATTTGGGACCAGTTGTTGTAATTCAACAATCACAGCTTAGATGAATGAAAGAGCTCTCTGTGGTAAATAGATGTATACTGTATAAAATGTTCACAGGTGTGGTTTAAATTAGAATCACATAACCTCCATTAGACATGCACTTTAGTAAGTTCATAAAGTACAGAAAAGCCGATGTCACATTAGCTGATCTTTGATCACCACGGAGAACTGCTGAGCGAAGAGGCCGAACTGGGAGACAGGGGGGCCGAGGAAGCGTGTCTTGTCCGTCTTGCGCATCTCGACCAAGTACAGCCACAGATGACGTTCCTGAACCACAAGTGTGGCCATCGCCTGCCCAAGTGACTGCGCTGTGGCCTTCGTGGCCCTGAGGGCGAGGTCGGTCGCTGAGCGCAGTTCCTGCAGTACGTCGGGATCAGGCCCTTGTGCAGATCTTTGAGTGCATTTGCCTGGTGGACTTGCAGGAGGGCCATGGCATGCAGGGCGGAAGCAGCCTGTCCAGTGGCGCTGTAGGCTTTAGCGGCCAGTGCCGACGTCGTCCTACAGGCCTTGGAGGGGAGCACAGGGCGACCCCACCAGGTGGTGGCATACTCGGGGCATAGGTGGATCGCAACCGCCCTATCCACCTGGGGAATCGCTGTGTACCCGTGGGCCACTCCGCCGTTGAAGGTAGTGAGAGCAGATGAGTGAGGGGCTTTTTGATGAGTGGAGAAGGGTGCTCTCCATGCAGTCGTCAGCTCATCATGCACCTCCGGGAAGAAAGGGACTGGGGGGGGGGGGGGCATGGCTGTGAGCGACGCGCAGACCCAAGGAACCAATCATCCAGCCACGATGGCTGTGGGGAGGACGGAGGGTTCCAGTCCAAGCCCACGCTGGTGGCGGCCCGGGGAAGCATGTCGGACATCTGGGCGTCAGCCTCAGTCTGGGCGTTCTGGCCCGAAGGCGGCAGCCCAGACGAGTCGTCCACATCAGATGCCGGACCACTCTCCGATGCAGCAGTGAGCTTATCCAGCTCGATGGGCTCTAGAGGATGGCTTTGAGGTGAGCCGCTGTTGCCTTGAGCCTGGACGGAAGTCAACGACCATTCCGGGGGGTGGGCAGTTTGCGGGGACGTACGCGCTGCCCGCTGCCATCCCCAAATCGCCTCCATCGTCAGCCGCGTCGTCCTCAATCCCGTGGGAAGAAGGAACGATGCAGGGGGCGGCTGGAGTGGCGTTCCTTTGATTGAAGGAAAGCCGCGACCGCAAAGTTGCCATGGTCATGTTCTCGCAGTGAGAACATGAACCATCCACAAACGCTGCCTCGGTGTGATCGCAGCCCAAACACAAGAGACAGCGCCTGTGGCCATCTGAAGCGGAGAGCACTCTACTGCATCCAGGAACTACACATGGGCGGAAAGGCATCTTTAAAAAGGCGCGTCCTGAAAAGGACGTTCAACGCCGCTGTGTATTGCTCTTATAGAGGAAAAAACTCTTTTAGAGAAAATCACTCTTTTAATAACAACTCTTTAGTTGTGCTGTCGAAGCGCCCTGGGGCAAACTGCACTGCCGTGCAGAGAAGGAGAAAGCCACTGAAGGAGGAAGAGGAACAGGTGTGTGACTCTCAGCTCGCTGCATACACGACCATTGGCTCCGAAGAAAATTTCTGAATGAACAGACGTATTTCCCCTCCTTTAAACCCGTATGTCCAGGGTCGGGACATGCAAATTCTGTCTGCCAACTTCTCATTGGCCTTTTTTCATAGATCAGAGGTATATTCGGCGCTCAAGAGAGACCCCTAGTGTTGCTTCTTCGACACAACGTCGAAGTGAGCGACAGATGGGGAACAGCAATTTAGTTATTTGTGCCAGCAGTACAAATTAAAACATGCAATATCAAAACGGGACTTCATACCTTTTTATGAAAACGCGATCGCCAGATGAATCCAGTTCGCCACACTTGGGTCAATTGTCCATGACAAGCGTTCATTGAAAAACATCCAATGGCACTTTTTGTCCATAAAGGTGATAAATCTGACAAATATTGATATATTCTCCATTGAGATCTCCATCACGAGATCTCACCTGAAAGAATTACCCTTCGTCATCGTTCTTAAACAAACTATGCAATCTGAGCAGCATTCATGTTGTAAAACTGTATATTATCTTATATATTAGAGTCTCGTAAACAAAATGAGTGTCTCCAAAGTCTATTTTTAAAAATGTGGCATAGTTTTATTCATAATAGCCAAGAAGTGCAGTCAGACTTTGTGTCATCTTGAAAGGCGGAGCCTTAATTTTACTCTGTACACCGGCAGCGATTTTCAGAGAAAAAAGCTTGCAGGAACCTAATTTTTGTTAGATTATCTTCAAATTTGAAACATAACTTCTTTAATCTTCTGGCTTTGAGAGCATTGTATTTCTGGGTTGTCTAGGCACTTTTATTATAGTTTTTTTTTTTTAGATTATAAAACATATTCAGCACAAAATATTTCCATTACTATAAACTTAAGCTTCTCTAACGTTACAAAATAACAACTTTGTCCATACTCCAAAGGGTCCAGTAAATGCAACCATTTAAGTTCAGGTATGTAATTTTCATGGTTTGTGCTCAAAAAGGGGGTGCGTATCAACAGGTTCAACAAATAAAACTTTGCAAAATAAGCAGGGTTTTCTTTCTTTCTGGAACTTAACTCTGAATGTGTGTGCATGCTCAATAGGTTTCTCCATCTGAAATGATGTAATTAATTAGCACTGTATAACCCGAAGAACCCTATATAGGATAAAAGTGGTACTGCATGAAATACTAACATGTACTGTATATGTTATGTGCAATTCAAGGGGGTTACATCTATATTTTATTTGTCAAGAAGTTGACCACGTTTACATGCACTTAAGAAAACAGCTTATTCCGGAGTTTTGCAGAAAGTGGTGTTCTGAAACATAAAAATAAACGTGAATGCAGCCGTTTAAGTGATTAAAGGCTGTTAAGAGAAAATACTTTTAACACACATGGTTTCTGTCGGAGAACACAGCGTTTCCATGTTAAAGCATAAGTGAAGTTCTAATTGGTTTTTGAAGAGTTTGCATTTGTGTATGTGGTCAACTGCATCAGGGGGAACCCCGAAGTCTGAGGGAAACCCCAATGTATCTTTCACTGCAATGCATTTGTGCATTACACAGAGCATGAAGCTATCATGTCTTCAGCAGCTTTCACGCATTAAACAACATTCTGAAGTACGTGTACATGAGCTATTATAATTTGATATCCGCAGAAGTTATTACTCCACCCCCTGCAAAACATCATTAACAACAGCTCTATATTGTTGAACCAACATGGTTCAAATGATAAGTAGCGGTTCTAGCTTGTTTGGCGCCCTGGGGAGTGTGGTGGTGATTCTAAATGAGTTGTTGACTGGGGGGGGGGGGGGGGGGGGGGGGGGGGGGGGGGATGGTGCTGCCGCCGCCGCCTCGTGCCGCCCATGTCGCCCATGCCTAACCATGCCAACAATGGATGTTCGACACAGTTAATATGGTTTCGGAAAACAGTTGTGACTAGCTAGTTAATATGCATCATAATATGGTGATTAATCAGTGAGATACGTCGTTGTACGGGAAACGCACCCCTAGTTGACACATTCTGAAAACAAGACACATTTACTTGAGAAGCTATTTTGTCTATTTTTCAAAGATATCTAACCGAATTTAATAATGTTTATGCTTATAAAGACAAAGAAATAAATTTGATTCAAGGGGAAAACAATTTTACTTTTTCTTACCCCATTGGCAAATAGTTTTTTCTTGATTCAAGCATAAATCCCACCAGATTTAATTAGAATTCTCTGAAAACAAGACTTAAGATCTTATGCCATTCTATTTCTCAAGTGATTTTTCTTGTTTACGGATAAGATATTTTTACCAGAAAATAAGACAAAAATACTCACCAAGTAATGTATTTTTTTGCAGTGAACCTGGTAGACCATTTTAGTCAAGCTCATTAGAACTGGTAGGCCACAGTGGACCAGCAACACTACATCTACAATGTTCAAAAAACTGCTTGACCACTGTAAGACCTGGGTTTTCCAGAAGGGTAAACTTTGAACAGAATCTGGGAAAACTGAGAGATGAGAACCATTATACCTATACAATTGTGAACATGTTTCTTTCAAACACCCAGTGAGTTATGAACATATTGTCTCTGTTTTGGTTGTCTCACTGGTAGACAGATTGTTCTGTTGGAAGCAATGATCGTTAGGCTGAATTTCAAAGACTGATTAACTAATCCAATAAAAGAACAAAAAGCAAGATTAAGAGAAGAAGAAAGACAAGACAGAAACAGGGATAAAGAAAAGAGAACTCTTTTTGGAAAACAAAAGAGAGTATGTGTTTTTACTGGAACGCTCCACTACATGTAAACACAGGAGAGATCACAGCCCTGCATGCTGCTTAAAGTCAACATGAAATAAAAATGGACCCAATGTACTTTCTTGAAACATGTTTCTGGTCTTATTGTGAATGACTCATCAGTTCAAATTTTTCCAAAGGAAAAACAAATACTCTCTACATAATACTTCATGAAAAATATAATACATTTTCCACCTCTGAAAGGACTTATTAAGGCTCTTATTTTTCAATCGGAGTATTGACTACTATACAGTATGTACCCTGGACTATGTAAAAACCACAGTATTTAAATATGGTAATTAATCCAGTACAACCAAATTTATTAGTGGATCTCAACTGGTGGGTCATGACCAAAAAGTGGGTTGGAGGTCTGTTCTTACAACCACAGACAGTAGGGAAAATACAATGCTACTGTAAATGTAGATTCAACATGTAACCTAACACATAATTGTGCAACGTTATGCTTCTCCATTAATAGGCTTCTTGACAGGAGAAAATGCTTATACAAATAGAATATTTGGCACAGTGTTAAATCCAATTTCTGTTGTTTATGCATTTAGAAAAGTTTCCTATTCAGATTAAAAAATATGCCTATGTAATGTTAATAATTTTGCATATTTTTGGGACCTATGCAGTTAATGGTAATATTACTTAATTAATATTTTGACCAGGGATATTTTTGTTTACTTTTGTATAATCAGCAATTACAGTACTGTGTTGGGTCACGACACTCCAATTTAAAGTGTTAGTTCACACAAAAATGAAAATGATGCCATTATTTACTGACCCTCAAACCATCCTAGGTGTATATGAATTTCTTCTTTCAGCCAAACACAATCGGAGTTATATTAAAAAAATATCCTGGCTCTTCCAAGCTTTAAAATGGGAGTGAATGGTACCTTAGATTTTGAACCCCAAAAAAGCACATCCATCCATCATAAAAGTAAGCCATACTGCTCCAGGGGGTTAAAAAAGGCCTTTTGAAGCAAAGCGATGGAGCAAAACAAAACGCCGGTCACAAATTAGAAGTCAACAACAAGGATTTTTAAAGAAAAATGTCAGAGGATTTCGATAAAAGAGAAGAAAAGATTGAGTTTTTTGCCCAGCCCTATTTGTCTGAACCAGAGTACACCGACCAGGAACTCCGGGAGATGGAGGAGGCTGCAGCAGCGGCACAAACAAAAGAATTTGGTAGACGGAGAGTACAGGAGACATGGAGGTCTAAGGTATCATTCACTCCCATTATAAAGCTTGGAAGAGCAAGGATATTTTTTTATATATATCTCCAATAGTGTTTGGCTGAAAGAAGAAAGTCATATACACCTAGGATGTCTTGAGGGTGAGTAAATTATGGGATAATTTTAATTTTTGGGTGAACTAACCTTTTAAAATCTGGGTTTTGAAGCAAAACCAAATGAGAATCACAGCTATCCATGTACTGTATACAGAGGTACTGCCACAGTACTTCTTTGTAAGGGCATGAATATAGATGAAAACTATACATGTTGTTTCTAACTGTCTCTCTCTATTTCCTCCTCTCTCCCTCTATGGTGTTGATGGCCAGGATTTTGGTTGGTTTCTATAGAGATTGATGGGAGGTGGGGCAACCACATTTTGCTATGGGGAACAGAAAGAGTGAGAGCAAGGGAGAGAAAGAGAGAGAATACTGCCATAATTGCATGTTCTGCTGATGCTGCTTAAGAAGTTATGCCAACAGGGATCAAATAGAGTTTACTGTTTGGAGTGTGACCTCTCTGAGAATGAAAGAGTGATGGATGTAAGAGTAAAAGACTGCTGAATACCCACAAACACCACAAAACAGCTTTGGGTCAGCAGGACAAACCTCAAATCACATGGAGACAAAAACTTGGAGAATTTGGTGCGTGAGAGATAGAAGATGGGGATAAGACAAAAAAAACAATTAGAACGTTATTACAGCGTCCATTAAATAACTCACGCTGGGGGATGTGTCAGTAAAACTCATGTGTGAAAGGGTTAAGCAGAATGTTAGCCTCAGTCACCGTTCACTTTCATTGCATCTTTTTTCATACAAAGAAAGGGAATAGTGACTGAGGCTGACATTCTGCCTAACATCTCATTTTGTGTTCAATGAAGAAAAGAATGTCCTACAGGTTTGGAATGACATGAGGGTGAATAAATGACATAATTTTCATTTTTGTGTGAACTATTCCTTTAAGTAATTTCAGGGCGAGCTATCATTTAAAGCGTGAAGAGCCAAAAATCAATTTTCAAAGAAAACATTTCTCTCTGAGAGTGAAAGATTTGTTTTAAATCTATTAGGAGCCAGTCAGCACAGCCCAGAGGTAATTTCTGGTTAATGGAAGAGCTTTGTGGGTGTGTCTGGCTTTTCCATCTGCACTTTCCTGAATTATTATTTGCAATGATGTGTTTCTTTGTTCTTTGAGATCACATACACATGCACACTAGAAGTCTCCAATCAGATCCACCCAAATGGGACCCGAATAACCATCAAATTTATTGTATAACATTGGGTTGTTGTTGGGTTTGGCATTGCAATTAATGAAAACTAAATATATATAAATTAGTTTTATTATTATTATAAACACGCTTTAATATAAACGTAATGTGCAACATGTGCACATCTCTTAGGCTATGTTCACACTGCACATAAATCCAATTTGATTTTTAAATGAGATCTTTAAGGATGCATTTGTGTAGGTTAAACTCATACTGTGTCCATGAATGATGAAATAAAATACTTGAAATCCAATCTGATCTTGATGTCAGAGCTGTGAAAATCTGTTTATGGGTTCCCAGCATTGATTGGAGTGAAGGGTTTCGCTAATAGGCTTCTCTTACCTTTTCACCACGTCGTCTCCACTCCAACATGTAAGCTCATCCACGCCCATCTCCCCCTCACACAGCGTCTCCGGAAGAATGGTGAAGAAGGACTTATATCGGGAGATGTGCCCTAAAAAATCCCTAAAATGCAAACAATTAAATAAACAACACATACAGAGTGGTGAGCCTGTAAAATGTAATCACAATTAAGGTTTTCAAAACATTGCAAGTTATAACCTCAGGAAGTTGCCGTGTGTGCGTGTGTGTGTGTGTGTGTGTGTGTGTGTGTGCCTGCCTATATGCCGACTGTCAGAAGACACAAATCATGTCAGCCCAAACAAACATACCATATGTCAAAGGGGGCTTTTCTGAGGGGCAACAGTACGTATATATATATATAGTTCATTATTAGTCACATGCTCAGTAAGGAACCAATCAGCCATCTTGAATTTACCATCACATAAGCTATGTTCAGAATAGCATATTAATCCAAACTAGCTTCGTATATTTGACATCAAAATAGTCAAATCAACTTTATTTGAAGAGCACCTTTCAGAAAACTTATAGTTTAAAAGTAGCTTTGCAGAAAATCATGCCTTAAGCCCAAAGTATTCTTCAGTTTTGACATGAACCTGTTAAAGTATGATTCAAAGCGGTTAGTGTATGCACACTATGACTAATATGAGAGACTGGACTATTGCCCCTCAGGAGTTTGGACATAATAATGTCTTTATATTCCTTCAGGCTGAAATTATACAAATGCAGGTATCTCCAGTCCTCCTCACACACACACTCTTGAGTTGCACATCCATTGTTGTTATCTCAACAATCATCTCCTTGTTGTTTATCAGCGATTACATCTTCTAGTGATGGGTCATTCATGAATGAGTCGTTAATTTTGAACAAATCTTTTACGTTCATTTTGTATTGGCTGCGCATCTTTTGGTCTGTCGTTCGTTCGCTCACACTGGAAACAGAAATTATTAGTTCACCTTTCGAGTCTTCTGGTCTGAGTCATTCGTTCTTTTGTCACTTGACAGCCGTATACGCTACGCACATACGGTTGTTGCTTGACATGAACGAACCAGACAAGAAGATTCCAGAGGTGAACTAATCATTTCTGTTTCTCATAATTTGTCCTTGGCTGCATTATCAATTTTTCCTTATTGGGACTATAATCAAAGTTTGCGTAAGTAGATGTGTTGGGGGGGGGGGGGGGGGGGGGGTTTGGCTATTGAAAATGTAACATTTTAATTGAATTCTGCTCAAATTAACGCAATGAACAAAATGAATTGGATAAAGATTCGTTCATTTCGCTCAACGAGACGCAAAGATTCAAGTCAGTAAAATGATCCGAACTTCCGATCACTAACATCTTCATCTAGTGCTTCTTTGTGACAGCAATGGCTCAAATCTTGCCACTTTGTGGATGCACTAATTAGTGCAAATAATTCCAGGTGCATGCTCATTCTGTGTGTTCAATGGCGCACTGTGCGTGCGCCATTGAAATCGGGCTGTGCGTGTTCAGTGCTCGAGCCCTCAGCTGATGATGAAATTTGCGTCACTCATCCTGAATGAGGACGCTCAGCATTTGCATCATTACGAAGTATACTTTGGGGTTTAATGTCCTTAATACGGTGGCCCAGGGGTGCACAACACAACAAAATTAGCAGAGCAAATATACGCTGAAAACACAATGGAAAATCAAACAAAATGTTTGTGTTGTGCAACCTTCGGATTTGGGTCCGCATTAAATTTCAAATTTGAAAACTACATAACCAGTAAGGATATACGTGGGTGTTGATGGGTAGAAATGGGGTGGAGCTAACAAATATTACTCAGGGAAAACACACACACACACACATAAACACCTCCCTTTTCTCTAATATACAGTTGCATGCCAGCACACTTTTTTAATAAGAAAAACATTTTTAGTAAATGTGGTCATGCTTACCGTGCAACTTTTTTCAGACTTCTACCTCTATCACTCTTAGAGGATTTCAGAGGGAGTGAACTGAGAATGGTCAAACCCCCCAGAGCAAGACAATGGAACAGTCCATCGGAGGAGGAGGCAAGGAGTTGGGAGGGTAGAACAGAGAGATGGAAGAAACCAAACCACCAAAAACAGGGGGACAGGGTGGTGAGAGAGGGAGAGAAAAGTCATGACTCTGGAGAAAAAAAAATGTCACTCATGCACATGCAAAATCAAAACATGGATGATGGGTAACATAACACCAGTGAAAGAGCTCAATAAGGAAAGCTCACTTGTTCAGCAGCTTGGGTTCCGGAAGTTTTTTTGCCATTCATTTTCAAGTTTCAAATTTCTACCCAATAAAGAACTCTACACTGAAAATATTATTTTTGACAAAAAAAAGATAGCCCAACTAGGGGTGTTCAGCGAAGCCATTATCTGTATCTGTATTTGTATTTGTTCATATGAGAAAATAATCTGTCTCTGTATTCGGATACAGCCGGGTGTGTGCGGGGCTTAAACCGGAAGTGTGTTAAAACTAAACGAAACAGAAATTTTTAAATGTTACTCTTACGTTTATAGTTTCTATTAATAAAATATGCCTTGTGTATGCCTTTTCATAACAATAGTCAAATAATAATAATAATTATTATTATTATTATTATTATTTTACAATTATTATTTAATTAAATTATAATTAAATTATAATTATTTTTCTTACCAGAATAGGTAATGACCCAATTAACTGTGTAATATGCTGTTAACTTTGGTTTCTCCTGGTATTTCAGATATTAATACCTGCCCGAAACAGAATTTTCGTTCATCTGTATGTGTAACAACATTATAACAACATTATTCTGGAGGCAGGTTGTGTCAAGCAAAATGTGAAATGTCAAGCACACATTTTGCAGTGAATAATAAATACAAATTCAAGCATTAAAAGAAATATAATAAATCCATATAGCCTACAAACAGGTGAAAGTCCTGTAAGTCTATCAGGAATGTTTACGATAGGACATAATAATAATAATAATAATAATGTTAACTTTATACAGTGCCTTTTCAGAGCTCAAGAACTTTAGCACAGTTTAAATAAGAACAAGAAGAAAAAACACAGAGCAAGATTCAGTTTCTTTGATTTAAATAAGCAGAACTATTCCAAATTGATGAATACTATATGGAGCATTTAAACCTGTATGGAGCACTTAAAATTTTTTCAGAATAAAGTCTTAATCAGATATTAATATAATATCTGTTGTGAATATAAATGTGGTAAATTTTAAGAGATGGCTAGACAAGCTCAGACATTAAATCACCACTTCAGGTCAGGAATACATCGCACTCATGTTTCGACTATAAATAAATACACGGGAATCGCATGTGAATCATGTAATACATTAACACAGACATTTCAAGAATTGGAATGTGTATCTTAGTTAATATTACACTTGACAAGCTCCAGACGCAAACAATTTGCTGAGACCACAAACGGAGTCGAGCCCGCGGCCATCTGACCTGAAATCACACCGTGCACATTTTCATTCATAAGGCTTAAACTTTAGAAATATTGGCTGCACAGATTCATAAATTCATTGTTATTTAGTATATGTTTATTTTTCAATGTCACTATATGCTTGGGTTTCTTTGATTATCAGTCAAACTAATATTTGGTATATTATTTGGATGAATCTGTTATTCGTTTTGAAGTCATTATTCGTGCCTTTCCGAATAGGGTATTCGGTCACATCCCTAGCCCTCTTTACTATAAATCGATGCATGACAAAGATTGGCCAGGACATTCTGCTTAACTTCTTGGAAGAAAAAAACTCATGCAGGGTTTGGAACAAAATGAGGGTGAGTAAATGACATTTAATTTTTGGCGTGCAATCCATTTAATAACCCTGGAGCTCATAGGAGGTCTATCTTGAAAGGCTTGTGCATTATCATAAAAAAAATATTTCTCTATGAAGATTTTAATGGGCTCTTTAATTCCGGAATCCTGCAATCAAGTTCTATTATTCTTCTTGATGGAGGTCCAGGATGAACATAAACAGACAGACAGTCTGGAGTATTACATTCTCTTGTTAATTGTGTAATGCACTGTATTGTTGTGCACCTTGTGTTTTGACCTCATAAACAGGGAAATGAATAGATTTTTATATTTAAAATGGGGTACACTCTCATGAGATGGAGACTTTAGTCACATCAGTCTAATAGAAAAGGCTGATTTATTGTAAATATGGTGCTGGCCGTACAGTCATTTTGAGATCACATGACCAGCCAAATACTACTTGCTTTATCTCAAGAATCCCTTATAATTTAATGTTTTCAATTGGAGAATAAATTAATCATGGCTGACAGAGAAATGCACATATCAACTATGGCATTTGTAACGGAAAACTTTTGCTCTTGCGGGATGCTGAATCTCACTGCCGCTAGGTGTCAGTGCAACATGAACAAAGGATTGCTGAGTGCACACTTAATTACTGTTGTCCTAACTTGCCATTCAGAGCACTTCCCAGGCTCTTGGTGCAGAGAGATGATGTCATGCTTACAGTGATGAGTGTTTGCTATCCTCTCCTACCCACTCCAACTCAGGAAAAATTTGCACACTGGAAAACGAGCCTCTAATCCATTTATCTCTCTTTGTTCCAGCAGGCAACAGCCTCAATGCCAGTAGCAGCACTACTCTTGCCAGCGTACCACTTACTGATAGGTATCCAGAGTAGGCAGATTCTTCAAGGAATGTTCCCGGTTTAATACAAATTAAGATAAATCTACAGCATTTGTGGTTTACCACAGAAAATAAAATCGACTCATCTCTCGTTTATTTCAAAATAAGCAAAATGCTTTGTGAACTCAGCAAGGGATTGTAGGCCACGCTGATCATTTTTTTAATAGATAGCCACGATGTATCTGTGTTCATATAAGTATCAGCTGATTTTAGTGCTATTATAATCAGTATTCGTCTGGTTAGTCTGACAGAAGCAGATAATATCAGGGATTTTTTTGTATACTCTCTATTTATAGCTATGTTTTCTACTGAACATTATACAGGGCTCACAGACCTTTTGAGCGATGAATTTCCTTTACCTTTCCAGCCATCTGTGATTACTGAAACAATTAAAATATATTCTCTATAGAAATCCAGAGATCTAACCTGTGAAGATGCGCCAAAATGCCGATCTTATCGGCTCCTGGAACATCCTGTGAGTTGTTGGCAGGTGGAGGTGTGACTGCAGTCGATGGAAACGTCCTGACTGTGGTGGACGACACGTTTGAAGAGTGGTCACATACCTTATCCACCTGAAAGAGAAAGAGAGAGAGAGAGAGAGAGAGAGAGAGAGAGAGATGATGATGATGATGTCCAGTTCCCTCAGGAAGATAGAAAGGATAACGCAAGTGTGTGTGAACAGAATAAAAAGGTAAGATTGAATAAAAGCTATGGATTTTATAAGGACAGAAAGTCAAATAATTTTTATATTATTTGATATCTTTATCTTTATTTATTTATATTTGTATCAAAATACACATCATTTGAAAGCTGCTTTCTATTGTCTTAAAGTCCCTAATAAACAGCTTCTTTGAAAAACTGAATTGAAAATTATGCATTAAAGGGATAGTTGAAATGAAATGAAAATTCTCTCATCATTTACTCACCCTCATGCCATCCCAGATGTGTATGACTTTCTTTTGTCTGCTGAACACAAACAAAGATTTTTTGAAAAAAAAAAAAAAAACTAAATCTCAGCTCTGTAGGTACATACAATGCAATGATGGTGGCCAGAACTTTGAAGATCAAAAAAGCACATATAGGCAGCATAAAAGTAATCCATATGGTAAACTCCAGTGGTAAAATGCATATCTTAAAGTGCAATATGATAGATGTGGGAGAGAAACAGATCAATATTCAAGTCCTTTTTTTTTTTACTATAAATCCCCACTTTCACTTTCACATTCTTCTTTTGGTGATTCACATTCTTTGTGCATATCGTCACCTACTGGGCAGGGAGGAGAAACATAGTAAAAGAGTATTGAGTATTATGGATTACTTTTATGCTGTCTTTATGTGGATTTTGGACCTTCAAAGTTCTGGCCAACATTCACATTAATGGAATGAACCTACAGAGCTGAGATATTCTTCTAAAAATATTTGTTTATGGACAGCAGAAGGGTAAGTAAATGATGAGAGAATTTTCATTTTTGGGTGAACTATCTCTTAAATATCGCTGTCTTTTTTTTTCTTTTTTTCACCCCAATTTGGAATGCCCAATTCCACGCTATTCTCCGCGGCATCCACGCACCACACCAAGAGCGAGAACCACACATTATAGTGACCACGAGGAGGTTACCCCATGTGACTCTACCCTCCCTAGCAAACAGACCAATTTGGTTGCTTAGGAGACCTGGCTGTAGTCACTAAGCATACCCTGGATTTGAGTGACTTGAGTGGTGGTAGTCATCGTCAATGCACAAAACATCCCTTTAGGGACATCCGGAGGACATATACTCCTTATTCACAAAAAATATTTTTTATAAATAAATAAAAACATATTTTTATTTTTTTTTAGTTCTAAAAATACAAAAAGTTAAACTAGGTAAACATGTGTGGGTAAGGTTTTGTTTGCAGTAACAGTAGATGTCTATGGAAAGTCCCATTGTAAAAGAAAGACAAATGTGACTGTTTGAAAAATAATTTATCATTAGAGACATTTGCTGTTACATAGGAGACTTTCCATTTATATCTACACTTGCTTTACCTACAGTATCTCTCTTCCTCTTTCACACACACCATCCATCCATCCTCTTTCAGTTTGTAACCTATAAAAAAATCCTCATAAACCACCCAAAACCGCCCGCCCACACACGCACACGCACACACACACACACACACACACACACATACACACACACACACACACACACACACAGTATTTAATCAATGGTGTTTTCATCCCACTAAAAGCTCCGACAGACATCACCAGTCCATTAGTTAAGAGTTGACCCGACTCATCTTGATGCTGATCCAAATGATTACCCTCGATTTCTGCCTTCTCCTATCAGTCACCTTTAATAATGACAATTTTTTTTTTTTAGCAATGAATAAATCCTTATCTCCTGCATGATTTGTCATTGCCCTGGGAGCTTATATGGGAGGGTGGAGGACAGGAAAGAGACATTCCCTCTGTCACACACTTTACAAACTGAATCTACAAAATCCCGGTTCATCCCGGCGAAACCAAAAATATGGAGAATGTTGGAGTCAGCAGACCCATATTCTGCAGTACTTGTGAGGGCCAAATCTTTTTTTTAAATAATTAAATACATAAACACAGTAAAACTTCTTAAAACAGACAAACAAAAACAGAACTTACTAGTACAAAGGGTCATAAGTGAATAGAAACACAAAGCTATCACATGGCTTCAAAATATATAGAATTAGTCATATGGATTACTTTTTAATGGTGACCGCTGTGGTTACCATTGTATAGAAACAAGGAGTATGAACATTCTTCAGTAATCCACATTTTTTGTGTCACACAAAACAACAATAGTTGTGTCAAACAGCATTTAAAATAAAGACAAAATGTTAATATTTTGGGAAACTATTCCTTTAACACATTAGAAGCCTAAAGGAAGTATACAATAAAGCTGCATAAGTACATTTATATGCATCAGAGATTACATCTGCTCTGTTCTGCCCACCTCTTTGGACCCATTGCAGTTTGCCTACCGCAACAACCGCTCCACTGATGATGCTATTGCATCTACAATACACACTGCTCTCTCCCACCCGGAAAAAAGGAACACATATGTGAGAATGCTGTTTGTAGACTACAGCTCAGCATTCAACACCATAGTGCCCTCCAAGCTTGATGTGAAACTCCGGGCTCTGGGCTTAAACAGCTCGCTGTGCAGCTGGATCCTGGATTTCCTGTCAGGCAGACGTCAGGTGGTTAGAATGGGCAGCAACATCTCCTCATCACTGACCCTCAACACTGGAGCACCACAGGGCTGTGTTCTCAGCCCACTCCTGTATTCCCTTTACACACATGACTGTGTGGTGACACATAGCTCCAATGCCATCATTAAGTTTGCTGACGATACGACGGTTGTAGGTCTGATCACTGACAATGATGAAACAGCCTACAGAGAGGAGGTGCACACTCTGACACGCTGGTGTCAGGAACACAACCTCTCCCTCAACGTCAGTAAAACCAAGGAGCTTGTGGTGGACTTCAAGAAGAAAGACAGAGTACACAGCCCCATCACCATTAATGGAGCACCGGTGGAGAGAGTCAGCAGCTTCAAGTTCCTCGGTGTCCACATTACTGAGGAACTCACATGGTCCGTCCACACTGAGGCCGTTGCGAAGAAGGCTCACCAGCGCCTCTTCTTCCTGAGACGGCTGAGGAAGTTTGGAATGAACCACCACATCCTCACACGGTTCTACACCAGCACTGTAGAGAGCATCCTGACTGGCTGCATCACCGCCTGGTACGGCAATAGCACCGCCCACAACCGCAAAGACCTGCAAAGGGTGGTGCGAACGGCCAGAAACATCATCGGAGGTGAGCTTCCCTCCCTCCAGGATATATATAACAGACGGTGTGTGAATAAAGCTCGGAGGATTATCAGAGACTCCAGCCACCCGAGTCATGGGCTGCTCTCACTGCTTCCATCAGGCAGGCGGTATCGCAGCATCAGGACCCGCACCACCCGACTACATGACAGCTTCTTCCCACAAGCAATAAGACTTTTGAACACATGATCTCTCACGATCTACAATCAGCACTGCACTTTATTAATCATCACTCTGTCAATATATTCTCCCAATTCAGTTAGTGTATATATATATATATTTATACCCTTATCTAGTGTATGTGTATTCTACATTGTGTGTATTGTGTACATTTGTTATGTAAATTGTTGTGTAAGTATGTGTACATTTGTTATGTAAATTGTGTTGTGTAAATATGTTGTTATTGTAAAGTGGTATATGTCTTGTCACTGTCATTACTGCAATGTTGTTCGGAACTGCACACAAGAATTTCACCTGCTGTTGCACTCGTGTACACAGTAGTGTGACAATAAAGTGATTTGATTTGATTTGATTTGATCAAAGCCAAATATAAAGGGAAACCTTAACAACACATTCACAAACAAACACACACCACAGTTGTGGGATTGGATGCAATATGACAAATGTGTCAACATACTAAAGCAAAAATGGCAAGTGCAGCCATTCACAACAGATCTCAGAACCACAATGGCCAAAATACAGTGAGCTACCATGAACCCACCACTCACGCACATGCCAAGCTAAACATACCAGCCCATGCAGAGAGGTAGATGAACCCTCGTACCCTGCAACCTTAAAGAGGAATTTAATTGTAGTTATTTTGAAAATAACAAGCAGGAGGGCAGGAATGACAAATCACACACACACACACACACACACTTACCTAACTATCTAAATGGGCAAATAGAATATACTTTTGTTTTCAAATAAAGCATATTATAATTACTATAGACAAAATATTTTAAAGCTAAAAGTCTTTCCTTAGCTTCTTTCAATGATTGAAAATATATATTCCTAGTCCTTGTCTTGTAAACCACTGGGTTAACAGTAGGTTAGTGAAATTATACGAGTTTTATAGCAATCATTTCAGCAACTTTCAAAAACATGGGTTTAATTCCAAGTGAATGCCACAGGGCCTCTCTCTATATAAAAAAAAAAAACACATACACACATAGTCCTCCAGAGTAAGATGTCTTTTTGGAAACCATGCCAGGGTAAAGGATGAGTATATTTAAATCATTTATAAACTACAGTATCTTTAAAATATTTAATATAATTTTATTTAATATAGACCTTGTATAAACTTTATTAAACACTGATGTGTTAAATATCAGTTTAAATGAATAAATAATTAACAACTTTTCTGAATTGGAGTCTTTTAACTTTAAAAAGCCTTTGAGCTTGAAAGGAAAGGAGAATTATGTGTACTGGCCAAAAATGTGGAAGCGCTGGGAAAATATTTGTGTTTGGATTTTGCTGTATTCTGTGTAGTTTGTTGATTTACCCTCTACTGTAAATATTTTTCCTCCCACTTTTTGACGAACAGCATGAGAACCATCATTTCCCCGTAAATAAACTCAGCGGTGGATTTTGGACAGAGATCTCAAATATACAAGGGCCATCCTTGAAATGCATTTGATCCAGTTCCACTGGTCATTTCTGTATCCTATTCGAAGCCGTATGGCATCCAGGTTAGAAATCAGCCAAAATTCTGACTAATTAAATGCTAAAAGGTTAAAGGAGGTTAAAAGAATTTTCTCTCCATCCGGTTGAAGTTGCCCTAAGTCAGGAATCAATTTACTTTCTGTTTGGTAAATTTGGAATTCTGGGAATTCTTTTTGCCCTATGAGGCTTGGTTAATTTTATAAGTTTATATTAATTCAATAAACCCCCCAAGAGTCTTCTCTCTAAGACATTACAGACGGAAGCAATGGTAAAACAATGTCTTCAGCCATCACACATCAGTATGAACTCAATGCCCTTGTCCTCATTTGACCTACTTCCTAGACTTTTTGTTATAACATTATTCCTTACATTAATCATTAAGTTCCTTGAATTTTTTTACAGAGGGGCTTTTCACTGTAAAAATTTAAACTTTTGGTTCCTAAATAATATTATAAAGTAATAACAAAGCCATTTTCAATTCAATTTGTTCTGCTCCTGGGGCTAGAACAATATTCACAAAAACTATAAAAAATCTCCCCTTGAGCGTGTCATATAAAATATTCTGGCTCTTGAGTCCTTTATCGTAATGCCCCATGATACTGTATAAGAGTTAGAGGCTGAGAAAATGCTCTGTTCTAAAAGCTAGTGAACTGCCTGCTGAGACAACATTTTAACCCTCTGGGGTCTGAGGTTTATTTGGGCCCTGGAGAAGTTTTGACATGCCTTGACATTTGTGCTTTTTTCAGTTGCTTAAAAACATATTTATGGCTAAAGTCTGATAACACCGTATTCAGCACAAATTGGGCTACAATAATATGTGAGCAACATGTTTGTATTTTTGGGAAAATAACGTTTATGCATGGTTTTTAATAAAACAAAAAATGTAAGTCATTGAAATAAGGCCATATAACACATACTAAATATTTGCCCACAAGACTTTTGAGAACTGAATCTTGTAGCCTAGAGTGTTTGCTACAAAATTATGTGAAAATCATCCTGATCACTTATTCATACAAAACAATATAGTAATTTAACTTTTGTAAGACACTTTTAGTGTTAGAAAGGTCAAATGTGAGGAGGCATGAACTATCATGAATATGGATGTATTTCACACCTGAGGAGACAAAAGATCCCTCCCCTGAGCCTCTCAATGAGGAATGTGACAGAAATAATTAATGATCAAAATCAAGTTTTAAGTTAAAAGAAGTAATATGACTATACATTTTCTTTACATAAAGACCTTTCTTAATTTTAGACATACACTACCATTTAGAAGTCTCTTCTGCTCACCAAGACTGCATTCATTTGAAAATAAAGTTAAAAAAAAATTATATTGTGAACAATTTAAAAGAACAGTTTTCTATTTGAATATATTGTAAAATGCAATTTGTTATCAAAGCTGAATTTTCAGCATCATTACTGCAGTCTTCAGTGTCACATGATCCTTCAGAAATCATTCTAATATGCTGATTTTCTAATATGAGCATATTTAAAGTGCATTTTACTCATTTACACCTGAACACATTTGCAAGCACAAGCTTTGTTGATGATAATGAGGCAACATAAACACTAGATAAAATATAATCTATACATTCATATTAATTTTACATCATATTAAATACCATATATATATTATACAGCATACAATTTAAATACCTGCTATAGCCGAAACAACATTTAAATGTAACTAAATCGTGCCTATTAGGACATATTTCAATACTCTCAATCCTGGCTGGCAAGTCTGGAAACAGTCCCACTAGTAAAACATGTACATGTTTATATAAAATAGCATGAAAACGAAATGACTTACTCGTCCGAAATTGTATCCTCGGCTGGATCAAGTCACTCTTCAAAATACAAATGTTCATCGGAGTCCCGCTCTTCTTCTGAGAAAAATGTTAACTCTTCGTCACTATCTAGGAGCTTCCTCGCCTGTGTATCTTGCGATCTTTCAAAAGATCTTTCAAAGTGAATGAACTTGTTGATTTTAAGGCACTGTGTGGGGGGGGGGGTGTTTACCATTTGAATTGATCGCCTCAACACATTACCGTATGACTAGCGCCCTCTGCCCGTGGGTGTGATCACATTAGGGATAATTAGCTGATCCAGGAGAAAATGTACATCACTTTGTTTCATACAGATTACATTGCAGGAGAATATTTGTTTTACATTTTAATTGTTTTATTTAAAAGAAAACATTTTAAGCTTTCTTTAGACATATGTTTCATGTTCGTTTGATAAGTATTCGCAGAGTTTCAGTTCATTTTTGTGACGTGTTTCAGATATATGCTTGTGAACATAGGGACTGCTGAAAGCTCACCCTTTATATATTTTATTTATTTTACAAAAGCACAAGGTCTTGTTGTTATTGTGAGTGTACACAAATAAAAGTAGACCCTTTATAGTCTAATGATGTCTTACACTTATCTGTATGCCCCAAAATGACGGAGTATTTTATGTTGTTTCCGCTGTAATGACGAAAAAATCCAACAGGACGCATCGGAGCATCCGATGGAACCTAAAAAGTGACAGCCACTCCACATGTCACACAAATGTCACTTTGCACAGTGACTCGCTTTTGATTAAAATAGAGATGTAATGCTCTAACATCACAATTTTCTAATATTAAAAACAAAAACAAAAAACATAGCAAACACAAATATTTCTCTCACTGAGCTTGTCTAAATGCATTCTGGGATTGTCCCTTCTGTGAAGGATACATGTGATGTGTGCTCTGTGGGACTATTGAGTTGCATGGTGTGGTGTTGGTGTGTGACGCTGGTTTGTTTATGTAATAATCAGTTTCAGAGGCATCTGAACTTTCTCAGCAATCTCTTGCCCTTGCAACAATACATTCTAGTTAAGAGGATCACCCACTATCCTAATACTGAACATGGGGGGAGGATGGATGGATGGATGGATGGATGGATGGATGGATGGATGGATGGATGGATGGATGGAATAGAATGACAGACAGAACCCATCATAGAATGCTAAATAGAACAATAGATAGAACGTAAAATAAAACAGCCAGACAGACGGATGGATGGATGGATGGATGGATGGAATAGAATGACAGACAGAACCCATCATAGAATGCTAAATAGAACAATAGATAGAACGTAAAATAAAACAGACAGATAGATAGATAGATAGATAGATAGATAGATAGATAGATAGATAGATAGATAGATAGATAGATAGATAGATAGATAGATAGATAGATAGATAGATAGATTCACATACTGTACACACTATGTAATGTTTTAATCGTCTCTGCTCCACAGCCTGCTGATCTGGCAACAGCAATAATACTCAATGCCAGCAATAGATAATGAGAATGGCAATGAAATGGAACAAGAAAAACCCTTTAAATCACTTCCAGCAAACCAAAAACTGACAGTCTGCCCATTGCCACCTGATTTAGATCAAAGCCAATGGCAGAGGAAGAGTGATGTTTTTTTCTGCACAAAATAGACACATTTACTTTGGGAAGTCTTGGAAGATATGGATTATGTTATTATAGGCCATTAGAACATCACAGATCCGTTTTTCATAGCATTTACAATAATAAATACATCTAACCACTCTCTCTTGGTAAATGTGGGAGACAGATACTATGCTGAAATTACTTTTTAAACACCAGTGATGTTTGAATAACATAGCAGTAAGTCACGGCAGATCTCAGCAGTGTTGAATTAATCAGCACCCAGAATGAGGCCGGTCGCTGTGCCAGCATGGAGGGGAAGTCAGTTTCACTGTTTAGTTAGTGGGTTGTTTTTCATGTAGCTAGCTTGGAGTGTGGGTTTGTGTGTGTGCATCTGAAATGTTCTGGTCTCTTTGTTTCAATTGTTAACGCCACACTGATACTTACACACACAGGGGTGTAAAAAGTACTCAACATTTTTACTTAAGTGAAAGTATGGATACTGAATGAAACTTTTACTCAATTAAAAGTCCAAGTATCTAGACAAAAACAAACTTTTTTCCTAGCTAGAATGAAATCAAGAGATGATTGTGTGAGAGAGGATGTTGCTAATTCTACCCTTGTAACAGTGCAAATATAGGCATCATAGTGTAAGATAGAGGTAGACCAATATATCGGAATTGTTTTGTTTTCTTTTTTATTCTTTTGTGTTTCTCTGTGGCCAACACTAGAGGATTCTACAGTTACAACGGCTTAGTTCTACAGTATAACAGAGGCCTCTAAAGGGGAAATTAAAACAAATTGACATTTGACAATAATAATCCATATTTTCATCCTCACCTCAATGCATATTTTCTTGTAATCCCAACAATTGCAGCTATATGGAAACATATATGCCCCTTAAGTGAAACTGAATGCAGTTTCCCAGCAAGCAATGTGGCTTCCAAACATGGCCGCCCCAGACACCAATTCTCTCTACACAATGCAACGCTCTCAAACACCAGACTTCTAAATACACATCTCTGCATACAATTGCAGACCTTTTATAAGAGACTTTCAGCCACAGTCACATCACAAAATATATGTTCTATTCCCTTGTGTTTAACGTTGCCAAGCATTCATAGTCTGCCTGATACCTTGTTATAGTTCCTTTCCCTGTTTTGACCACAAGTTTACTTATAGCCCTATTATGTCTGTTTGCCGATTGCCTGACCTTCTCCCTGTACTCATTGTTGGATTGTTTTGCTTTGAGTAATATGATGGCTGCGTCAGTGCTTTAAGTGGCCCAAAAGAGGTGCCGGTACTCTATTATTATTATTATTTTTATTTATTTTTTGCTGACTCCCCTCCTCCCCTGAGGTAACAACAACTATATTGATGGGGTTTTATATACGGCTGTCAACAGACGACCTTATAAAAAATAATAAATCCTTTTATTAGTTTGTGGATTTGCTTGAGCTAGAAAGAGCTACTGAACATAAATAAAATGTGCAAAAGTGTATTGAAGGAGACGCTGTCCAACATTGTGAGCACTCTCGGTTAACTCCCTTTGGTTTTTTGGGGATGCATGGTAGAGGGAGTGAAGCTGATCTAAAAATATTTTAAAGTGGTTGATTCCTCCTCATCACAAACTGCCAGTTCCAGTCTGTGATTGGAACAATGCCAGACAAACAGGTAAGGGAATTTGGAACAAAGCTGCGCAGCAACTCCTGCTTTCCTCCCAAGCATCACTGAGGCTCCATCACAAGCAAATGCCAACAAATGTTCCTGTAGGTAGTGAGGGTCAAAGCCATTATTATGAAGACATCCTAACAGTGCTTCAGTGATGTCCTTTGCTGTGGTCCCCTGCAGCTCAATCAGTTCAAAAAATATTGTGTCTGGCTTTTCACTGGAAATAGCTGACCGCAGGCACACAACAAGCACAGACTTTCCACTTATTGTAGTGGATTCATCAATGAGCACACACAATTTTCTTTCATTCATCACTATGTCATTGACTACTATCTTTTTCATTTCAGCAGCAATGTGATCCAGTATATTCGCACATGAGTTTATTGAGTACAAAACTCTGCCCATCTTGACACGATTTAAGACTTGCAACTGGACATCTATTGGCATGTCAGTAAAGGGACGCCCATGCTTGCCAGTCTTATAACTGTTCTAAACACATTGCAAGTTGAAGTGTAGTCAGCCTTTCTCATATCTTCAATGTGTTTTTGCATTGTATTTTGTGTTGCCTTCTCTTTTATTTCAACTGCTTTCTTGTGATAAATTGAGTCTCTGTGCTCTTTTATTTTGCTTGGGACCAACATTCTGGCCACTCATGCTCGCTAACGCGGCTGTTGTCATCGGTAGAAGTGGTGTCACTCTCGTCCTCGTCGCCACTTGTGAGAACCGCATCGACCGCGGCACAAGTGCTGCTTTCATTAGCTTGCGTCTGACCTGCAGCGATATCATTCTGGCTTGGTGGGGTGTCAGCCAGCGAGTCCTCTGATTCTGACCTTGTTCTTTTACTACACAGAGTCTGAAGCCAGGAGAGCATATTAAGTGTTCATTGTATTTGTATTTTAACAGAGCAGCTATGGTTGCGCGTTTCACACACCCTCTCCGGACCACGTTGAGTTGACACTGACAGCGGCAAAAGCGACGCATGCGCTTTTCACTTGTAAAACTCAATGGTGTATTGGTAATGTAGTCTCTGCTCTCGGTGGGACGAATTAGGAAGCGTGCATTGTGATGGGCGCTCTGAAAAGCGGCAGCGCAGCCAAAGGATTAAAACAGATGTGCAAATGAGCGTACCGGTACGCTTAAAGCACGTTCTGGGCGCAGCGAGAGGTGGCGGTACGCTCAAGAGCTATATTTGGAAGTGGCGGTACTGAGTACCGGCGCGTACCGGCCCACTTAAAGCACTGGGCTGCGTGGTCCCATGGTGTTTATACTTATGTACTATGGTTTTTACAGAAGAATGTGGTACCTTTTGGCATTTGGAAATTGCTCCCAAGGATGAACCAGACTTGTGGAGGTCCACAATTTGTTTTCTGAGGTCTTGGCTGATTTCTTTTGATTTTCCCATGAAGTCAAGGAAAGAGGCACTGAGTTTGATGGTAGGCCTTAAAATACATTCACAGGTATGTCTAATTCAGTACACCTCCTACCAGAAGCTAATTGTCTAAAGGCTTGACATAATTTTCTGGAATTTGCAAAACTGCTTAAAGGCACAGTTAACTTAGTGTATGTAAACTTCTGACCCACTGAAATTGGGATATTATCAATTAAAAGTGAAACAATCTACCTGTAAACAATTGTTGGAAAAATTACTTGTGTCATGCACAAAGTAGATGTCTTAAACAACTTGCCAAAACTACAGTTTGCTAATATTAAATCTGAGGAGTGGCTAAAAAATTAATTTTAATGACTTCAACCTAAGTGTATGTAAACTTCTGACTTCAACTGTACATACATCAGGGACGTGCCGCCAATATAAGCAAGGTAAGCAGAGCTGCCCTAACAGAAGAGTGAAAAGAAAAATGACACTATGAAATATTTAAATACAATTGTTAAATTCATCTCAGTTGAGCAGCACAGACAGTTATTCATTTCTTCGCTTTGGCACCACCCTGAGGTATAAGCACTTTATGCTATGCTTTCTCTGACTTAGATTCAAAGCACTGTTTACCATCCTTTCATTCAACATTACACGTTCATTCAAAATTAATCAAGCCCGCTACTACAACTAGCCAGGTTAAGCATGCTTACCTAAATAATTAAGCAAATCAGAAGCTCCTTCCTTCCGTCAAACTATCTGATAGGCTAGATTTTTGTTTTGCGTCAACACTTTCAATTTCACGTAACTAATGTGTTATTACGCCCCAGGCTGCGGCTCTCCCTTCTATATCTGCCCTATGACCGAGGGGGGCTTAGATTGCCTAATGTTAAGTTGTACTATTGGGCAGCTCAACTTTGTGCTGCTACTTATTATTTTTCTACCACTGATACACCATCTTGGATACATATTGAGAACAATTCATTGAAGCTACCTTTGACATCTTATCTTTATGCAGCCGAAATTAAACAATTATTAAAAGACACGAAAAATCTTTTTCTCAAAAATACAATATCAATCTGGCACCAATCTCATTGTGCCTTGTCGGAGGTATCTAAGCTCTCATGTTTGTCGCCAATTTGGGGAAATTAAAGATTTAAACCAGGAAGAGCAGACATGGGGTTTAGAATTTGGCTGAATAATGGCTTGAATAAAATTGGGGACCTATATAGTGAAGGAGTATTTATGTCTTTTGAGCAATTGGTAAATAAATATGGCTTGCCCAAAAAACACTTTTTTAAGTACTTACAGGTTAGAAGTTTCATCACTACCCAACTAAAGTCTACTGTGAAACCCCCACTCTCCACTATAGAGAACATCAAAGTAGAGGCCTGCTTTCCAAATTTTACAATATTTTACTACTTTCCTCAAAAGAAAGTAGTCTTTCATATCTACAAGTATGGAAAACTGATTTACAAACAGAAATTTCAGATGATGAGTGGAACAATTCTTGTCTGTTGGCACAGATGCAAACTATTAACACCAGGTTTAGATTGCTGCAGTACAAATGGTTATTTAGAACCTACATTACTCCTGTAAAACTTAACCATTTTAATTCTAATATTCCTGATGTATGTATAAAATGTGGTGTAGACAAGGGCACTCTTTTTCATTGTATGTGGCAGTGTCCGGAACTTCAGATTTTTTGGAAGGAGGTTACTACATTTGTTTCCCGTTTGATTGAATGTATCATGCCAATGGACAGTAAACTCTGCTTACTACACATTTTTCTTATGTTTTTCATTTTTTTATGTTTCTTTGTACATCTTTTCTTTTGTATGTCTGAAAAACGTTTAAAATTCAATAAAGATATTTGTGAAAAAAAAAAAAAACTAATGCGTTATTAAGTGCTAAAATGGATATAGTGTAACCATCGATGACCTACACTGATTTGGCAAGTTAATTTCAATTAAAAATTGAGAAAGAGAGGATATTGAAACTTAAAGAAGCGAGCAACTTTTACAACAAAATGATGGAGATAGTCATTTGCAAGGAGAGACACGTGGATTTTGTGTTCAAATAAAGTAAGTTTTAAAGTAAAAATGTAAAATCTGTGTTATTGATACTACCTCATAGATACTAGGTCATTGTTTCTGGTTAGTCTGAGGCTATGAAGTGGTGAGCAGGCAATCATGTCCTTCTAGTGTTATGCTCTGTCTGTTTTACAGTTCTAACATTAGGGCGCAGCATATCTGTTTGTAAAATGATATAACGTTTATTTTGTAATAAAAAAAAAAAGTGTAATCTGATGTACACACCCCACCCCCCCCCCCCCCCCACCACGCCTTCCGCGCCGTCTGCCGGCAGGTCATCCCCGTCTACCTGGACGAGTGAGGGGACAAGGGGAGGGAACGCCTAAAACGTCTGGACGCCTAAACTCTGCCTCACAGGGCAGGCCAAATTTACAGCATCCTCTTTCCTTCTCTCTGAAAGTGCTGCTTTTCGCTAACATGTGGAGAGCTGAGGATCTGACCCCAGACTGGCTGACTCAGCGGCTGTTAGGGTCACATTGCTCGCCTCTATCCTTTCCCCTCTTGTGCTCACTTCATCTCTCTTGTCTCTTATCTTCTCCTCTTATGCCATTTCCTTTCATCCTCTCTTTTCCTACTTTAATTTCCTCTCCTCTGTCTTCCTTTTATACTTTTCTCTACTCTCTTCCATTTCCTCTTCTCTGCCTTTCATATTCTCATTTTCTTTCTACTCTCTTTTCTTACTTTCACTTCCTCTCATTTGCATTCCTTTTCTTTCATACTCTTTTCTCTTTTCCTGCTTTAATTTTCTCTCCTCTTCCTTCCGCTCCTTTCCTACTTTTATTTCCTCTCCTCTGTCTTCCTTTCCATTCTTTCCTCCTCTCTTTTTCTTCTCTCCTCTCCTTTCCTAATTCATTTTCCTCTCTTCTACCTTCCTTCTCTTCTCTCATTTCCTACTTTCATTTCCTCTCTTCTTTCTTGCTTTCTTTACTGTTCTTTTCCTTTTTTATCCTCTCCTTTCCTACATTTATTTCCTCTATTCTGCCTTCCATTCCTTTTCTACTCTCCTCTCTTTTCCTACTTTCATTTCCTCTCCTCTCCTCTCCTCTGCCTTCCATTCCATTCTTTTCCCATCTCCTTTTCTACTCCCCTCTCCTTTACTATTTTCATTTCCTCTCCTCTACCTTAATTTTTCTTCCATATTTTACCTCCTTTCTTTTCATTTGCTTTCATTTTCTACTCTCCTTTACTTTTCTACTTTATTTCCTCTCCTCTGCCTTCCTTTCCTTTCCTATTCTCTTTTGTTCTTCTACTTTAATTTACTCTCTGTCTTCCTCTCCCCCTTTCCTTTTCTACTCTAATCATTATTTCCTCTCCTCTGCCTTTCTTTCCATTCTATTCTGTTCCTTTACTCTTCTCCTTTTCTTTACAACTTCATTTCCTCTCCACTGCCTTCCTTTCCTTATTGTTCCTTTCCTATTATTTTTTGTTCTACTACTTGTATTTCCTCTCTGCCTTCCTTTCATTTTCTCTCCTTTCTTTTTCTACTCTCCTTTCCAACTTTCATTTCTGCTTTTTCTCCCTTTCTTTTCGCCTCCTCTTCTTTCTTTTGCTTCCCTTTAATTTTCTACTCTCCTACCTTCTCATTTCCTACTTTCATTTCCTTTCCTCTGTCTTCATTTAATTCTTTCCTCTCCTCTGCCAAATTTGACTAGAAACAGTGCAAAGATTCAGTTTACGAGCATAATTTCAGTCTCTATGTAGTTTGCCATAATACAATCACTCACACATGATTTGCAGTCTGGTTTCCCAGCAAACGGATGTCTCCAGACTAAAATATCTCTGTCTCTCCAAAATATTGATGTAAACAACATTTTGAAAAAAGATGCACTGAGAACCCAGTTGCAGAATTCTGTTGTTTAGAAACCAAAAATACTCATTACAGCAAAGAATTAACAGAATTCAAGGACATTTGTTTTGTTAAATCCATCCAGTTTGTTACGATAAAATTTGGTTCAATATCTAATGTAAACTGCCCCATATGCATTGGAGTGGCTCCAATGTGTTATGATTCAGTGCTTTTTAAGTTTAAATCAGTCCACAACAGTGTTGGGGAGTTACTAACTAAAATTAGCGATACTACTAACTTAATTACTCATTTGAATCGTATGAAAGTAGCACAACTGTTTTCAAAAGAGTGCTGCTTTTCCAGTAACAAGCTGCAAGTAGCGGTGCTGCATAACGTAACACTTTTCACGGTTTTATTATGGCACATTGTATTGCCTTACAACTGAGTGAGCAAAGGAAATAATCAAAGACACTCTACAAAAATGTAAGACAGAGAGTTGGGGAATGTGAATCATTTTATCAAATCAGTATGTTCAGACAGTTTCAATGAACCAGTTCAAAAAAACTTAATTTACGTTGCTGCTCAATAGTGTTCCTAAAAGTCCCATACTATAGTTAACTACTGCTGTCACTTTGTTTTCAATTCAGTTTTAGAAACTTTTTTTTTTTTTTTTGCTTACTAGTTATGTGTTCACATTTGATGCAGTCACTATAATTGAGATCGATCCTTATTGTGTTTGTGACACATTAATACTGCTAATTTAAAAAATAAATTAAATAACCTGAAAGCAAAATTGTTAAAATACATTACCCATTTAAATAGCTTCAGTGTGGTTAAGTATTTTTTGTGAGTAACTTTCAGTATAGAAAACGACTTTTTCAAAAGGGTAGCTTGATGTACTGTAACTTAACTACCTTATTAGCTAAATACTAGACAAGCTAAATTTTTTCACCCTGCTTTCCCAATACTGGTCCACAATACATATAAGCTTCTAACAGTACTTTCCTCATAGTATTAAGGCTATATGTGTCTGGTAAGTTCTAGACTAAATTATGTTGGGTTGATTTTCACTACTGACTGATTAAGTTCATAAAATGCCATATATTAACAATTCATATAAATATACATTTGATATTTGGTCAGTGGGGTGGATCAGTGAAGTACTAAGCATAAGGCATAAATCTAGATCAAATCTGATCCGATTCCTCATTCCTTGTTGATCAGAAACACCACCTTGCCAGAACCATTCCGTTATTCCAATATTAAACCCTCCTGGGCCAAATGGAAACACTGAGATGAATGTGTAAATACTTGGACTCTAAAAATATCTCCTTCAATGTTTGTAATCCAAATACTTCTGGACACATTCTCATTTCCTCCAAATCATTTGAACCTGAATCCATTGCGTGAATGCACTTAATAATTTCCTGCATCCATATATTTATGTTCACGCAAATGATTATATGGTATCAAACGAAGGAGACTGCACACTCAGCATTTTAGATGAGGGGAATGACATAAAAAGAGCAAGAAAAAAGTGGGGGGCTTTCTCTTTCAATGCAGTCTTTCTTTGCATTAGATGGACAAGAAACTGCCCCCTTGAGGGGAACAACCTTCTTAAGGTAATTGATTCCTTACTTTGTTCTAATTGGAAAGATGTATTGATGAAAGGATAGTGCAGTAAAATGAAAAAGAGGAAAAAAGGAATCAGGTAAATGAGAAAGAGAGAAACACGGGGCTCTTTCACTGACCCCTTTATCATCTCTGGCTGTGTTCTGGGCTCTGGAAATCTTCTCTAATCCCATGGGCCTTGTTTCCATTATCTAAAAGCACAAGCTACTTTTAAAATTCCTCTGTAAAACTGTAATTAGAGCCCTCAGTTAAACCTCAGAGAAAATAAGGTATAGCAGCACATTGACTGCTAAGTTACTCGGGATGGTGTATAATGAGTTATTACATTTTTCAGTTATCAGCAGCCACCTTGAAGCATAGCGTTTCAGTTCAGGGAGAGACTGTCTGTTTCTAGGCAAACAATGATCGTCACAGCACCCCAGGTGAACTCTGACCTCGCTGCTACACATCTACAGTCCCATTCCATCTCCATCTGGGAAATAACATTGCAGTGTAATTCCTGTTGTTCTGTCCAGCAATAGAAGACTTAAAGGACCATAACCCTGTTGAAATACACAACACCTAGAGACAAAGAACATTTTTAGCCTCTGGAGAAAACTGCTGGAAGAGGGGAGAGAGAGAGAGTTTAACAAATAGAATGTAAAAAAGACAGAACTAGCAAACTTATTGACCCTATGAAATCAAAATTGGAGTTTTGGGCTAAAAGTCCATGTCTGTTCGATATGAGGCTTGGGTGTAAGGCGTAATGAAGGATTGAATTTGAATTGTGCTCTTAGTAAAAAGTCAATTAGCACATGATTTTATCCACAGTAAAATACAGTACACTTACTAAAGAGACAATACCTCTGGAGCAATCTATTTTAGTGGCAAAATGGTGGCTCTCCATTGATCATCCCTTGCAAGTGTCCCATTAGAGGTCTGCTTTGGGCCATGTTTGGGTCAGTTTTTCAAGTAAAACAAGTTTACTTGTGTGTTTACATAGAAAAACTATTGAAAAGTTTCAATTATTTTTCTATTGTTAAACATGATTTTTTATCCAGAAAAGTTTCAGCTCTTGATAAACGATAAGGCAATGCATTTTTTCTTTTGCCAAGGGTCCGCCGTGTCTTGTTAAAATTGTGTGTGTTTAATGTTACCATGCTGTTACAAAAGTTTTCTACTATGCTTAAAAATACAATCTATTGCAACAAATTTACTTGCTTTGAGAAGAAACTATAAAGAGTATGAGCAATTTCGAGTACAGGCTTATGATTTAACAGCACGGGTTGGGTTAGGTCTCACAGTCTTTGGGACAGACTGGGCCAAACCCTAAGGCCCGTACAGACCTTTCATCCCCACCTCTAGTCTCATTCTACAACATCATGCAGATGGAGTGCCTACCAGGGCTGGACTGGTAATCTGGCATATCAGGCATTTTCCCGGTGGGCCGACACACTTTGGGGCCGATCAGGGGCGGACTGGCCATTGGGAGAACTGAGCGGGCCGGTGGGTCGGCAGCGAAACATGCCGAATGGGCCATGATAAGCAAAAATGAGCTGCCGCGTTACGCAGAACGGACCACAAAAGCAGTTGGGCCAGTTGTCATGTAAAATCCTGGGCCGATTTCTCTTCCCAGTCCAGCCCTGGTGCCTACAGTTTGTCTCATGCATATTGCAGACAAACAAAAACAAAAAGAAATCATTCTCAACATTATAAATCTACCCAGGTTTTTATAAGTTTGCAAGAAGACAAATAAGATCACAGGATTGAACAAAATTTGTCTATAAATCAGTTTTGGTTTTAAAATTTCGTTGATTTCAGATCCATCCACACCTAAACATCACATAAAAAAGCAAACAGCGATTGGTCACTTTGCAAGCCAGTCACACAACCCCTTCCTGTCTAAATGGGCAGTTCTTGGCCCAAAAATGCTTCAGTGTGGACCAGAATTTATTCTATTTTAAAAGTCTACACTGAAAAAAGTGAAAGCAGCTCTATGTACAATGCTAAACTAGTACACTCAAAATCGTCTCGGTTACGTATGTAACCTCCGTTCCCTGATGGAGGGAACGAGACGTCGTGTCGAAGAAGCGACACTAGGGGTCTCTCTTGAGCGCCGAAAGATACCTCTGATCTATGAAAAAAGGCCAATGAGAGTTGGCGAACAGTATTTGCATACTCCGCCTCCGGATACGGATATAAAGGCGAGAGAAATACGCTCGTTCATTCAGGATTTTTCTGAGGAGCCGGGAGTGTACCGGGCACCTCAGCGGCTCGGCTCAGCGACGTGGCCGGGAAGACACGACGTCTCGTTCCCTCCATCAGGGAACGGAGGTTACATATGTAACCGAGACGTTCCCCGTCTGTCGCTCACTTCGACGTCGTGTCGAAGAAGCGACACTAGGGGTCCACTTCAAAACTCGCCATGCGCTGAGCCGTGTACGTGTACTGCTGACACAGAAGCGGGCAGGTATTTGCACGTGCACAAGCGACCAACTGTGTTCAGGCTGCACGTAATCTTCCCCAATGCCCCGAAAAAGCGACAGCATCCTTTTGGTTACCCTAGGGGGGAACAAGGTGACGCTCCCAACTAGGGAATGGGCCAAGCCTGGCTGGGCCTCTTTTCTCTCTATGTTTTCTCGGCATAGAGCAAGAGCAGCCGGGGCCCTTACCACATCGAGGGAATGGGGTCTTATTCCCGAATTCCTATTCTTTTAGGGGGAAAAGACCCTGCGGAGGCCACACCCGCCCAGCAGGGGAGGTAAAGGTGGCAAAATACATCACATGGCCACTTTGGGCATGTGGGAGGAAATGGCGCGGTGGTAGATCCAACCTCAAGGAGGGGGGAGTTGCTACAACACGGCGACCGGAGGGCAACGAAGGACTGCCTAAGGGAGACGCGGGTCAGCTCGTAAGGTGACCGTACCACGGAAATACACACAGGAGGAGTCCCGTAGGAGGCCTGATCTGTGGAGCACCTATTCCAGTAGGGGTAGCCAGAGGTACCCGTAGTGGACTGGACCAGCACGTTCCTCTGCTGAACTGCTGCGGGCCCGAAGGGCCAGGGAGGAATCAACCAGGGACCTAGGTTCTCTGGGAAAGAAGGCACACTGTTTTACCTCGATCGAGGGAAACGGCGCTGGAACAAGAGATTCACCCGGTCAGATCGTCGACGTGTACCGAGTTCTACGGGCTCGGACCTGAGAGAACACGGGACGAGACTGACTCAAACCTGAGATCGTAAGGGTGTTAGGTGCTGCCCAGCCCGCAGCTCTGCAAATGTCTGCTAGGGAGGTGCCCCTAGCCGGTGCCCATGAGGATGCCACGCTCCTAGTAGAGTGGGCTCGAACCCGCAAAAAAAGGGGGGGGCACAGCCTGGGTGTGATAGGCCAACTGAATGGCATCCACCACCCAGTGAGACACCTCTGTTTGGAGACAGCGTTCCCTTTCTGCTGTCCTCCAAAGCAGACAAAGAGCTGCTCAGAGCGCCTGAAGCTCTGGGTGCATTCCAGGTAGGCACGCAAGGCACGTACCGGACACGACAGTGAGAGGGCTGGGTCTGCCTCCTCCCGGGGCAGTGCTTGTAGGTTCACTACCTGATCTCCAGAGGGCGTGGTAGGAACCATGGGCACATAGCCCAGTCGAGGTCTTAGGATCACATGAGTATCTGCCGGACCGAGCTCCAGGCAAGTGTCGTTAGTAGGGAACACTTGCAGGTCCCCGACCCTCTTGATGGAAGTGAGCGCGATCAGCAGGGCCGTCTTAGGAGAGGGCCCTGAGCCAACTGATTCTAGGGACTCGGGGGGGGGATCTCTGAAGACCGGCGAGGAACACCGAGAGATCCCAGGAGGGGAACAGGTTTGGCCGGGAGGGGTTTAACCTCCGGGCACCTCTTGGGAACCTGACGATTAAGTCGTGCTTACCCAGAGACTTGCTGTCTACTGGGTCGTGGTGAGCTGCAATAGTGGCAACATACACCTTCAAGGTGGATGGGGACAGCCTCCCCTCCAACCTCTCCTGTAGGAACAGGAGCACAGACTTAACTGCGCACCTCTGTGGGTCTTCTGCCCGGGAAGAACATCAATTCACGAACAGACGCCATTTCAGGGCGTAGAGTTGCCTGGTAGAAGGGGCTCTGGCTTGGTTGAACATGGCTAAGACCGTGGGTGGTAGACCAGCTAGATCTTCCGCATCCCGTTCGGGGGCCAGACGTGGAGGTTCCAAAGGTCTGGGTGCGGATGCCAGAGCGTGCCCCGTCCCTGAGAAAGAAGATCCTTCCTCAGGGGAATTCGCCAGGGAGCGGCTGTCGCGAGGAGTACAAGGTCCAAGAACCAGGCCCGGGTGGGCCAGTAAGTTGCCACGAGAGTGACTTGTTCCTCGTCCTCCCTGACCTTGCACAGCACCTGTGCAAGAAGGCTCACTGGGGGAATGCGTACTTGCGCAGCCCCACCGGCCAGCTGTGTGCCAGTGCATCTGCCCCGAGGGGAGCCTCTGAACGGGCGTACCAGAGCGGGCAGTGGGAGGTCTCTCGGGAGGCAGAGGGGTCTACCTGGGCCTTGCCGAACCGTTCCCAAATCAGCTGAACCGAGTGGGGGTGAAGCCTCCACTCTCCGCCAGGCAAGCGTTGTCATGACAGCGCATCCGCTATCACATTGAGGTTGCCGGGGATGTGAGTGGCACGCAGCGACCTGAGTCGGTGCTGACTCCAAAGGAGGAGACGACGGGCAAGTTGTGACATGTGACGGGAGCGTACACCGCCTTGGCGGTTTATGTACGCGACCGCAGTGGTGCTGTCCGACCTGACTAGGATATGTTCGTCCCGAATTAACGGGAGAGACTTCCGCACGGCCAAAAGGACGGTCAACAACTCGAGGCAGTTGATGTGCCAACGCAGCTGGGCCCCTTTCCAACGGCCTGAGGCTGCGTGCCCGTTGCAAACGGCGCTCCAACCCAATCTGAAGGCGTCGGTCGTGACCAGGACGCGTCTGGACACCTGCTGTAGGGGCACTCCAGCCCATAAGAAACAGGGGTCTGTCCAGGGGTTGAATATCTGATGGCAGGCGGGGCTGATTGTTACCCGGTGCGTGCCTTGGCGCCATGCTCGTCTCGGGACTCGGGTCTGGAGCCAGTGTTGGAGCGGTCTCATATGCATCAACCCCAGCGGCGCGACCGCCGCGGAGGACGCCATATGCCCCAGGAGCCTCTGGAAAAGTTTTAAGGGGACCGCTGTGCCTGGCCTGAAGGCGGCGAGGCAGTTCAACACTGACTGGGCATGCTCGTTGGTGAGACGTGCCGACATTGAGACCAAGTCTAACTCCATCCCGAGAAAAGAGATGCTCTGAACTGGAGTGAGCTGGCTCTTTTCCCAGTTGACCTGAAGCCCCAGACGGCTGAGGTGCCTGAGCACCTGGTCTCTGTGGGCGCATAGTAACTCTCGCGAGTGGGTCAGGATGAGCCAGTCGTCGAGGTAGTTGAGTATGCGGATGCCGGCTTCTCAGAGCGGGGCAAGAGCTGCCTCTGCGACTTTCGTGAAGACGCGAGGGGACAGAGACAGGCCGAAGGGGAGGACTTTGTACTGATACACCTGGCCCCCGAACGCAAACCGCAGGTAGGGGCGGTGTCGGGGCAGGATGGAGACGTGGAAGTACGCGTCCTTCAGGTCTACCGCTGCGAACCAATCTAGATGCCATACGCTGGTTAAGCATGAGCATTTTGAACGGGAGTTTGTGCAACGCTCGGTTGAGAACTCGCAGGTCCAAGATTGGTCGTAAGCCGCCGCTTTTCTTGGGTACGATGAAGTAAGGGCTGTAGAAACCCTTCTTCATCTCGGTTGGAGGGACAGGCTCTATCGCGTCTTTGGCCAGAAGAGTCGCGATTTCCGCGCGCAGGGAGTGGGCGTGTTCGCAGTGTACTGCGGAAAAGCGGACGCTCATGAAGGGGGGCGGGGGCCTGGCAAACTGAATTGCGTAACCAAGTCGGATGGTCTGGGCCAGCCAGCGAGACGGGTTGGGAAGTGAAAGCCACGCGTCCAACCTCTGCGCTAGGGGCACCAAAGGGACGATTAATTTTGACGTACCCGGCGGGGCTTCGCAGCGGGGCGGAGCAGGTAGGGCAGCGTTGGGCGGCGACAGGGCGACCCGCGGCTGAGGTGCTGAGAAGAGACTCAAGCACTTACCTTGCTCCGCACACCCGGCAGGGGGCGGGTTAGCGACTGAGGAGGAGGTCCTGGGTAGGCGTCCTCTAGACTCGTCGGAACCGGCCGGCTGGGGGACAGTCGTGGGGCTGAAGACGGGTGGTCCGTGTCCAGGAAGCCAGGACTGTTGATATCTGGGGGCAAAGTGCCGTGAGAACGGCATTTGCGGGCCAGGTGACCCAGAGACAAAAGGAAATAGCTCATTACAGAGAATATGAGAATGTGAAAATTAATTAGACAAGAAAAAAATTCTCCTCCCGGCCCTCCACCGGGGACGGAGCGGTCTTACCAGCCTCCGGAGCTAACATCTTGGTCCCTGGGTCGAACGTCTACGGACAGCCTGGGAGCCTTCCGGGTCCCCGAGGGGGTCCGTGAGACGGAGGCGTCCGCTTCCTGCGGAGTGCTCGACGCTGGGGCTGAGAGCTGGGCCCGGGTTGAGGCGGAGCAGGGTGTTACATAGCCGCAGGAGGACGCCCGTCGGCGAGCAGACGGGGCATGGCCCATGGCGGCAGGCTTGCGGCGGGGCAGGATGTGCAGTGGCCTCCGTCTGCCTCACCGCTGAGGACTGCTGGGCAGAGTCGTCAACGGTGGCGCCGAATGGACGGAGCTGGGAGACGGGGGTGTGGGAGAAGGTGTGCCTTGTCTGCCTCCCGCATTTCGACCAGGTCCAGTCCACAGGTGCGTTTCTGGACCACAAGGGGTGGCCATCGCCTTTTCGAGTGCCGGCGCTTCTGACCTCCGTGGCCCGGGGGCGCGGTTGGTCATCCAGCGCAGTTCCTGCAGCACATCAAGAACAGGACTACCCAAGGTGCAAGTTTTGAAGTGCCTTGGCCTGGCGTTGGTTGCAGGAAGGGCCGTGGCGTGCAGAGTGGAAGCGGTCTGGGACCGTTCCATGTCGAGCGTAGTGAGAGCGGAGGAGCGAGGAAGCCTTGGCTTTGCTCAACTCGTCTTGCACGTCCGGGAAGAAAGGAACGGGGGGGGGGGGGGGGCGTGGCTGTGAGCGGCGCACCTGCCCGCGGGACCGATCAAGTAGCCCGGGAAAGCATATCGGATCTCCGTGCGTCAGGCTCAGGCTGGGCGGCAGACCCGAAGGTGGCGGCCCAGGCGAGCGATCAGCATCCGATGCCACTGTAACGCTCTCCGATGCAGCGGTGATGTCATCCAATTCTGAGGCAAGCAAGCGTGCCGGGGAGGCGGCGGTTCGAGGGGGTTTACCCGGCGAACAGAGCCCGTCATATTCCCCAAATCGCCTTCATCGCCCGCGGCGCCTGCGTCAATCCCATAGGAAGGAGGCGAGGCGCGGGGGGCGGCTGAAGTGGCTTTCTCTCATTACAAAAGAAAGCCGTGCGACCGCAATGCTATAACGGCCATGTTCTCACACTGAGAAGATGAACCATTGGAGAGAATGCTCATCCCGAGCTCAGACGGAAGCAAACAAGCGTGCCGGGGAGGCGGGAGGTTCGAGGGGATTTACCCGGCGAACAGAGCCCGTCATTGTCCCCAAATCGTGTTCATCGCCAGTGGCGCCTGCGTCAATCCCGTAGGAAGGAGGCGAGGCGCGAGGGGCGGCTGAAACGGCTTTCTCTCATTACAAAAGAAAGCCACACGACCGCAATGTTGCCATGGCTATGTTCTCGCACTGAGAACATGAACCATTCATAAAACACTGCCTGCGTGTGATCGCAGCCCAGGCATGCAAGACAGTGTTTTATGACCGAGAGAGAGGTGGGGAGAAATCACCGCATCCAGAAACTACACAGGGGCGGAAATTACATCTTTATAAAGACGCGTCCTGAAAAGGACGTTCAACGCCGCTGTGTAATGTTCTTTCAGAGAAATAAACTCTTTTATGGAGAGAATCACTCTTTCAACTCTTTTAACTCTGCGCTGTCGAAGCGCCCAGGGGCAAACTGCACGCCGGCAGTGAAGAGAAAAGCCGCTGTAGTGCACTGTAAATCCAACAGCAAAGCAGAGCGTCAGAGGATCAGAAGCAGGATCAGTTGTGTTACTCGCAGCCGACTGCACACACACGACCATCGGCTCCGAAGAAAATTACTGAATGAACGAGCGTATTTCTCTCGCCTTTATATCCGTGTCCGGAGGCGGAGTATGCAAATACTGTTCGCCAACTCTCATTGGCCTTTTTTCATAGATCAGAGGTATCTTTCGGCGCTCAAGAGAGACCCCTAGTGTCGCTTCTTCGACACGACGTCGAAGTGAGCGACAGACGGGGAACAATATAATACATTTATGTTTTAGATGAGAACATAATTATATGCTGTAAAGTCCAAGTGATATTCAGGAGGATATGTGGAGGATCATACTTAAAGGAAAATAATAAAGCTAAAAAAAAGCTAAATCCATTCTCTCACTTGTATTTCTTTCAAATATGCTAATACCCTATGAAATGTTCTATGAGATTTGTGTTCTATCCTTTATATCCAAATTCTCAACTAATCTCAAACTTTCGCTCTGCATTCAACTAGGATGTGTTCAACAGTTTCTGGTTGACCACTCTATACATCTGCCATTCTTATGTTTACCTATTTTAAATATAGACTGATTTAAATGTCCTATTATAAGTCTAGTTATAATCTTCTCTTCTAATACCACAGCTGTTTCTTCCAACTCCCACCTTCATTTGTATATTATATAAATTATCCCATTGTGTTTGCCATATCTCATTAACAGCTATTCTTATTTGCCCTTTTACTTCCATTTTACTCATTGGAACTTTGAGATCTATATTTACATTTACAAGGCCTTCTTAGCTATCTTGTCTACCTCATCATTTCCTCTCACCCCTGCATGTGCAGGAACCCAAATAAATACTACTTTACATCTGTTTTGACTAATCTGAAGTATTTTACACAAAATATCCTGCCTAGCTTTTGACTTTCCACTTTCTATACTTTGTAAAGCTGAATATGAATCAGAAATTACCACTACTCCCTCTGCATGATCCTCTTTTACCTATTGCAATAATTTCTGTTCAGTAAACTGATCAATTATCTGATGTTCTCTTAACTATTTAATACTTGAGATTAGGCATATACACTACAGCTGCTGTTTCTCCTCTTTCTGGATCTTTGGAACCATCTGTGTATATCTGAATCTCTGAAGCATATCTTTGGGTTTATCTTTATGGATTTATCATTTATCATCTCATGCAATAGAAAATCTAATTTTGGCATTAGAAATAACCATGGTGGTATTTCAGATATGACCACAATTGGGCATATTTCCGTGTTATTTATTCCAACTATTTCTGCCTCCTTATTTGCTTCCCATCCAAAGCTCTTCAGGTTAGTATATTCATAATCCCAACAGTTTTCTAGTATTTTTTTAACCGGATGTATTTCAGTATGTCTTCTAAATGATCACTGAAACATGTTTTGCTGTAAAGAGTAGAGTCTCTAGTTTTGTTTGATATGCCGCTGTGGTGATGGAGGTGTGGTCATGTGTCTGTCTGCGGGAGAGAGCGAGAGCGGTAAGGCTCATCACCTGGGTTGTAATTATCTCTAATACCTGTCTCTTACTATAGTGATGGCGGAGGGAGAATTAAAAGCCTCACCAATGCATCTGTTCAGGAAGAGAGAGACGCAAGCGACTGTTGTTTCAAGTTCATTTATATAATTAAAACTTTATGTTGGCTGTTCAGCCAGTTCCCACATCCTCCTTGCCTGTCCGTTTAACTGTAACAGCTGCTATAAATATTATGTTCGCGTGTCAGCGCCCTGATAAACATTATGACCACATACAAGGATTTTGGGACATTATTCCCTCAAAAGTAGACAAACATGTTAGTTAATTTGAATAACTGTCAACATTAACACATCTGTGGGTCATTTCTTTTCATTTTAATATACATTTTGTTGTATTTTGTTCTGTTATCACTGTGCAATACGATTGTATTCATTAACATTAGCTAATGCATTCCTATATATTCACTGTGCATTTTCACATTGAGAATATATGGGTTCATCCAAAAACTGAAAAATGTTGATGAAAATAAGGTGCATGTCAAACTGTTCAGGGACCAGTGGAGACAGACAGCACAATGGTTAAATCATTCACTAAATTGGGATCATCCTATAGCTTTCAATGCAGCTAATTGCATTCAATCCTAAAATCCAACCGGAAGTTCAGTTTGAGGCTGCAGATGATGTTTGGACCACTCAACATGTTTGGCAGACATGGGAAAATGGAAATCAGTACATAGATTCAGAATTTTATAATGCAACATTTTATTTTAACATGGTTGGCAGTGATTGGATGATGCTGGACATTACTTTGAATAATAATTATTTGTTCAACTTTATAGAAAATTGACTGTAATGTTTATAACGTCTCAAAATATGAATAACCAACACTCCTTGAAACATAAAAAAATTTGATGAAAAAAATCTGACTTTCTATAGCTTGGCATTATTTAAAATTCCACAATGTAGTCCCACTGTCCACATATGTGGACATACATTTTTAGGAAAACTGTTCTCTCTAGAATTGTTTTTTATTGTTTATTATCTACTAGTTACAAATTAAATAGGGAAATGGAAAATGCACACAGCAGTCAAGCAGGGGTCTCAGGAGGATAAAGAAAGTAAGAGAATTGTTATTATTACATTTTCTGTTATAGAGTTTATGTCATGTTTTATTTTTCAGGAGGTTACCATTGTGGACAGGACTGGAGCTAATGTATACATGAAAGTTGGGTACATTGCTACTGAAATATCATTAAGAGATTATCAGTATAATGACTGATTGGGGATCTGTAAACTCTCAGAAGTACCACACTTGTAATACAGTACTAAAAAACAGCACCATCACTATTTGAAAAAATCATCACATTGGCAGCCAAACGTTTGGAATAATGTACAGATTCTGCTGTTTATTGGTAAGTAAATTGGTACTTTAATTCACCAAAGAGGCTGATAACTGATAACAAAGTATAGTTAGGACTAGGGCTGTCAATCGATTAAAATCTTTAATCGAATTAATTACATGGTGTCACGATAAATCGCATATACAAATATTTGCTGAGAAAGACTCTCATATAACAATAACTCAATATATAATGATTATACATTTTTATATCAATATATAATTATACATAGTTATCTTTAAATATTTAAAAATGATTTTATATATATATATATATATATATATATATATATGTGTGTGTGTGTGTGTGTGTGTGTATATGTGTGTGTGTATATATACAGTATATACCTGTATATATATATATACACACACACACACATATACACACACACACACACGCCATTATATCAAACTTGCCATTATATCAAACTTGCCATTATATCAAACTTGCCATTATATCAAACACAGCTGAAAGCTATTTGGTTTGTTGAATGAAGCTTTACATTGTCTGGGTGTTTGATTTTGAGTTGACACAGTATGCAATAGACTGGCATGTCTTAAGGTAAATATTAGGTAAAAAAAAGACAAAGAGCAACTGGCTCTAACAAGGACAAAAGGATATGTGGAAGGCCAGATGTACAACTAAACAAGAGGATAAGTACAGGGTCTCTAGTTAAGAAATAGATGTGACACATGTCCTCAGCTGACAGCTTCATTGAATTGAACACCAGTTTCATTTACAACAGTAAAGAGAAGACTCAGGGGTTCAGGGTTGTGTATTTTATTTCATGTCTATATATCGTGAACTGCATTTCCCATGATCCTCTGTGTTGTGCTGTAGTTTAAAGAGATTACACATGCTCAGTAAAGAAGAAAAAGTAGAAAAATGATGACTCATTCCTCTGTGTTTGTGTTTTCCAGCCAAACAAAAAGGTTAAAGAAAAGATTCGTATGCAATAGAATTGGCGATGGGGACAACAATACCCACCCAAAAGATCTATAAATGCTGATTGGGTTTGCAATGTGGAGATAACGAAAAAACTATTGTCAACAACTTGGAGGAGAGAGGAAGGAAAAACATTGATTTCAGTGAATAGAGTGATGCTTCTGGTTTGCATACATCCCCATCCCCATTAAAGCCATTTTGGAGGCCCCAGCACCTCAGAATGTCAGTCAGCTGCAATCCTTTTTGGGGTTGTTAAACTATTATGACTATCATTCCAGATTTGGTATCACTGTCGAAACCGCTGCACAGGTTATTGTGTCAAAAGAATAAATTTAAAGTGGACACCTAAATGTCAAGAGACATTTCAGAAAGCAAATGAGATGTTGCTGAAGTCAAAAGCGTAAACACACTTTGATCCCTCTTAACCGTTACAACTGGCTTGTGATGCTTCACCATACATTGTGGGAGCCAATTGCATTTGCTTCCAGATCATTGAGCAAGGCCGAATCAAATTATGCTCAGATAGAGAGAGAAGCACTGAGCATTGTTTTTGGTGTGCAGAAATTTCATCATTATATTTTTGGGAGGAAGTTTACTCTAGTAACTGATCACTGTACACTCACTACCATTTTTGGTCCATACACTGGCATACCGTCACTCGCTTCTAGCAGGATGCAGAGGTGGGCCTTGTTGTTGTCTGCATATAATTACGACATCAAGTATCACAAATCAGAACTGCAATGCAATGCAGATGGCCTTTTCAGATGGCCTATGCCAGACAGCAAGAAAGACAAGTAGGCCACTGAAATTTTCTACTTCAAACAGGTAGAAAACTCCCCTGTGACTGCTTTGCAAGTGCATAAGGGCACTTATAATGACCTAGTGTTATCTTCAGTCAAGGACATAAAAGTGAGGATCCAAATCTAAAGCCTTATATCTCATGGCGACATGAGCTCACAGTGCAGTCTGGTTGTTTGTTGTGGGGAAGGAGAGTGATTATTCTGCCAGCATTACGTAAACCAGTCTTGAAACAGTTACACACAGGACACTGTGGAGTTGTTTGCATGAAGGAGATAGCAAGGAGCTATTTCTGGTGGCCAGGGGTTGATGGACAAATTGAGGAAAAAGCAAGAATTTGTCCTTCATGTCAGCAAATACATAACACTGCACAGCCTGCCTCGCTGCACCCCAGGGATTTTCCTGAAAAGTCATGGTATCGCATCCATGTCGATTTTGCAGGCCCTGTGGAGAACATAATGTTACTCCTTGTCGTCGATGCACACAGAAAATGGGCTGAGGTTGCCATTATAAGTTCCACCACTTCTGAGAAAACCATTGAGAAGTTGGGAGAAATGTTTAGTCGATTTGGACCACCATTGCAACTTGTATCAGATAATGATCCCCAATTCGTATCTCAGGAGATGGTTACATTCTTGCAGGTAAATGGAGTACAACACATCAAATTGACACCATACCATCCTTCAACCAATGGTCTGGCAGAACGTTTTATGCAAACCATGAAGCATGCACTCATCTCAGGGTCAGGGTACATTTTATCAGCATCTTCACAGCTTTTTGATAAGTTATAGAGTACTCCATGCTGTTACAAAGGTGTCACCAGCTCATCTGATGCAAAAACAGAGAACTGAGAAGAAAATAGCTCCGATTAAAGGCATGGTCTTACATCAGCAAAGTAAGCTGATTCAAAGACAGGCACTAAGAGCTTAACACAGTGTTCACACAAGGTGCTCCGGTGTTGGCATGGAATTATGGGAACGGTCCAAAATGGATTCCTGCGACAGTGCTATCACAGACAGGTCCGGTGTCAAACATGGTTTGGAGAACACATAACATTCAGATGTTTCAGGAAGCTACATCATACGCAGAACCATTATCCTTTAATGGAATGATGTCCAACTAATCATCTGGATTTATGAGAATATTAGGAGCTTACCCTTTGTTGCGGGGCAGAATAATCCCCTAGGGTAAAGTTAGGGTTTGAGGTAGTCCACCCTCATTCCCAAATTAGGAAAAATAAATAAATAAAAAATTGATTGACACTGTTAGTCAAATGTTCAACTACTTAATTGAAATGCAAGTTTATATGCATGTTAGTAAAAGGAAATTACGCAAATGAATGTATGCATCCGAAACATTTGTATACATTTCATTGACGGATCAAAATCTGACATTGCTGGTTCAAACCAAATGATGCATCCAAGCCTTCGTTAGTAATTAAAAAATGTCACTTCAGAAATGGTATCACAGCTTTGTATTGGATTAACAAGGATGTGTGTGTGTGTGTGTGTGTGTGTGTGTGTGTGTGTGTGTGTGTGTGTGTGTGTGTGTGTGAGAGAGAGAGAGAGAGAGAGAGAGAGAGAGAGAGAGAGAGAGAGATGGAACATGCGATCACCTGTTGCCACACCCAAGCAGAGATGCTGTCAGCTTTCTGAAGATCAGCTTTCTCAGTGGAAAAGTAGCCGTCCAGGTGTATTTCTCCCTATTTCCTGGTAGCTGGTGCACAAGAGTCATTCACTATAGAATCTGCAATGTCCTCTGTCATTTTAAACACCACGTTCTCTCCAGTGTGGAAACTCCTGTGAAACTTAAGTGGTAAGCGCCTTGATTTCTGTAATTAATCAGTCTGTTGTGTCTCTCAGCTGTGATGAGCCTTACTGCTTAAGTTGTTAGTTCAAATACTAGTTTTAGTAGTTTAGTAGTAATACGACCGATCAAGGAGCGCTGTTCTATGCTCACTGGCTGACATGGATTCTCTTCACGTCACCTAACTAGCTCATATTACACACAAAAATTTGGCTTTTTACAAAAAAATCTTTTGCCACCACCTGCTGGCTAACATATGTAATGTAAAAAAAAATACATAGAGACATATACAGTAGCTCTTAACACATATACACTGCTCTTACACTTTAGTTTAGAACAGCACTGTGGTGTGGGGACGTGGTCATGTGTCGGTCTGCGGGAGAGAGAGAGAGATAGCGGTAAGGCTTGTCACCTGGTTTGTAATTAACCCTAACACCTGTGTCTTGTTATAGTGATGTGGAGCGAGACATAAAAGGGGATGCCAAGTGCCCAGCGAGAGGGAGAGGGAACCCAGAAGCCTGACGTTTGTTTATGTGTGACACCAAGCTACTGACGGTTACCGTCATCTGTGTGAAAAAAACAATTAAAACTGACCTCAAACCTGCTTCGCTGTCTCCTGTCTCCTCCATTACCTGAACGAAGTGTGATACAAGCACAAACACAAGCTGAGTGATACATACAGTGAAGTGTCCGAGTGCTGATGATGTGAGACCATCAGTGCTCATGGAGTGTCTCTCGTTCAATCAGATTCGAGGACCGGAACTAACTGTTGTGTGTGTGTGTGTGTGTGTGTGTATATATACACACACACACACACACACACACACAACAGTTCGCCAATTCTATTGCATATGAATCTTTTCTTTAACCTTTTTTTTGGCTGGAAAACACGACACAGAGGAATGAGTCATCATTTTTCTACTTTTTCTTCTTTACTGAGCATGTGTAATCTCTTTAAACTACAGCACAGCACAGAGGATCATGGGAAATGCAGTTCACGATATATAGACATGAAATTAAATACACAACCCTGCACCACTGAGTCTTCTCTTTACTGTTATATATATATATATATATATATATATATATATATATATATATATATATATATATATATATAAATATATATATATATATATATATATATATATATAATATGCTAATGTGTTTATTCCTAGCAAGCAACAAGATGCAGGGTTCAATAAAGTTATTTGAACAGATCAAATTTAAAAAAGTTTAAATTTAAGTTTTCCTACACAAAGGATTTGAGAAGAGCCTATATTTTAATTTAAATCAAATAAACAAATTTTCATGGTGTGGAACCAATGTCCACATTGACTGAAGTTAAACCAAAAAAGTTTTTAAAAATCATTGTAAAGTGAGGCCATGCAAGACTATGCCATCCCTTAAACCTGAACCAATTAAAAGGGAACAATGGAGGAAAGTAGAGCTGTCTAATTGTATAACCAGCACTGACAGTTCAGAATTTAAGAACAAATCATGACAATTAATGGAATGTGGATTGCGTGAAAGATGCACACACGCACATCATGACTAAAGCTCAGCTGGTATCAAAGCACAGCATCAGCTAAACCTGATGTTACATGTATATGACACCTGATCTTCAGGGATTTAAAACCCAAATAGAGCTCTTTCAGACATGCATGAGGGCAGCTAGTGCTGTCAGCACCTACAGTGTCTCGACAGACCCCTAAAACCTGATCCCAGAACACACACACACCATACACTTGCTGAATGCCCTCTTAGGCAGCACACATGATGGGACAGCATGCCAACCACATGCCAACCGCAGTCCGTTTGGGAAAGTATCCCTGTGAAAACCAACCATTGCTATAATTCCTTTAAAACATCACATTCACACACACACACACACAAACACACACATTTGCAGACGGTATAGTAGTCTATCATTTATGATTTTTGGAATAAACCTGTTGAGATTCTGCTATACTGTGGAAGATATATTTCCATGGCTATATCAGTGGGCAGGACAGCTTTATATACTGCAGAATGTGGAAATGCTGAAGAAACATGAAGTAAAAATTTTCAAATGAGATGAGATGTATTACATTACTTAAATAACACTTTGCAATATGGTTCCATAAGTTAACATTAGTTAATGCATCACAAGGTACCATGAACTAACAATATACAGTATTATAGGAACACTACAAAAAGGTCCCATTCATTAACATTAGTTAATGCATCAGGTATCATGAACAAACAATGAACTATATATTTTTTCCAGCATTTATTAATCTTTTGTTCATCGTTAGTTCATGTTAGTTCATAGTGCATTAACTAATGCTAACATATACAACTTTTGATTTTAAAAATATATTACTATATGTTGAAATTACCATTAATTAAGATGAATATCTACTGTAAAAGAATTGTACATTGTTAGTTAATGTTAACTAATGTTGTTAAAAACCTTATTGTAAAGTGTTACCAATATTTTTACAGTATTTTTAAATCCTGATTAATGTTCATTCATAAAAATACAACTGTTTCTTGTTACTTCCTGTTAGTTAATAAAATATTAAGTAATATTAACATTAGGGCTATGTAAGTAATTGCAATCGCAATAAAATCATTATCATGTATAATCATTTGAGCATGAGGAATTTCTAAAACGCAGCAAGCTGATATTTATTTATTTTTATTTGATACACAGAATTCTTTTATCTTTAATTAGAACAGAACATAATTTGGGAAGGTGCACAAAGAGTAAAGAAAAACAACATAAACAAAATTATGCTAAAATCTATCATTTATGCATAGGCAAATTTCCCTTCTGAAATGTGTTTCTGAACACTGATGTGTTTCTATGCACAGATATGAAAAAAAAAAGATTTCACAACATATAATGCAGAAAACAATGCTTGGGGTGATTTAGAATTGGTGTCACAACGTAGTTTGTCCAGCAGAGTGCGCTCCGTCTCCATTGTTTACAGAGTTGAGTTGATGGCGTTTCTACAGACAGTGCGGAGTTAAGCGGTGCGGAGTTAAGCAGTGTGGTGTTAAGCGGTGCCTTCACGTTAAGTTGCTAACTAGTTTGTGAAATACATACTGGAATTTTAATAAACAATGACCCCTTCATTTACCTTTTTCAATATAACAAATATAATGTTAACCCTGTCCCTGACAACCATGTCACTCATTTTATCAAATCTGTTTGCTGTTAGCCAGCTATTGTTTGTTACTGCAGTCAGTAACATAGCAGACTGAAAGGTAAGCAGAGCATTTTTTGCAGCTCAGCAGACAACAGTGCAGAGGTGGATTGTGTTGAGTGTTGATTTTATGCTACTGTAATCAGTTCAATGGAAAGGTAATATAAATAATATTTTAATGTTGAACTTAAACAAAAGACAAACACACACATGACGAACATGTCCGTAAACGATCTCTCTCTCTTACACCAACGTCTGCAATCGGCCTTTTTCCCTCGCCGAGGCTTAATTAGACTGATAAGGGACCGGGTGTGTATAATCATGACCCGGCACCGCCCTCCGCCCTGTCACAGCTATGTTGTTACTTAGTTGGTGAGATGCAATGCTGGAAACTAAATAAACAACATCCATATTTTACTCTCCATGACAACGTGCTTATAGCTAACTAGCTTACCACGTAGCTACTTTAATACCTTGTCAGCTGAGTGGAAGCTAATGTGTAAACATGTATTCCCCAAACTGTTTTGTTCAAGATTCGCAGTTTGGTACCCGTTCATCCGAACAACTCCAGTCGTTATATTTATATTAAGAAGCATGGTTTTGTGGGTAATAGAATCTGTTCTGAGGATGATGATGATGGTTGTCATGCGGTTTCCGGCTTACTATTTTCTCTCACAGCCATCAGAGTGTAAAGAAAACACTGGAGATTTACACATGGCAGTGGACGAAATCAGAGGTGGCCTGCCAGAAACAATTTCCAGGCCTTTTCCACCTCGACCGGTCAAGCACACATTCAAACACCATTTCTCTCTTTCTCACTTCGAACTTGTAAGTAGGAACTTCCCAGAAGGACTTGAATGCAGCAGCAGAGCTGAGTTTTCCTATGTGAGCTAAAAAGTCACACATATTCACCCATTCCCTGTCCTTCATTTGCTTTATTTGACCACAAGCTAGTAGTGTCTCTTGGAAAATCAAACACAACACAACTGATGTGGGTAAAACAAAAGTTAGAATAGAAAAAGTTAGAGTGAGAATAAATGAATGCTATGAGAGAGTAATTATGAGGATTAGTCTCCTTCCATCACGCATTCGGTCAGCCAATCAGATCAGTCAAAAGTTAATGAATCACATTCTGCTCTTAAAGTGAGCCACTCTTTAACAGCTTCTAAATAAAACAAGTCTGATTTTATATAAACACTGGTAGACAGTTTTGTTGCCAGTATTTTAATGGAGTGCAACATTTAAAAGGGTTTTTAAAATAAAGTGTCCTGGGTTCACTTTGGCTGGGTCTTTCAAAACCCATAAAGTGGCTTTGAAGTGTGAATTAAAGTTAGCTTGACTCAGTGTGTGATGAATGAGCTTACAGTTTAAAGCACAGAGTGTGTATGTTTGGAAGTGACAAGTTTACATACAGAATTGTACAAATAAATTGAGCTGAGTGAGCCGTTTCCAAAAATGAACTCACATAATGAACGACAACCGATAAACATCCAAAACAATTCATGACTTAATTTGGAAAAAAACGGAATCACTTGCTAGCTTGTAGTTTTTGCACACCATGTTCAACATAAGAGCTGCCTTTTTTGTATGCCTTAGTAATCTTTCAGCCTTGATATCATAGAACCAGCACCACAAGATGTTAAAAGACAAAGGAATAGTTCAACAAAAATTACATTTCAGTCAAAATTTACAGACACTTATGATATCTCCATTTTTCTTTCTTTTTTTCTTTCTCTTTCTTTCTGATGTGGAACACAAAGAAAGAAAGAAAGAAAGAAAGAAAGAAAGAAAGAAAGAAAGAAAGAAAGAAAGAAAATTACTTACATTTTGGTTTTAAAAATGAAAGTCATATGTGTTTGGAACATCATGGGGATAAATTATGATGCAATAAAAAGGTTTTGGTGAACTATTCATTTTCTCATATCTCAGTTCAAATAGCAATTGGAATATTTGTCAACATGACAAATTGTGCAGCCCTAGTTTTAACTATGAACATTACAAGACTATATCAGGTGAATTTTCAAAGAAGAGGCACCAGAAAAGGACAGAGATTCCAAAAGGACCTGGTAATCCAATTATATGAGTTTTAAATCATAAAATGTGTTGCAAAGTGTACTATACCGTGGCAGTGAGCCTTGGCCCATGCAGCTGTGCATAGAGTATGGCTTCCTCGATGTGACCTCTGATCTTCAACAGGGCGAGCTCCAGGTTATGGGCTCCAGCAACCATATGCGTGAGATCCTGCAGTACAGCTACATACTGTCTCCAAGGGGAGTGGAGCTCTGAGAGGCTGGCCAAGCACCCGCGCATCACGTTGAGACAGTATCCACTGCACGCCCGAATAAGGGTGAGCCCGCGACAGTGAGAGCAGTAATGCATACGCACCAGAGCACGCACACACTCCTTGGACAACTCTGCCGTGTCAGTAATGTTCATCAGCTCTGACCCCACAGCCAGTGCCAGGTTAAAAGCCTGTCCTGCCCGCAACGCGCTCGCCAGCTCCTCTGCCATCGCCCGGGGGTGCGGCCCAAAAGGGTTAATATCCTGCCTAGTCATGCGAAGACAGTCACCAAGCTGGTTGCTGTCAGAAGCGCCCATGCTGATGCTCCCAGCCATGCCGGGATTGACAATACGAGTGTGGACCAATGGGAAGAGATTGTCAAAGAAACTGTTGACGGCCATTTCCACTGAGACGTTGCCGGTGCCCTGAAGGAAGTGGGAGAGGTCTGTGAAGAGGCAGATGATGTGAGGTGCGATGGAAGATGAGACAGATGTATATATGCTCTCGAACAGAGAAGTCAGGTGGCTCTGAGAGAAGGAGAGCAGAGACTGGAACGTATCTGAAAGAGAGAGAAATAGAGAAGCTGAGATTTAAATGAGTGTCTACAATGGAGATTTTTCTTTTTATAGTTTCAGAATATGAACACACACATAGTCGTGAAACTTGCCTCTCTATAAACATAAAAAAAAAAAAAAATGTTTCTCATTCGTATGAAACCGTTTCATTTAAAGAAACAGTTCACCCAAAAATACAATTCTTCATGATCATGATTGTGGTATGAGAGAAGCTTGTTCACATTGGCTCACGTGTTATTCAGTGCTAAAAACAACAAGTTTTCAAGTTCTCACCTTGAACGAGCCTCTCTCGTAGCACTTATGAACGTGCATAGGACGTCAAAATTGTTTAGCTGAAAATGACTTTCTGGATGTTTCGCACCAAAACCAATCGTATGCCTGACGCATAAGTCACATGGACTACTTTTACGATAAAAGTATGGGGTTCTTTTCTGAGCTTTAAAGTAAGTCTCTACCAACTGCCATTGTGTTGAAAAGATGGAAAGGGATATTTTGTGTTGCATGGGAAAGAAAGCCATTGTGGTTTGGAATGACATAAGGGTAAAAAAAATTATGACAGAATTTTCATGAACTATTCTTTTAATACACTCAGTAGCATCTTGTTCACAAAATGCACACATAACACATGATTAAAATTAAGGTTTTTCAGTGGTTCTTTGCAGATTCACCTTAGATTCAGCATGGAACACTCATCTAACCAAAATAAGCTTTTTTTTGGAGATTGAAAATGTATTGATGTACAGAAATTATTATTTGTATTATTATTTTTATACTATATATTTGTGGAACTTAAAAATCTCCTATGACATTAGGCTGTGGTTCTACACTGCAAAAACTCTTATTGTTAGTCAGCGTCTTTGTCTTGTATTCCAGAACAACTATCTAAACATTGATAAAACCCAATATAAAAAACTGCATAAGATTTTAAATGTGTTGCAGAAGTACAATCCATAAAATCATGCAAATATGGGTCAGGAGCTCCAGTTAATGTTCACATCAACCATCAGAATGGGGACAAATTTGATACTAGTATTTCTGTAACTGTTGATCTCCTGGGATTTTCACACACAACAGGCTCTAGAATTTACTCAGAATGGAGCCAAAAAACATCCAGTGTATGGCAGTTCTGTGGACGGAAACGTCTTGTTTATGAGAGAGGTCAATGGAGAATGGCCAGACTGGTTCGAGCTGACAGAAAGGCTATGGTTACTCAGATAACCACTCTGTACAATTGTAGTGAGCAGAATAGCATCTCAGAATGCAAAAATGTCGAACCTGGAGGCGGATGGTCTACAACCACAGAAGACCACATTGGGCACTTTATTGGGACCAGTGTGTTCCTATTAAAGAGTTCAGTGAGTATAATGTATTTAGTAAGTGTATTTTATTACATATGTTAACCAAATGATATATGAGATTTATGCTTTCAAAATGTGACAATTCTATCAATGGAACAAGACAAAATACACTTATATGCAAAGACACCTTCTCTAATATCTTATGGCAGTCTTAATATCTTATGGCATTTACATTCTCAGGAGAATTTATCTTGTTTAATTTTACTGGAAAACATGAAAAAGATACAGATTTCTGCAGTGTAAGTGAAACCTTCATTTCAAAGAGTGTATCCACAATTTCTATCTATTACCACAACTTCAACAGAATCTTATTCTACCCATATACTCTAACTACAGTAGACTCAAGTGACATGTTATCAATCTAGGAGGTCTGCCTGTATCTCTCACTCTCTTTGTGCGTATGCGCGAGGGTTCGAGTGAGTGAGGTGCATGGTTGAGAGTTTGGTGAGTGTTTACTTTTCTTTTTTTAGTTCTGTCTTGTTCTATATGTTAACTTTGAACTATTTTTGAAAGTTTAATCAAGAGAAGTTAGAGGCCAGATTTGTTTTTGTCTGACAGCCATTGCCTCTGATTGAGGCATGGCTTTTGTACAGCTGACATGTCAGCATAGTATTAAAATACCGGCCGGCGTGGAATGCTCCATTGAGGAGTGCAGCTTGGCTGTGGGAACGGTAGTAGGACATACAGCTGCATAAAGTCAGCATCAAGGATGAACAACACAGTTGTACTTTTTCTAGAGTCATTTGAAAAGGTCAACTTAGTTGTTGAGTGAGGGGTAGTAGTTATTAAAAATGAGCATCTTCCTGTCTTCCCTCTTGTCAATCCTGCAAAGAATGTTGTTTTCTCTAATGTGCCACCGTTTATTAGTGATGAAATAATAGAACGTTAATTGTCAAGACATGGGCAATTTTGTTTCAGCTATTGAAAAGATACAATTTTGCTTGCAAGTCTCCTCTTTTGAAACATGTTGTCTTGTTTAGGAGACAACTCCGTATGATTCTGAAATGCGATTTGGAAGAACTGAATATTGCGATAAAGCTCAGGGTTGCAGGATTTGATTATGCAATTTTGCAACCACTGAAACGATAAAATGTTGTGTAATCAGACAAGTGGCGTTAGAGCCGTGAATAGTGCGGTCATAACTGCAGAGTCTAAGTCGGATCAAACAGCACATTGTAGTAACGTGGAGATGAAAATTGATAGACCAGAGTTTGATGTAGTGATAAACAGTGGCAAAGAGAAGAAATCTGATGCAGAGGAAGTAAGTAATATCACAGATGCTAGGGTGCAACATGGAAAAGCATTGTGGAGACAGATTTGGAGGAGGAAAGGGCAATAATGACAGATGAGGATGCTATGTTTAAACTCCCTGTTGTGAATGAAAAGTGGAAAAGAGTGAAAGGAATTCAAACTCAAAGAATTCAATTAGAAAAATTCAAGTGTCTGTAAAAGATAAGGAAGGCTGTAATACTGAGGAAATGTCTGATGATTCTTCTGCTGATGACTATTCGGTAGCTAGTTTCGGGGACATAGAATACTCAGATTCCACAGTGATGGTAAATGAGAGTAAAAAACAAGTGGATATAGCTTAGAAAGGGTACAAAAATTCTTGAGTAGTACTAAGGGTAAAAGGAATGTGGTGATAACTGATTTATTTCCTGATTGTGAGCTCTTTATTGATTCAGCCAAGTTTTTAATGAAGCAGAGAGGTGAGGGGTGTTTATCAAACCAAGATGTACATCGTTTGAAAAAGATAAAGATAGATAAAGATAAAAGAAAAAATGTAAGATGGTGGATAGTGAGCAGAAAAAAAGGGGGATGTTTTTTGTTAATGTTGTTTTTGGTAGTTTTAATACTATTAATAATTGAATTAAAGTTTACTACATGAAATTTAAATGGTGCAAGGGCTATAAAAAAAGAAGTCAGTTTTTCCAGATGCTTCAAAGTAAGAATGCTGATGTAGCTTTTGCACAAGAGACGCACAGTAATATTACAAATTAAGTTGATTGGAAAAGAGACAAACCAATACAAGTGCTGGTGTTGGAATTTACTTTGTAAAGCACTTTCTTCCATTGTCTTATGAGGTGGAGAATATTATTGAAGGAAGACTTTAAAAGGTTGTTGCAAAATATGAAACTGCATCAGATGTTCTAATAAATGTATATGCTCCAGTAATGGCAGCTGAAAAATATTATATTTTTAGAAACTTTATCAAATATCATATAAAACTGTGATCCTGAATATTATCTTCAGCGCTCTCTCTTGTCAATGTGAGGCCTCAACATGGCATATCCTAGCTGCTCCAAGAATATTCTACTCCGGTTCATTTTGCCACCACACCACTCATTGTTGATGGCACACCATATCACAATGTATGCACTGATATCCAGAATGTGGAAGAATATTACCTGGGGACAACAATCTGTCTTTTGTTGACAGCTGTATTTGGCAACCACTTTGTCAATGTTGTCTACCCATTCTTTTGTGTTATTGTAATCTAACACCATGTCTGTTTTTTTGTCATCTCTGTTGCTCAAAGATCTATCTCTGTGCAATGTGTTCATCAGAGTGTGTGTGTGTGTGTGTGTGTGTGAGTGTGTGTGTGTGTGTGTGTGTGTAGCACTTTGGGAACAAATTTAGGTGTGACCAGCTGTAAATATGTGTGCAACAAGTCAATGAACATTGACCGGAATTTATAGACTCTGCCGGTGATATCATTGGATGCACCTGTAGCAGGGCTATAAATAGATGCGTCACAGGTGCATCGTCAGATCTTTTGTCTTCAGATCACTCTGTGTGTGTGTGTGTGTGTGTGTGTGTGTGTGTGTGTGTGTGTGCGTGCGTGCGTGCGTGCGTGCGTGCGTGCGTGTGCGTGCTTCATGAGCCTGTCAGAAACTTTCTACTTTCCTCTGTTAGGAGTTAGAATTGTTTGGCAGTGTGCAGAAACCTTTCTCTTTCTCTTTTCTTTAAAAAAAAAAAGAAGAAAAAGAATGACTGATAAACAAAGCAAGCGGTGTGTGTTCTCATGTTTACGCTCTATGTCTGAAACGGACACACAACAGTTTTGTTTTGTGTGTTTGAGGGAAGAGCATACTGTTCTTGCGTTGCGGCAGGGCGGGTGCAGGCATTGCGATCTGTTTACAGTCAAATTGCTTTACACTCGTCTCGCTTACTTCCAAGAGCCAGCGCCCACTCTTTCGTAGTGGTGCTCTCGCATAGATCTGGCTGAGGAGCGAGAAATGGGTCCGGTCCTCCCCAGATCCAGCTGATACTTCTCGTTTTGTTGTCGCAGGTTGCTAATGACAGATGCCTCCCTGACGGGCTGGGTAGCGGTCTTAAGTGGTCGTCCAGTTCAAGGGGAATGGGAGGGTTGTCAGCTCGATTGTCACATTAACTGTCTCGAGTTGATGGCCGTATTTCTGGCCCTGAAATACTTCCTCCAGAGGCTGCCATGTCTTGGTGCGGGTGGACAACACAGCTGTAGTCTCTTACATAAACCATCAAGGAGGTCTACGTTCACACCAGCTGAACAGACTGGCACAGCAGATTCTCTGTTAATCAGAGCAGCTCGTATCCCTGGATGCCTGAATGGGAGCAGATTTACTGTCCAGACAGAAAATACCGACGGGGGAGTGGAAACTCCACCCCGAGGTAGTGGAACAAATCTGGTTGAGATTTTACAAGAGCAGAAGCGGACCTCTTCGCCTCCCAACAGACAGCGCAATGTCCCCTCTACTTCTCTCTGAGTCACCCAGCCCCCCCGGGTCTGGACGTGATGGCACATACATGGCCCAGAATGCACCTGTATGCTTTCCCGCCGGTTTCTCTGCTCCCGGGAGTCTTGGCCAGAGTTCGCCAGCAAGGGTCCTGCCTCTTACTGATAGCGCCACGCTGGCCGAACAGGGTATGGTTCTCGGAGAAAATGTCTCTCCTCGATGGCTCGCCTTGGGCGATTCCAGACAGGAGGGACCTTCTGTCTCAGGCGCAGGGGACAATATTTCATCCCCGGCTCGATCTGCAGAACCTTCATGTTTGGCCCCTGAAGGGTACCAACTGAGGGACACTGGGTTTTCACCTGAAGTTATCAAGACCATTCTAAGTGCTAGGGCTCCCTCTACCAGAAGAAGTTACGCCAATAAATGGGGTGTCTTTGAAAGATGGTGCAGTGCACATAATGCAGATCCAGTTAACTGCCAGATTGCTTCAGTTCTGGACTTTCTGCAGGAAAAATTGTCAGCAGGCACATGACCCACCACTCTCAGGGTCTATGTGGCCGCCATTTCGGCTTGCCATGCCTTGATTGACGGGGTGCCGTTGGGGGGACATCCTCTACTCGCTCGCTCCATTCGTGGAGCTATGACTGAGGCCTCCTGCTAGGACCAGGACCCCTTCATGGGACTTAGCAATCATCCTTGAGGGTCTGGTTGGTTCGAACCTCTAGAGTCAGCGTCTGATAAACCTCTGACTCTAAGGATGTTTTTTCTTATGGCAATCACCTCTCTAAAAAGAATTGGGGATCTACAGGCTCTGTCTGTCTTGACAGCCTGCTTAGATTTTGCAATTAAAGCAATTTTGCACCCTCACCCTGACTACCTGCCTAAGGTTCCTTTCTCGACTTTACATCCGGTCACTCTCGAAGCCTTCTTCTCCCCGCTGTTTACAACGCCGGAGCAGGATAGATATCACAGACTTTGTCCAGTCTGTGCCTTTCAGACTTATGACCACCGCACTAGCCAGTGGCAACTATTCATTTGCCATGGGGGCCGCAACAGTGGGGCAGCCGCCACCAAGCAGACTACGTCGCATTGGGTGAGGGACACTATTGCCCTGGCCTACGAGGCGCATATAATCTAACTGTTGCTGGGTTAGATTAATGTTCCCAGTAGGTATCAGGGCTCACTCTACCAGAGGGGTCGCCTCCTCTAAAGCCTTGGTTAGAGGTGTCCCTCTGCAGCATGTTTGTGATGCGGCAGGCTGGTCCTCTCCGCACACATTCATTAGATTTTATAGTTTGGATGTTCATGCCACTCCGGGCTCTTATGTCCTTGAGTCGACATCACAAGCTCATGTCTGAGACCTCTCGTACTCTTGTGAGCACACTACACAACCGTAAGGGGTCCACAGCATCTCGTTCCGCTTTTATCAGGGAACATTTTATTGTTTGAATTGCAAAGACTGCAGTATGTTTGACAAGAAGGAAAAAAATGGGCAAGAAGGACAGAATGTGGATGACGTTTTTAAAAAACTGATAAAAGCAAGAATAAGACAATAGTTTTTGTTTTACAAATCTATGAAGAACATTAAAGGTTTTGAGAATGTTTGGAATCATTAGGATATGTTGTGCTATGTTACAGATGATGAATTAATATTTTCTATATGTATTAAGTTAAGTATATGGGATTTGTAGTATAAAATGAATAATGTGTTTTTGAGAGCAGTGTAACAGTTTTTTAATGTATGATCTGTAAAGCCTGTCTCTATTTAAGTATGTTTCAAAATTAAAAAATCTCTCTCTCTCTCTCTATCTATCTATCTATCTATCTATCTATCTATCTATCTCTGTCTCTTAATAGACTCTATTAGCAAAGATCTGCATCACTTTAAATTTTTGTTTCTGATGTAAATTCACAGACAACAGATAAAAGAGAGAAACAAGAATTAGTGAAGTGTGTCTGTCTTGCTTTTCTGTTGTTTACTGTCTCTCTCACACACACAGACACACATGTGCCTAGACTTGTGTTCGGTCAGTGGTTTGTTAATGCAGGGGCAGCCTTCCTATACAAATGTGCTGTTATCAAGCATGACCACACACACACACACACACACACACGGGCTGAACCCAGGGTGCCATTCTCTCTATGGCCAATGATGTCAGACTGAAAGCATGTTAGAGGATGGAAGAGCAGCGGCAACTGGACCGAAACTGAGACCAGGCAACACACAAACAGGCACACTCACACAGAAGCAGATCTCTCCATTTCACTCCATAAGCTGTCGAGGCTCCCATTAGTACTGTCACATTGGACAATACAACAACAGCATTCCCCCAGTCACAACAGCTGCGGCCCCACAAGCGCGAGCACATACACTCCAAACCTGTCTCCATAAGAGGGTGTCGCACTTTTTTTAATGACTAATTAGAAGAGGCTGGGTGCCATATAGCTAATCTGGTGCAAAACACATGACAAGGACTCTCTTCTCCATACCGTGAGCTCATGAAACAGGACTTTTGAAACTGGACCATTATGACGTATTAAAAACTAGAATTAACATTTTTAGAAGAAAATGCGAGTGGTGCTTGCCACTCACCAGAAGCGAGGGGATAATGATCTGAAAATGTCATGAGCCAGAAAACATCTCACAATGTCCATATGAGCAACACAGCTCAATGTGTAGGAGCACATGCACTAACCACTAGGCCACAGGTCCACAGAGACACTATACACTAAAAGCTTTTGAAAGCCCTTCAAATGAATGAAGGGAAAGACAGAAATTGAGGGAAGAGTATGAAAAAAATTTGAAGTGGAAATCAAAGAAGACTAACGAACGGAATGAGATTTTTTTTTTTAAATAAACAGAAAAGTGGATTGCAGAAGATGAAAGGAAGGAATGGAAAGGCCACTTGCCATGTCCCGCAGTTTGTTCATGTCTGCCTATGAACCGTAAATGTGCATGCATGTGTGTCTGCCCACATAGGCAAGTTGATTTGGAATGAGAGCAGCAAACCACAAACAGAATGTGCCAGTGTAAGGTTACAGTGTTTCAGAGGGCAGCCTCATGCCACCAGCAAGAGTAAAATCGCCAGAAGCGGCAGAGAGAGAGAGAGCCAAGGAGACAGAAGAGAGGGTGTTAAGTGAGGGAGGTGAAATAATTTGGCCTTGAGGCCTCAGATCACAGTGCTGCGAAACTTGGCCGACTTTGCAATAGTTGTTGTAGGCCATCTCTGCGTGGCAAAGAGAACTCCTTTAAAGTGTGTTTTTCGGTGAGTGTGTGTGTGTGTGTGTGTGTGTGTGTGTGTGTGTGTGTGTGTGTGTGTGTGTGTGTGTGTGTGCAAGAAAGGAATAGTTCACACAAAAAAGAAAATTATGTCATTGTTTACACACACTCATGTTGTTTCAAACCCTGTATGACTTTCTTTGTTCTGTGGAACACAAAAGTGAAATTTTGACAAATATCCTGAATGTTTTCCATATAATGAAAGCGAATGAGGACTGTGGCAGTCCAGCTTCAAAATGACAAAAAAGCACCATAAAAGTAACTTGGTCCAAATGACTTATGCAATATTTTACAAGTATTCTAAATCAAATGGAAGATTTGGGTGAGGAATAAACTAAAACATAGTTTTAACATATTAGTTCACCCAAAATTTGTAATTCTCTCATAATCATGTCATCCCAGATATGTCTTTCTTTCTTCTGTTGAACACAAACAAAGATTTTTAGAAGAATATCTCAACTCTGTAGGTCCATACAATCCCATTGAATGGTTGCCAGCACATTGAAGGTCCAAAAAGCTTATAAAAGTAATCCATACAATAAATTATCCTCCCTGCCCAGTAGGTGACGATATAGGCAAATAACTTGAATCGCTGAAAACAAAATGGTAAATGATGAATTTGGTAATGAAAGTTGAAATTTATGGTAAAAAAAGAAGTAGTAATGTACAATTCATGAACAAATCATTTGAAGCAACTCACTGACTCGATCAAAATGCAGCGGTTAACAGCTCACTGGAGGGGAAGATTAGCAGTGAATAACAACTTAAATTCTGATCTACAGTATTTCTCGCCCAAAGCTATCATATAAATTCAGAAGGACCACTTTAATGATGCTTTTTTATTTTAGAGCTGAAGTTTATATTCACTTTTATTAGATAAAAGAGAGTGGTTAGGATATTCTTTAGAAAAAAAATCACTTTGTGTTCCAAAGAGAGAGAAAAGTCTGGATGGGTTTGGAATGACATTAAGGCAAGTAAATAAAGACAGATTTTTCATTTTTAGGGGAACTTTTCCTTTCAAAAAAATTAATAAAATCCAGTGTCCAAAACCAAATCCTTTCACTTTTGTCCTCCATTTCTTGAAAGCTAATATCTGTGATTATTTGTGTCTGTCTTAAGACAAGCTTACACAATGCATGATCCCACTGTTTTCAGATGGAACTAGACACTAATTCCATGAGAATCAGGGATGATCCACATGGAGCTGCAGTCACCTCGTTGGAACGTTGGAAAATGGGTATTTAAACGTTAGAAAGAAGAAAAGAAGGAGGGAGAGGAGATTTCCCAGGGGAAATCCAATGAAAGGCAGACAAGCACACACACCAAACTTAACGCCCTGTTCAGAAACCAATAGTGGTCTGACAGCTGGGAAAAAGCTATTTGAGACCAATTGTTGCCCCATTAGTGTTTCACCATAAGAACTACCAGACATTGTTCATTTGATCTGTCAACTCTATTTCTGGATAATTCCACAATTGCAAAGCATCAAACTTTTCAGTCTTTTTTGTTTCATAGAGTACAGACACAGAGCAGATACAACAGTCTTCCATAATCATGGTCTTTCTTCTGGTTTGCCCTAAAACTATAGTCCCTCTCAGAAATGTCGTGTGTACAGTATAATGCGCACAGTATGCATACGTTCTGTATAGAATACATGATGTTCAGCATTGCATACTGCTTCACATAAAAAAATATTTAAGTAGCTAGTATATACTACACAGTATCCAGAGCACATTACACAAATATTCCACTTCAAGCATCGTCTCTGGATCCAAAAGTGCACAGCAGAGAGAAATAAAGGTTTACGGTTAGAGCATTTAATAACTGTCACTGGGCTCCAGAGAAAAGCATCGCTCCATAAGTTATTGGTTTGCAAGCTATGCAAATGCAGTGTTGCGGGGATGCCGGTGAGCCAAGATGGGGGCCAGATTTACAGCCATGTAATTGGAAGTTATACAGCCTCTTATAAAGGTCTTCAAAAGGCTTTTAGAGATGACTAATCCACTTAATGACCAAGACTCATTTCCTAAACACACGGCCTGCTGGCGAAGGGATTCGTTCGGATGAGTAAAACTGAACATAATGATGGTGTAGAGATAAGACAAGGTGCTTCCACCTTAAAGTACTTTTGCTGGGTTAGATTAATGTTCCCTGGTTTCATGTACTTCACAGGAGTGGATTTTTGTTCAATACACCTTCAGAAATGTATAAACTAATATGTATTTTTATACAGTTTTCTAATTCAGATCATATCAACTGTAAATCTACAAGCATTTTTATGCGTTTGCTAGGCAAAAAAAGCAGAAGAGTTGCACAGAAAACATTGGAAACATGTATTTGGACTTAAAAGAGAAAAACTCCTGGCAATTGCTTTGATACATTCAATTAATTAGTGTTGGAGCTAAACTGTGACCCTCCAGGAATGGAATTGAATAGCTCTGCCCAACATGTTTGGTCCTGCAATACCAGATAACCCACTGTGACCCACTTTTGTCAGGGCCAAGGGACTGGGGACCCTACCCACAAGGCCATGCAAAATTCCTCAGTCACCACGGTCATCATTCAGAGCATTCGGGGGGCATGCTGCCGAGACACAAGGATCCATTGTCTGTCAATCATCTTCCACCCCAGAAAGCCCCGTAATCCAGCCAAGAGCTTGTGTTTCATACGGCTCTGACTCTGACACAGATATGAGTTCATCACCTCTGGATCGGGGATCTAAAATCCCATTTTAATTAGTGACAATTCATACACCCTTGACTAAAACAGCTGTGACGTGAGCGCACGCAACATTACCGCATACAACTTCAATGTTAGATGTTGAAGAAAGGAGGTAAAGGTTTATAAGAAAAAGAGAAAGGACATCTTTAACGAGTGATTCGGGAATCTCTATAACAACACTGCAAAATATGATTTCCTTAGTATTTTTGTCTCTATTCCAGTAAAAACATCAAAACATCTTTAAAGCAAAATAGGTGTACATGAAAAGTGAAATAAACGAAATAAATAAAACTAAATAAATTCAATAAAAAAAATATTTATGGCTAAACAAAATAAGAAGAAACATTTTTAAGGGGAAAGTACTTTATTTTTCTTATCCCATTGGCAAATCTTTTTTTTTTTTTTTTTATTTCTCTGCAAGCAAGACTATATATTATGTCATTTTGTATATCAATAACATGTGGCTTATTTCAAAGATGTATAGATATAACTGGAACATTATACAAAAAATAATTAAGAAATGACTTTTTTGCATTGTAGATACTGGTACTATGCAAGTAATCAAATATGTACAAAGCATTCTCGTTGGCCTATTGATTAGTGCATGTGCTCCAAAAAGACTATGCAAGTTCGAATCAGGCTTTCAACATTTCCTGATCCTGTTCCTCCTCTTCTCCACATCATTTCCTGTCCTCTCTACACTATCATATCTGTATGTTTACTTGCATGCGTGAAACAAATTCTAGACCCACTTTATATTAGGTGCTTTTAACTACTATGTACTTAAACAGATTTTGCTCTCAGAGAAATAAATTGTTACTTTTATTCACCAAAGTGGCATACAACTGATCACAATGTAGAGTCAAAACATTAATAATGTGAAAAATTACTATTACAATGGGAAAAAAAATAAAATGTTGAGAACTTCAAAGAGTTCTCATCAAAAAATCCTCCTTGTGCAGCTGTCAGATGCCAGTTTGTACTCTGGTGACATTTCAGCCCACGCTTCCTTTAGCAGTTGCCATAGATGTGGCTGGCTTGTCAGACACTTATCACACACTTACAGTCTAGCTGATCCCACAAAAGCTCTGTCCATGACACTCTTTTCCAATTATCTGTTGTCCATTGTCTGTGTTTCTTTGCCAATCTAACCTTTTATTTTTGTTTTTCAGTTTCAAAGTGGCTTTTTCTTTGCATTTCTTCCCATAAGTCCTGCACCCCTGAGTCTTCTCTTTACTGTTGTACATGAAACTGGTGTTGTGCGGGTAGAATTCAATGAAGCTGTCAGCTGAGGACATGTGAGGCATCTGTTTCTCAAACTAGTGGCTCTGATGTACTTATCCTCTTGTTTAGTTGTACATCTGACCTTCCACATCTCTTTCTGTCCTTGTTAGAGCCAGTTGTTCTTTGTCTTTGAAGACTGTAGTGCACACCTTTGTATGAAATCTTCAGTTTTTTGGCAATTTCAAGCATTGTATAGCCTTCATTCCTCAAAACAATGATTGACTGATGAGTTTCTAGAGAAAGCGGTTTCTTTTTTTTTTTGCCATTTTAGACCTAATATTGACCTTAAGACATACCAGTCTATTGCATACTGTGCCAACTCAAAAACAAACACAAAGACAATGTTAAGCTTCATTTAATGAACAAAATAGCTTTCAGCTGTGTTTTATATAATGACAAGTGATTTTCTAGTACCAAATTAGCAATTTAGCATGATTACTCAAGGATAAGGCGTTGCAGTGATGGCTGCTGGTCTAGATTATATCAAAAAATACTTTTTTCAAATAGTGATTGTGCTGTTTTTTACATAAGTAATGCCCTGACTATACTTTGTGATCAGTTGAATGCCACTTTGGTGAATTAAAGTACCAATGTCCTTCTGTAACAGCTAAATCTGTACATTATTCCAAACTTTTGCCTGCCAGTGTGCATTTAAAGTACCTGCATTTAATTACATCTGTAGTCACGCTGTTAACTTTAGCCCCAAATCCTAACCCTACCCCTACTCCTAAACCCACCTGTCCAGAACCTCAACCTCAGTCACAGCAAATGTGTATTATGTGAGAATTTTCAGGAACAACTTGTAGTTACACATAAATACATTTTATTGTATTTATTTTAATGTAAGTACATAGTAGTTAATGACACCTAATATAAAGTGGGACCAAAATTCAGATAATGCATTAAAATCACATTTAAATGAGATTTTGAAATAATCGTTTTTTTTCCAGTCCAAAACGTAAAGAGACATGTGTATATGAGATGTGCACATTGAATTAACTGACAGAACACTAATAAAAGTGTTTACATTTAATGCAAAATTGTGGTAATGGCCAAAAATGTGTTGGTTGATTTTAATTTTTTTTTAAATGTTTGCACTCAAAAAGTAGCAAAAACACCATATAATCATTCTATTGCACTACACCTCATTTAATTGCTTCACAATCGAGTTCAGAAATGATCGCTAAACAAACATTTGTGAGAACATAAGTTTAAATCAACAGCACATAATATTACACTTCAGAAGACAAACTAGACATAACCACCTGTCCAAAACTTCTGCTGCCACCCCTACCCCTTCGCCTCCATGTTGTCTTCACTTTCAGGAGTGGAACAGGTGGAGTGTTCAGGGGAATGTTTAACTGATCTCGCTCATCAGCTAGCAATTGAAATGGCTGCCATGTTATATCGAAAGTCTCTAAGATAACAATACCAAAGATGCCAGAATGTAGAGTCTGTCCGAGTGTATGTTTGTGTGAAAATGCTGCGCTCTCTAAAGGATAAATTTGATTGGTTAAAGATCAGTTATGTCTATCTCAAGAGGCAGCTCTGATTTCTGTGCCGATAATATATGTGAACCCCCATTTGTCATCATTTAGCTCTGGAATTTGTTATGATTGAGCAAGAGTGTCTGAAGTCCAGCAACATTGTGGTAAATTGTCGTGTAAATTCAAATAGATTCTGGAAAACAATGGGTTTGACATATTTGTGTTGCCCAACATAATTAACTAGTGCATCACATGCCCATGTGTCCTTTGTCTTGGAAATATGTACAATAGAACTCCGGGATTTTTAACCCAATTACAACTCTGGAATAAGTCAGTCAGGTTTAGATTACATGTCAGATTAGGCAGCTGAGGAAAAGACACTTTTGGATCCACAGAAGACATAATTGGTAAAGTATTAGGGACTGTTGATCCCTTAAAGAAATACACAAAAAAAAAAAATCTCTCATTATGTACTCATTTTATTTACCCTCATGATGTTTCAAAACCCATTTACTGTTATTTTTCTGTGGAACACAAAAGTGAAAAAAAATTGTGTGTGTGACCAGGGACTGTTAAACTCCAAAAAGGACAAAAAAGATAAAAAGCACCATAAAAATCATAATGTAGACCATTTGAATCATGCACATTATTCTAAGTCTTCCAGATCATACAGTAAATTTGTGTAAGGAACGAACTAATATTGAGGTTATTATTCACAGATTATTTTGCCCTCCCATCAAGTTGTCGTGGTGTCATTAATGTCAATGAACCATTTTAAAATCTGGTCATGAAGGTGGGCTAGCTTCAGAAGAGGTAAGATTATCAGTGAAAAACATTTTAGATTTCGGTTTGTAGAAAAAAGCTATCATTTGGCTTCAGAAGACTTATTGTGTGCACCAGTTGTTATGCCATTTGTTAAGCTTGATAGTCCCTAGTCGTTGTTTAGCATGAGCTTCATCATGATTCTTTCAAAATTCCTACTTTTGTGTTACACAGAAAAAAATAACAGCATACAGGTTTGGAACAACATAAGGGTGAGTAAATAATGATCAATTTATCATTTTTGGCTGAACTATCTCTTAAATTCCAGAATGAAAAACACTTCTCTTCCAAACTAGACATTCTCTACACAGTTCCAGCTGTTCAGACATATTAACATCTGTGGCGACTGGTGGCAGTTCTGCCTCATGAAACCTTCACTGATGTTTACCAAGCTCTAGGAAAGACTGAACAACAGGAAATCAAAACGTCATCTCTCCTCTCTCTCTCCTGGTGTAGGGATAGACTTAAGATGTTGAAGGAGACAGATAGGGTGGAGAGTTTGAGCCATGATTAGGTTTGGATTGTGCATGTGATTGTCCACTTCAGTCTGAAGTAATGAAGTGAATAATGAGACATGAAGTAGCTAGACGTCAACCTAAGAGGCATGTGAAAGTGGCCACAATGACACTCTAGAGATGATACCACTCCCTCTCTCCTCTGACGTCCACTGGCCAACAAACCACTACTCTTATTTTCTTTCCTTTTCTTCTAAACATATATCATTTAATCCCATCCTCCCTGCTGGAAAAACCAGGTCACATCAGACTAATCAAGATGGTCAACAAGTTCAGGCAGTGTTTCAGAATGCTTTGACAATAATTTTGGTTAGGAACCATCAAGAGATGTTGACCCAAAAAACAACCTTCAAAGTCGCTGTTCTGCAAAATGGTTAAGCAGCTCCTCACCAGCTTAGCCAAGGTAATTTACTAGCCTTAACTAAGTTGACCAAAATAGTCTACCAGGTTGACCTAAATCAACCAAGATGATTCAAACCAGGTCTACTGGCTTGAAGTCCAGTGACCAATCTAGCCCTAATTACCAATCTAGCTGACCCTGGACCAGTAAATGACCACATAAAAACAGCTTGGACCAGCCAGAAACAATGTAAAACCAGCATCAAACCTAAGTTGGTTTTAGCTGGACAGGACATCCCATTTCCTGAAAAAAAGAAAGAAAAAACATGGAACATGATAGCTGTTATTATTTGCTGGTCTGTGGTGGTTTACCAGTTTTACCATAGTAAAACCATATTAAAACTGGGTCGATTGGCTAGTCTAGCTGATGACCATCTAACCATGGACCAAGTAACTACCATAAATAACCAGCTTGGACAAGCTAGAGATCATGTAAAACCAGCCACCACCTTAAACTGGATTTATCTGGATTTTCTGGTAGGCTTCCATTTTCCTGAAAATAAAGATGACCGACCAGACCAAAACAAGATCCACTGGCTGGTTGTCCAGCTGATGATCCATCTACATCACCTGGTACCAGTCAACTGTCCATAAATAGCCATCTAGCAGTTAGAAAACATGTTAGCTTGATGTTCTAGCAGGTTTTCCTGTTTCTTGAATAAAGCAGGTAATTTCAACTGAAGGTGGTCAAGCTGGTTTTTGAAACTTGGTAGCATATTTTTTTGCAGGTCAATAGTGGTCTACCAGCACCAACCAGTTTGGACAAGATGGCCTACTGACTGGTAGTCCAGCTGATGATCCTTCTAGACCACCTTGGACCAACCTATGGCCACAAAACAAACAGCTGGGATGGAAACCAAGCAAAACCAGCTACTAACTTAAGTTTAGATTTAGCTGGATTTTCTCGTGGGGATTCCTTTTTCGGAAAAACTCGTACTCACTTTTTTAACTTTTAATTTCTTACACAATTCACTCTCTTCTGTCTCAATCAAGCCTCTAATCATCTGCAGTGTTTGTTGTTAAACAACACTGGTGCAGCTAAGTATTTCCAGAGAGTCTGCATTTTGTTTTTCCTCACCAAATAGCTCAGCATGCATTCTTTAGAGGAGTGCAGACAGCTGGGTGGCTCAAAATCTTTCTTTAACCTTTGTTAAGTAAACAACAAAAGCATTCATTCTGTCCTGAGCGATTAACATGGGCCAGCACCATTCCTTGAACACCAGCATCTGTCTCACGGCAGCTAGTCAGCAGGGGCCAAATGGGATGTTTAGAATCCATCTATTTCCACTGTTTCCATGGGAATGACAAAGCAGGTGCATTGCGTGTGTGGTTAAAGCCACTAGATTTGCTCAGAGGTACGGAATGAGCACCACTTCCTGTCCTGAGCCCACTCACTCTGATGCAAGCACTGAGTTTAGGATGATCCGTCCACTCAGGCCAAAATGTCTCCATCCTTCTTCTTTTCCTATTTAGGAGATACATTTCGTGGTCCAGGGCCAGCTAAGGAAGTAACATGGCAAGCTCAATTAGTCAATGGATAAATCTACTCTCCAAAAAGGCCAAATGATCTGTGGGAGGAGGACGTGGACGAGGAGGGGGCTCCTCAGAGACTTTGAACGTCATGCAATCACTTACGAAGACAAGTGAAAGAAGAACAACAAAAATGGGTAAAGAAAGAATGAAGAAATGAAAGACAGAAGAAGAGAAGAAGGCTTTCCCCACAGCCCATCTGGCAAGGTGCCATCTATAAAGTACCAAGAAGGCGTCTACTGTCACTGCCGAGCAGTAATGAGATATTTTACTAGAATTCACACAGGTTTTCATTGAACAACATTTCAGAACTGTCCAAACCTTTGAGAGTGTGCAGTAATAGAAGCATCTGGTTCTTGGGTCATCTCCTCTCCAAGAGTTAGAGAATTTTAAACTTAGAAATAACTTGATTTTTATTTTAATTTGTTATTTTTTTACTTGGTGTATGGGAAAAGTTTTATGTACTGTTGATCATGAACACAATCTTAAAATTGAGAGGAAATATTTTGTATTTAATTCTTTACTAGAGAAGGTAAAACATAAGAAACTATTTCTAAGGTAATTATAAACTATTTCAAACTGGTTAAAAATATGGGTGAAATGTCTCTTCTCAACAACTCATCTCATTTCTTCTCTAATAAAAGTAAAGTTTGCATATTTTTTTTAAACTGACAAATAACTTGATTGTTTTTACTGAAACTTGGGGTCTGGGAGAAGTTATCCTTGTTCTCCTCCCCTTAATCTAAATTCTTTATGCAACATCCATCTGCTATTTTGCACCTCTTCAAACCTCTAGGGGAAAATGTAGTGTTGGAAAGTGTGATGGAAACATACACACACATACCCAAGGACAGACAAGGAATGAGTCACTGTCTTCATAAACCCCAGTGAAAAGGAGAAAAGGTCTAACAGCTACTTATGGGAAGGCCTTTTCTTTCACGCTCATTGTTGCGTAACTCATTTTCATGCATATTGAGCACAGTATGCTAATTTTATGTATGCATGGAATACCCGAATGGCCTACAATTCCCAAAATGTGCAGCATAATAATAACACAGCACACACACCATGAAACAATGCATCCTACAATGCAAAGCACTTGACTTGACCTTTTATTTCCAACAAATGAAACAAAAGCAATACGAATCCAGATATTTGTACTCTTCTTGAGTAAAAATTAACTGAACTTATTCTGGAGATGAAAACTCACTCAATAAAATATGCAATGTAGTTAGGTCCAGTATAATGTCTGATAGGAGTAAGGACACAATAAAAGATAAGGGAGATGTAGGCAAACATAAAAAAATCCAATACTGTGGTTTATAAGGCAGCACTGTCAAAGCAGACAATGGTCGCTGAAATGTGGAGTAAACAATCTGCAAAATAGCAACAATTCTCAGAACAAGAACATATATGTAACATCATTTGACAACATTGTAGCATACTATTGTTTATAGTGTGTACTGCAGTGTTTCTCCTATATGAATTCTGAAGCACGCAGTTTCTAAATAAATTTAGACTGCTGTATTTATTATAAAAATGTTAGTTTTTTTACATAGAAACCATTGTAACTAACCATGGTAGTGAGAAGCCATGCATGGTTTTACCTATAATCTTATTACAAAAATCATTGTCAAAACAATGGATACTATGGAAGAACTAAGGTTAATTTTCATAATTTTTATGGACCAATTATTAAACTAGATTTCCTTCTGTTTAAAATCTGTTCTGAATGGTTGCAAAAGTAACCAAGACGTTTTCTTGTAATGCTCTGTGATTATAAAAAAAATTAAGTGATTTTGTTTGCTTCAGAAATTCCAAGAGATGACTGTAGTTTAATCAGTAGGAGCCTAATGAAAGGAATCTGTAAAGGAGACCCAACTTAGTCACACTGTCAGAATATTTCAATTTAGCCCTATAAAATTTAGGTGTTCATTTTTGATCACAGATGTTACTGTTGTCAATATCCTAATTTACATTTGCATCCCAAACTCAAAATGAATGCTTTACTGACAAATGTGCATCTCAATGCACAAAATATGCAATATTATTTGTAAATGCATGGGTGCTCCCAAAGCAGGTGCTGGTGCCACATTTTCAAATGGCCCTTTGAAGGAATTCGTAACACTGATGTGGCCCAGGCTGAATTTGAAGTTGCACTTAAGCTATTCCTCCACCAACACGCATTAATGCGGGTCCGGTGTTGCAGGCTCATGGATGCGCACAAAACAGCACCACTGCTGAAAAAAATGGATTCACATACTATTTTAAAACATTATAAGCAGTACACAAATTGGACCTTAAGGGAATGGTAAATGGCAAACTGTATGTGATTTGACGCAAATGAAAACAATGCTGTGAGGGAAAATGCGTTGTAACTAACCTTATCGATAGTTGATAAAACATTTACAACTTTCTAAAATCTTTCCAAGAAAGTTCCAGTAGCCAAAGACATATAGAAGAAGCTATTCTTCTTACCCTCACAGCAATAAGGTATCTACATTGACTAAGGACCATTTATTGTGTAGTATGCAGTAACGTTGTACACTAATATTCCATTCTGATGGATGCATAGCTCAACTCAACAGAGAGGAATACATATTTTTAGAAAAATAATTGAATCACTATTCTGAACATTATGAACATACCCTTTGCCATTGATATAAATTTTCTCACTGACAGTGCCTTAAACTCTAAATGTGTCCCCCATCTCTTCATCCTGTTATCATTTATCAGACTCTTCCCTGAGTTTCGACAATCACAGATATACATCCCCTGAAGCAAAAACTACATTAACTTTATTATTATACTACAAACACCCACCCATTCTCATGCTGAATGCACTGAAGCTGGATTATTAGAATCAACTCTGTTTACTAAACTTGCTTTAGACAAGAAACCACACAAATGGGAAGATATTCAAACACACAGCAACAGACAGACAACCCAAACAAACACACACCTCCCAGCTATGCTCTTATATTAATGAGGGCAAGCCTCAAAAAATCATTCTAATTAATTTTAAGATAAAGTCTATAATCAGATATGATGAGTGTACACCAAAGGGGAATGATTAATCCATGATGGAGACAGCAAAACAGGCATGGCCTTCTCACAGTCTGTTATATTATTTAGAATTTAGAGAAAAACTCATTCTCACAATCATTACAAGTATATTAAGGTGGAGGTCACATGATGCCATGCAAGGATCAGACGTGTGAACGGCAAGCTCTGCACACTTTGCTTGTTTTAACACTTTTAATTATATAAACCGGTGAGATTCGATACACACTGTTCTGTAAATGTTCTAGGAGGACAATATGTCAAAGAATTCAAAATCCTCAGGCTTTGGAGACACTAAAAGATGCTTACATGCTCAGTCTGATGTGCCCGAGCCGGCCTCGAGCCTGGGAGTCGATTTAGTAAGGGAAGTGCGGCGAGAGATACTGACGAAGGTTGTTACTGACTTGGAGGATCTTGCTGTGAAACATCGATCGATCACTGTTATGGAGGCGAAGTTCACTGATATGGTTACAAGAGTGGGGGACGTTGAGAAAGGGATTGATTATCTGGAGTCATCGGAGAGGAAATTATCTGCTAATCCACTAGCGACCAAGGTGGATTTGGAGTGTGTCTGGGAGAAGTTGGAGGACATGGAGAACAGTTGCCAGTGGATTAACGCCCATATCGTTGGAATTCCTGAGGGCGAAGAGGGACAAAGAATGGTGAAATTCCTGGATGACTCCTTCCAAATCTGCTTGACATAGCAGGCCATAAGCTGGAAATCGAGCAAGCTCACAGGGTTCCTGCTTGGCGATCCGCCGAGGGAGGCAGGCCCTGATCAACTCTGGCCAAATTTCTGAGATCATCCGATAAAGAGGTGAGGAGTAAAGGAAGGCTTTCCTGGAAAAAACACAGCATTTTCTTGTTTCCAGAATTTGCAAATTTGACAAAAGAGAAACGAGATCGATTCAAGGAATGCAAGAAACTTTTATGTCAATTGAAGGTCACTTTTGCACTGATATTCCCAGCCAAATTTAGAATATATACTAAGGATGGCTGTAAAACATTCACATGCCCACAGCAAGCGATGTCCTTCATAAATGAGTAATTCATCTTGTGGTACTCACGTTGCAGCCGGGTCGACCGGCTCACTAACATAATGTGGCACGGTGGAGGGCGGGATCGGCGCGTGATTACGCACGCCCGGTCCCGTATTAGGCTAATTAAGCCGTCAAGAGGGATAAAGGCCACTCGCAGACGGCGATCGAGAGAGAGAGCTCAATTACGGACGTCCGTTATCTTATGTGTTTGTCTTTTGAGTTTACCATTAAAACTATCATTTATATGTTAAGCCGGTTTCTCGCCTCTTCCTTCCCTGGCTTCGGCACCAATGTAAAGAAGTTCAAGGTCACGGGCAAGGATTTATATATATATATATATATATATATATATATATATATATATATATATATATATATATATATAATCCCTCATTTCACCTGTTGCTGATTGCTCAATTGGAAAAATTTTAGTCTCAGATCATGCCCTGGTGAAATGAAATTAAATCATATAGTTGCCGTTTTAATGTATCCCTTGTGCAAAATCCTGCACAAGGATTCCAAATTCCAACACATGTTGATAAGGCTGAAATCAATGCCTATATTGAGACCAACTGGTCCTCAGTATCCTCTGTGGGCATGGCTTGGGAGGCACTTAAGACGATTCTTAAGGGTAAGATCATACAATATGCCACATTCACAAAAAAATCCATAGCACAAGAACTTGTGGAATTGGAAGGGAATATAAAAAGAGCTGAAGCACTGAATGTCACCTAATGGCCTCAAAGAATTGACCCAATTTAAATAGATATAATACTATTTTGTCTCGGAAGGTGGAGTTTTGGCTATTCAGGGCAAGACAGTCATACTTTGAGTCAGGGAACAAGGCAGGAAAACTTCTGGCTAGTTATATAAAACAGAGAGTCTTTTTCTACCATTCCCTCAGTGAAATTTGCTGGTGGAGAAATATTTACCTCGGTCATTGATATTGACAATGCTTTTAAATAATTCTATCTTGAGCTTTATAGTTTCATGTCTTCTTCTTCTTCTGAAGATATTAGAAACGTTGTGGAACAATTAGAAACTCCTAAACTAACAGCCAACCAAAAAAATTCTCTTGATTCTGAGATAACCTTGGAGGAGCTTAGCGAAGTAATTAAGGCCTTGCCTACAGGCAAGACTCTGGGGCCAGATGGCTTTGCCACTGCATTTTTTAGATCTTATGCTACAGAACTGGCTCCACATTTGCTAGAAGTTTATACAGAATCATTAAAGAATGGAAAGTTTACGCCAACCATGGTACAAGTCCGGATCAGTCTGATTCTTAAAAAGGGCAAAAATCCAAGCGAGTGTAAGAGTTACTGTCCAATTGTCCTGATCCAGCTAGTCGATAAAATATTGTTAAGAATTTTGGATAACCGATTAAGTAAAGTTATGACATCTCTTATACATATAGATCAGGAGGTAATAGGGCTAGGCCGAATGGAAGAACCCGACATTGGAAGGCTTTGCCCCCAAAAGCGAACCTCAGGATCTTCCTGTGTTGCGTCCATGAGATCGATCGTGACCAACCTATCGTGATGTTGGATTTGGGACACAACCGTCTCGATAGTTAGCATCTTGAACTTGAACGCCCTGACTGAGCGATTCAAGCCTCAAAGATCTAAGATCGGATGCAACTCCTCACCCTTCTTGGGAACCAAGAAGTATCTGCTGTAATAACCGGACTCTTTCTCTGAAAGGGGAACATCTTCTATGGCCCCTTTGACCAAGAGATTTTGCAGTTCTTTCCACAGTAGACATGCTTGCTCTGTTTTCATGCTAGTAGAAACCACGCCATTAAAATGCGGAGGACAACGAACAAATTTAATTCTGTAGCCTTTTTCTACTGTTCTTAGGACCCACATAGAAATACCTGGCAGAAGTTTCCATGCTGCCAGGTTCTCTGAGATGTGTATTAATATTGACACTTTCTGTTGAGGGGATGTCGAGTGTTCCATGTCCTAGACTAAGACAGGAAGCAACGGTACACACAACATTTTGCTGGAAGCCTCTAACTCCCGAAACACCAGAGGCAGTGGGAATGGAGAGGTTTCGTGGGGGTATCAGGAGGGTCGAAGTGGATGATACATGCGCCACCGTCCTGAGGGGGGCTACCCGCACAAGGCTGGGCGCAAGATCGTCAGGGTTTTGTCCTCTTAGAAATGACTGCCCTGAGGTCTTGCTTTGGGGGCTGCTGAGGGCGACGAGCTGGTCCCCAGTCTCTACGAGGGGGAGCACGACTCGCCATGCTTTGTTTCTGAGCCTCCCTTCTAGAAGGACCGGGGTGGGGCTGGGTGACTGACGGCCCCTCCCCCTGAGTGCGTGAGGAAGGAATTGCTCAAAGGCTTCTTCGTGATTTTTTGCCTCCTGGAACCTGGTGATAATTATATTCATAGCATCACCAAATAAGCCAGAAGGCGAAACCGGGGCATCGAGAATGTCTCTGATGCCCGACAGGTTGAGCCATAAGTGTCTCTCCGTGCTGACTAAAGCAGACATAGACGCAGGCCGTCTGCTTGGTTGCAGGCGAGACAGATCCGTAAAGCCTCCTCGTCGACCGTGGTGCCCACACTTAGGTCCTTCAGTAGATCAGCCTGGTATGCCTGTAACACTGCCATAGTGTGCAGGGCAGCACCAGCCTGACCTGCTGCCTGATAAGTCTTCCCCACAAGCGTGGAGGTGGTCCTGAACGGCTTTGTGGGGAGAGTGGGTCTTTTTAACAATGATGCCGAGACAGGGGATAACCCGCAAGTGTCTCTTCAATCGGCGGCATCACCGAATACCCCCGTGCCTCAGCACCCACTATAGTCGAATATATTGACGTCAAGGGCACGAAGACATGGGAAGTGTAAGGTTTCCTCCATGAATTAAAGGAGTCGTCATGGACGTCATCAAAGAAAGGAAGGGACTGATGAGGCGTTCCCTTCCCTTGCTCCAACTTGGAGCGTTTGGGGGTCTCTTGTTGGCGTGGCCAGTCTAACTGAAGCCTGGCCACTGCACGAGTAATCACCTTGAGTAATTCCTCTGATGATTTATTATCATGCCCGGAATGCTCAAAGGTGGGTAACTCAAAGTCCGCAGATGCAAGAGATTTACGGTCAACCTCATGAACCGAAGAGGCGCTGGAGCACGTTTCAGGATCACAGGAAGGACCAGCTGGATCTGGGGAGAGACCAAGCGATAGGGACGAACCCGTCTCTCGCTCCTCGGCCAGATCCATACGAGAGCCCCACGATGGAAGTGTGGGTGCTGACTCTCAGAAGTAAGCAAGGTGAGTGCAAAGCATTTTGATGCTATGAGAGCAGCAATGCAAGAGCAGCATGCTCTTCCCCCAAACATACAAAACAAAATTGGTGTGTGTCCCTCTCAGCCATAGAGCTTAAACAAGGGAACACACACCACTTGCTCTGTCTTTCAGTCATTTTTTTGTTTGTTTTTTTTTAGAAAAAAGAGAAAGGTTTCTGCGCACTGACTAACAAAATGTAACTTCTAACAGAGGAAAGTAGAACGTTTCTGACAGGCTCATGAAATACAACACACACAGAATGATCTGAAGACAAAAGATCTGACGATGCACCTGTGACGCATCTATTTATAACCCTGCTACAGGTGCATCCAATGATGTCACCAGCAGAGGCTATAAATTCTGGTCAATTGCATTGACATGTTGCACACATATTCACAGCTGGTCACACCTAAAGTTGTTCCCAAAGCGCTAAATCAGTGCAGCATCAAGGTGTGCCTTTTTGACAGGGAACCATAACTGGAGATTTGTGGCTTTTACTACATTTTTGGCTGTTTTATCATTTTCAGGCTATTTTCCCAAGGGGTTGACTTTAATTAAAACTAAAAGATTTCAACTTTTTATTATTGTCAAATAAAGGTCACATTAAAAATAACTTAATAATAAACAAAAAACATCCAGTGAGCGGCAGTTCTGCAGACGGAACTGCCTTGATGATGAGAGAGGTCAACTGAGAATGGCCAGGCTGGTTCGAGCAGACAGAAAGTCTACGGTAACTCCTACGATAACCACTCTGTCCAATTGTAGTGAGCACAATAGCATCTCAGAATGCAAAACATGTTAAACTTTGAGGCAATTGGGCGACAACAGCAGAAGACTGTCAGGTTCCACTTCTCTCTGCAAAGAACAGAGAGCTGAGGCAAAGGCTGTTGGCTGAGTATGAATTTTTTTTTAAGGAGACTTTACTTACTAGAAATCTACAGTGTTAAAAGTTGAAAAAAAGTTGAAAAAATACACTTCTTTTACCTTAGCCATCTTTATGCTAGTGTATTACTTAAAGTTGACAAAGTCAGCCTTTAGCAGATATACACATTTTAAACCTTTCAGGAAACTAGACCAAAATATTGATGACCCATACTACACTCCAATAATATTCTCTCTAGAATAAGAATGCCCTTCCCCCTAATACCTATTTATTTGATACTGTATGTAGTGGCATAGTTCCAATAGGAAACATGAGCTCATCAAACAATTTCACATGGTCTTTAAATGAACAATCTGTGTTATCTTACAAAATGTGCTGATTAACCTTTTAAACATCCTGCAATATTTGCCAAAAACGCCTAAAAAAAGGCCTACCCAAATTAAAATGCATGCTGTTCTTGAACCCTTTGGAGTATATGCATGCCTTTGGTCTCTTTTGAAAGGGGAGACTTTGAGGTTTGTTCCTAAATGGTCAGAATCACTGTAAGTCTTACTTGTATTGAGTAATTGAACTTTGAACACACTCAAAAAGGGGAAATAAACTCCGCCTACATTTTTTTTTTGTAAAAAGATGCCTGCAGATAACTACAGCTGGGAGGACATAGCTGGAAAACACAATTAGATCATAGCATGAAGCCTTACCAAACCCAATATAAAATTTGATAACAATACATTAGAAAATGAGTGTTTTACACATGTTTATCCAAGTGTATGTATAGGCTTCAAGGATATTGATACCTGGCCACACCTCTAAAATGCACTGACTGGCTAAAATGACCTGTCCATCTAAAGTCCAGGGGTCAGCGGACATTTTGACATAAAAATATCTGTAATGTTTACATGTTCAAGGTAGATTCATCAAAGAATACAAAGTTGTGTCAGCTCTGTCGGTTAGCTCGAAATGCTACGTGGGTGTTTATTGATATATAAATGTGTTATGGACCAAAAACTTTGTTGAATTGGATTGTATGGACCCTTTACAGTGTAACTAAACCATTTTTGATGGAATGAAGTGGATCAGTAGAGTAAGATGAGCATTATAAGTGAGTTTCTACCATTTTGGATTCGTTTATTTTGCTGTAAGTGGTCTGATAAATACACCGATTGTACCCGCTGTGTTAAGTGTATATTAAAATGGTTTACATCGTTCGAATCACAAGAGTCTCAGCTTTCCAACGATGTAAGATATGTTTATCTTTTAATTTTTGAGTTTTTGCATTTCGTGAAGATATTGCGCAATAGTCGGCCGGGCCCGCAGACGACCCGTTGGGATGTTAAAAGGTTAAAGTAAACTAATTTTGGGGGAACAGAGACAGAGGGAAAGGCAAAGAGTTGTTTGAACCGCATAAATGAAGGCTATGTTTGCAGTTTGCACCCTCCTTTGGAGACAGAAATAGAAAATAAAGATGTAAGTGTATGTGTGAGAGTTTGTCCTGTTCTATTAGGGTTGCTGCTGTTGCGGATCATGTTAAAACGATGATCCCTATGGGCCTGATTTAGTGTATGAGAGAGTCCATTCATTCACACCAAAGCTTGATACACATGAATGAACTGACAGTGGACCTTAATAACAACCGGTGCTCTCTGCCAAAGCACACACAGGGCTGCATATGACTGAAATTCTTTAAAGCCCTACTGCCGATTATGGTTTGGCCACTTGGTTAGACACACTTGTGAGTATGGGCAAGTATTTTGAATTCCCCTTCCGATGAATTAAAGCAGTAAAAGCTAACCTAAACTTATTTAACTTTGCCTAGACTTCATATTACATAAACTAACATAATCCAACATATTGTAGCCTAATTAAGCTTAAACGCTTCTGAATGTTTGCAGCTATTTCATACTTTCCGAAAAGACACATCTGAGGCTTTAATCAGGATGATGAGATGTGGCTTCTTGTTCACATACGGCTAATGCCAAAGATGAAACTTTATAGCATCTCCACCATTCACAGTCTGCCAAACCACAGAAAACAAAATGCCACATGCCCTCTCAACCAATCACACACATCCAAACCACATGGAACAAACACACCATGCTGTCTCCACCAATTATATGAGCCAAACCATAGGCCCTGAGACAGGTATACAGAGGCAGCCAATCCGTGAGTATCTGTTTGAAAATTAATCTAAAGAGTTGGTTTAAAAGGATTATAAAACCCTCTGCGATCTGTATCGCATTCCCTTTTAAAATAAATGTGAGGTGATTTAACTGGGTCAAACGAAAAGCAATCAATCCACCCAAACATAAGTCCACATATTCATTCGTCATCCACCTATCCAGTAATTTCATTTATCCATTCATCAATCCATCCTATTTATCTTTCCATTTCTCTCTATTTATATCCTTCTATTCATCAAGGATGGATCAGGAGGTTCGACAACAAAACATTCTGAAGTAAACTAGTCCAGTGGTTCTTAACCAGGTGGCTGGAGCCAAATAAGGGGCCTCAGAAAACATCCAAGGTGTTGTCTCAAAATGTCTCAAATTGATTAGAAATGAGTTATATTATGCCGTCTCAAACTCAACTGACTTACATTTTTTCTGCCGAACACAAACAAAGATACCTTGATAGAGATACGATGTGAATATATCCATACAATGCAAGTCAATAGGCTCCAACACTTCAAAGATCAAAAAAGGATACAATGAGCGTTGTGTTTTAAAGCTATAGTTAAAAACGTTTCAATTGCCCAATACCCCTGGGTTGTCCTCTATTCCTCTATGCTATGTCCAGCTGCTTTTGAACACAAGAAAGTGTCTTATGTGAACATCTAATTATGTTAGTCTAATTATACAAATCCTCAAGATCAACTAGATGACTTGTCACTCAGACAATCCACCTACTAGTTAATAATATAAATATGTAGATTTGCATATCCTTACTATTCAAACAACCATGCATAAATCATTCCTATATCCATCCATCCGCTTACCCTGGAAGGCTGTGGTATGTTCAGAAATTAGAAATTTCAGCTCAAAGCTGTATGATTTGATGTTCTGGGTAGTGTCTCTCAGGACTGCTGCTTTGTAGCTCTCCTCCATTTTTCGTGTACAGCATGACGGCCCAGTGTATTTACATACCGAGAGGTCCACATCTGAAAGAGACAGAAAGACATAGCATTCATTAGACACTTTGTATAACATTATTATGGATATATATAGTTTAATTCTACAGACTATCTTGGGATACTGTAACATTGACCTAACCACACACACACACATACACACAGACCCCGCACCAAGAACACCAGTGAGACAAACACACCCTCACATGTGATTTTGCTACAGTAGCTACCAGTAGCGTGATATTATCTCTCATGAACTGGAAATATCTGAATGGTGAGAGGATGATTCAATGAAACCTGACACTCCAAAAGCTTTTTCTTTCACTCGCTCATCATGTCTTCAATTTAATTTCCAGAATGCACCAGGAACGCATGCAAAGATTTAAGTCAGTTAAAGCTGCATTGTACCTCACATTCCCACCATCCTAGGCCTTATGTAGTCATGCAAACTATGTTTGGCTGATATTACTACATTCAAAATAGTTTGTAAAGTTGTATTTACTACAACTAAAAAGAGGCTAAAGGCCCCCCAAGGTAAAAAACACTTTTTATTTTCTCCCAAAACACTAAAAAGCAACACAAACTACCACGGTACTTTCCTTAACACCTGTTTGTCACAATCTACTGCAAAATATTCCTGATCCATGAAATCATTGCATGCAAGTCCAAAGTTTGATTTTGAGGTCATTTGATTCAATGTTTTTTCTAAATTTGGCAAATTTACGTAGCTAATGAGAATCATTGAAATTATCGCATTTATTTTTAGAACAA